>CM032229.1:177157500-177377500 GCA_019009955.1 Riptortus pedestris
TTTTTGAAAATCCGAAATATCTCCGTTATTATGCATCGGATCGAAAAATTGCATGGAAACAATCTTATTGAAAATTAGATTTACTATAAATATTGTTATATAAACCTATTCTCTATCTTGAATATTAACCGAGATATTCGCATTTTATGAAGTCTGTGGTCGGGTATAGTTCGGATTAGATCGACCATTTCCGTCAGTACTCGGCTCAGGTGGAAGCTTCTTCTAACCTTACCTAACCTTCTTTACTTTGTGAGATTTATGAAAATACGTTTTGTTCATCCGCCCCTCCTTCATTAGTTCTTGGACTACTAAAATTTGAGTTATTAAAATATAAATTATTCTTACAATTCAGATGTTTCAGTTGGGAAAATTAACTTAAAGATTTCTCATTACCGTTTGTATTTACTAATGGTGATGTTGTGCTACCAGTATGCAGATTTTTCTATTGCTAAACTTCACATAGGAAATCTGCTTAGTTTACGCAGCCCCTGAGTGACGGACTTTTTCTGACATATCCTGGGTAGGATCAATGTGCATTTTTTTCGAAAATCTCGTCACGAGCACAAACTCAATAGCAGATTTCCCATGAGCGTAATCTGCCAAATCGTTTTGTAGGAACTCTTCCTCCGAGCAGAGGTTTAGTAGCAGGTTCACCCTTGGGGCAAATTTGCCAAAAGAACTGAAATATTGTTATTCGGTTGGTCGAGCCGCTGTCAGCTGCCAATAACAGAGCCCGGCTAAATATTGACAGATATCCCCGGCTTTGAAATGAGCCTCAGATTATTGGCGGGCTTTATAGACAGCTCCGAAGGAATGGCTGCAATGTTGGCAGAATCTCCAGTCATGAAAACCCGGGCATATCTCGGATTCACAACGCTAGGGACTCCTTCACAAATATGTCAGTAATCCAACAACAACTAAAGTCATCAAAATAGTTACCTTTTACCAGATTGACGCTAATATCCTGATGAAGTTGTGTTAGTCGCACAAATGTACAGAAAGAACAAAATCTGTCAACCAGGAGTAGCGTAAACTAAACTGATTTCCAATGCCACATCAACATCTAATACCAAATTCGATGAAAAGTAGTATAGGTTTAATTTAGGCTTAAAACAAGAAAATAATAGCTACCTTAACATTCTTGAGTTACAAGAAAAGTCCGACACGCAGGGGCTGCGTTAACTAAGTAGATTTCCCACGTGCGCCACGTATTTGCATTTATCTCAAAACTTAAGAGTTCAATGAGAACAATATTTGGTATTTAAGCTTCAAATAAAGTGCTTCATAACATAATAGAATATTCAAAATATGAGATGAGTAGGAGTGGGGCGTTACTGATGACCGAATACTAATAAATTCAAATATCTCAGTAAATAATCAAGCTAGTGAAAAAATGTACATAACAACATTTATAGAACATTACATTTTTAATAAAATTTGTTATATAAAATATTTCGATCCGACACTAATATCGGATAATATATTAAAAATTTTCGAAATTCTCCCCTCTAAACCCTCCCCCCCCCCGCCCCGTGGTCCGATTTCAGCCGTTAAACGAACTTGATCTGTCTTTTTGTATAAAACGATTATATATCAATTTGGTAAAGATAATAAAACAGAGCGGTAACAGGACAAATATTTATATATATATATATAATATATATATATATATATATATAGATATATATACACACACACACTAGCCAAGGTACCCGGCTTCGCTCGGGAAATCATTTGAGACGGAAAGATTTTATTTTGTTTTTGGCAATGCTACTATGTGTAGAACTGCTCTTCCCGTCTAGGCGTACTTTTCCACTTAAGGGTCCCTTGGGCGACTTATGGAAAAAAAAAATTTAGGTTTGAAGAATAAATGAAAATGTCTCTAATCATTCCCTCTCCACTGTTTGACGCTACCGTGAATAATTCAAATCATAATCATGTATAGCATTTACTATAATTAAATATCATCTATAATCTGCGTATTTTGTATATACTCGTACGACCTAGCTAAACAACCCAGCATTGCCCGAGAAATCATCGTTGACTGACTAATGATTGTATTTCTATAGAAAATCGTTGAAAAAATCAAATTGGAATCGGAATATCACAATTTTTCCCCCACTCCTGTTTGGACCTAAAAATTTTAATCCCATTATTATGGAAGAATTAATGCAAATCAGTTCAATAGTTAGTCCCCAACAAAATTGTTGGCCCCCGCTCTAGAATGTTTATTTTGATAAAATTTTAATAATAATTTTTAAAAAAATGTTTATTTTCATAAAAATATTTTAGATTTGCCATAAGCTGAGGGAAATTTTAATCGAAGTACAGTTAAAAACACTATAATTGATCAGTTATCGAGCGGGATAATAATGATTAAATTACTAAAATGGCTATAAAAAAAGTAAGTTGGTGATAAAAAAGTAAAAATTTAGGGTTGTATGTATTTTTTAATGCCACATTATAAAAAAATAAAAACAAAAAATTTCGTCCAAAAAATTAAAAACAAAAAATGATAAGGCTGTGAACAACCCATATTATCACTTAGGAGTATGAAAAATAGATAGTAGTCCGATTCTCAGACCTACTAAATTCGCATATAAAAATTTGGTTTAAAAAATTCGGTAACGTAAAGCCGTTTTCGGAGGAGTACGGTAACTAAAATGTTTTTTTATATTATATAAATATATATATATATATATATATATATATATATATATATTCAGTTTTGAGCAGACCTCATTTTCGTCCTCTCTTGAGTAGGATTGATGGACATTCCGAGAAGAAACATCGCGTCATGAGTACGACCTCAATAGCTGATATCCCCTAAGGGAAATCTGCTAAAAAGCCCGTCACGGAGGCGCTGCGTAAACTAAGCAGACTTCCCTCGTGAATTTTAATAATAGATAAACCTACATACTGCTAACACGAAACCACCGTGAATATTAGGTGAATAAATACAATCGGTAAAAAGAAATATTTACCCGGCCTGCGGAAAGCGGCTCAGAAGTAAACAAACAGGTCTGCCAACAGCTTTTAGTTATTCCGACACCGGAAATAAAAACAATTACTCAAACCTATTAGAATATAACATATTAATTTCATTGAAAAGTTTGTACTACATCTAGTACTATAATTTAAAATGAATCAGAATAAATTTTATCTCAATCAATCAAAGTTTAGTACTTCAAGAATTTAAGACGGGGGGGAGGGGTGGTCACAAGGACATATTTGCATGTATCTCCTATAATAAAGGTATCTGGGAAACAATATTTGGTATTTAAGCTCCGAATAATGTGATTTATTATATAACAGAGTATTGTTTATGTAACACGAGTAGAAGTGGGTGTTTACTGAAGGCTGAAAACTGGAAAATGCAAATATCTCGGTTAATATTCAAGATAGGGAATAAATGTATGTGACAATATTTATAGTAAGTTTAATTTTCAATAAGATAGTTTCTTTACACTTATTCGATCCGACTTAAACTAACGGAGATATTTCGAAATTTCAAAATTCTCCCCCCTAAACCACCCCTCCTCCTGGTTCGATTTCAGCCATTAACGAACTTGATCTTTCTTTTTACATAAAACTTTTAAATATCGAGTTTGGTATCGACCAAACAAAAATTGCGACCGCTAGAGCGGTAACAGACAAATATATATATATATATATATATATATATATATATATATATATATATATATATATATAAATTTTTGAACAGACCTGATTTTCGCTGCTAAAATAAGAATTGAAAGCAATATACTTGATAAAGTTAAGGAGTTTTGTTACTAAGAAGCATCATTACTGCAGCAATGATGGTAGAGCTGGAGTCGAAAGATGAATAGCACCTGCTAAACAAACCTTCCAATGCAAAAAGAGTATTTTAGTCTTATAAGCACGGGTATAAAAGCTTTGAAGCATACTGCTCAACGGGAGCTGAAGTTGGACTCCACAAGAAAGCGAAATGGAAGGAAATTGAAAGTAGATTTGGAGCAAAATCACCAGAAATATTTACATATATATATACACACAGTTTTGAACGGACTTCATTTTCGTCATCTACGAGGTAGGATCGATGGACATTTGAAGTAAAATGTCGAAAATTCCGTCATGATTACAACCTCAATAGCTGATTTCCCTTAAGGGAAATCAGCTACACGTCGGTTTAAATAAATGTCGATGTTCTAAATGAGGCAATTGAAAGTGGTATTATCAATGCCATGGAAAAGATGAGAGAAAATATCATAAAGTACAACGATTTCATCACAAATATATTCGAATGTAAGGTCCTTGGACAGAGGGAAACAGGGAGACCAAGAAAATCCTATTTTGAAGACATGAAGCATTTAATGGATTTGGGTGAGTATAGTAATATGAAAACTCCGACACGCAGAGGCTGCGTATACTAAGCAGATTTCCCACGTGAAGTTATACAATAGAGAAATTACACGAGATTCGAGTAGTTAAGGAAAAGGCCGAACTAGCTTTTGGCGGGAAAGGCACTCTTCCGATAGCCGCCCAGATTTAATAAAAATGCAAATATCTCGGTTAATATTCAAGATAGAGAATAAATGTATATAACAATATTTATAGTAAATTTAATTTGCAATAAGATTGATTCTATACAATGTTTCGATCCGACATATAGTAACGGAGATATTTTGAATTTTCGAAAATCCTCCCCTCTAAACCCCCCCTCCCACTGGTCCGATTTCAGCCGTTAACGAACTTGATCTAACAAACGATTAACGATCAAAAAAAATTAACCGGTAACAGACATATATATATATATATATATATATATATACTAGCGGACCCGGCAGACGTTGTCCTGCATTATATATCAAGCGATTAGGATATTAAATTTAATAATATTATGTTTAAAAAAAATCTACTTTTAATAACGCAAAAAACAACATTTGTTATATGCACGATTGCCTAAAAACAAATAGTAAATAAAATATCGCAAAAACTTGGTACACAAAAGGAAAAGGAAAAATGAGAGAAGGAAAAGAAGACGTATTAGTTCTGAAATTAACTGGTAGAATGCGCACTACACGTTCTTAAAAACAAACAGTTGTAGACCAATAACTGAATAAATAAAAACCCTCAACAATAATAACGCAAATACATAAATATAAATAAAGAAAAAAAAACTAATTGCAGCATTCAAATCAAATTAAAATAAATTTGGAAAATAAATAACAATGTCTGAAAGTGAAAACCTCTCGCAGATGAAAACATCGTTATATAGATGACATACTTAAATTCTAAGGACATACATTAGATAAACATATTAATATTTCATTACATTTCCAATAACCTCGCCCTTCGCCCTTCGACCGGAGACCTGCTCCATCTGCCTGGCCGATCTGCGGCGCTAAACCATCCGGGGCGTCACTCGAACGCGTATTTAAAAATTCAATCAAATCGGTCCATCCGTCTAGGAGGAGTTCAGTGACATACACACGTACGCTAGAATTATATATATAAAGATAGAGGTGTATTAGCCTGTTAACGCTCTAGCGGTCGCAATTTTCGCTCGATCGTTACCAAACTCCGTATTTAAACGTTTTACGTTAAAAGACGGATCATGTTCTTCAACGGCTGGAATCGGATCATTGGGAGGGGGGATTTAGAGGGGAGGATTTTCGAAAATTCGAAATATCTCCGTTAGTTTGAGTCTGATCGAAATTTTGTAGAGAACCAATCTTTTTGCAAATTAAAAGATCTATAAACGTTGTCATGTACCTTTTTTCACTGTCTTTAATATTAACCGAGATATCGGCGTTTTTTAGTTTTCGGCCTTCAGTAAACCCCCACTCTCGTTCGAACTTAAAAAATTTAGTACAGCTTATAACCATGGTAGAACTAATGCTAATTCACATACCGAGTTTTGTTCAGTTCGGTTCAATCGTTGGTGCCCAATAAAATTGTTGGCCCCTCTTTACTTTTTTAGTGTATATCTCGTTTATACTTTAATATACGACAAAATTGAATATGACAAAAGTTACTCCAAATAACAACATAAACAACTCTTATCCTGTGCATATTTGCCGAAAAACCAATAGGAAACGAAATACGGCTATTTTTAATTTCAGGCCACCCTCACGACCCCCACTCCTGCTCCATCTGCCTGGCCGATCTGCGGCGCTAAACCATCCGGGGCGTCACTCGAACGCGTATTTAAAAATTCAATCAAATCGGTCCATCCGTCTAGGAGGAGTTCAGTGACATACACACGTACGCTAGAATTATATATATAAAGATAGAGGTGTATTAGCCTGTTAACGCTCTAGCGGTCGCAATTTTCGCTCGATCGTTACCAAACTCCGTATTTAAACGTTTTACGTTAAAAGACGGATCATGTTCTTCAACGGCTGGAATCGGATCATTGGGAGGGGGGATTTAGAGGGGAGGATTTTCGAAAATTCGAAATATCTCCGTTAGTTTGAGTCTGATCGAAATTTTGTAGAGAACCAATCTTTTTGCAAATTAAAAGATCTATAAACGTTGTCATGTACCTTTTTTCACTGTCTTTAATATTAACCGAGATATCGGCGTTTTTTAGTTTTCGGCCTTCAGTAAACCCCCACTCTCGTTCGAACTTAAACAAATTATTACAGCTTATAACCATGGTAGAACTAATGCTAATTCACATACCGAGTTTTGTTCAGTTCGGTTCAATCGTTGGTGCCCAATAAAATTGTTGGCCCCTCTTTACTTTTTTAGTGTATATCTCGTTTATACTTTAATATACGACAAAATTGAATATGACAAAAGTTACTCCAAATAACAACATAAACAACTCTTATCCTGTGCATATTTGCCGAAAAACCAATAGGAAACGAAATACGGCTATTTTTAATTTCAGGCCACCCTCACGACCCCCACTCCTGCTCCATCTGCCTGGCCGATCTGCGGCGCTAAACCATCCGGGGCGTCACTCGAACGCGTATTCAAAAATTCAATCAAATCGGTCCATCCGTCTAGGAGGAGTTCAGTGACATACACACGTACGCTAGAATTATATATATAAAGATAGAGGTGTATTAGCCTGTTAACGCTCTAGCGGTCGCAATTTTCGCTCGATCGTTACCAAACTCCGTATTTAAACGTTTTACGTTAAAAGACGGATCATGTTCTTCAACGGCTGGAATCGGATCATTGGGAGGGGGGATTTAGAGGGGAGGATTTTCGAAAATTCGAAATATCTCCGTTAGTTTGAGTCTGATCGAAATTTTGTAGAGAACCAATATTTTTGCAAATTAAAAGATCTATAAACTTTGTCATGTACCTTTTTTCACTGTCTTTAATATTAACCGAGATATCGGCGTTTTTTAGTTTTCGACCTTCAGTAAACCCCCACTCCCGTTCGAACTTAAAAAATTTAGTACAGCTTATAACCATGGTAGAACTAATGCTAATTCACATACCGAGTTCTGTTCAGTTCGGTTCAATCGTTGGTGCCCAATAAAATTGTTGGCCCCTCTTTACTTTTTTAGTGTATATCTCGTTTATACTTTAATATACGACAAAATTGAATATGACAAAAGTTACTCCAAATAACAACATAAACAACTCTTATCCTGTGCATATTTGCCGAAAAACCAATAGGAAACGAAATACGGCTATTTTTAATTTCAGGCCACCCTCACGACCCCCACTCCTGCTCCATCTGCCTGGCCGATCTGCGGCGCTAAACCATCCGGGGCGTCACTCGAACGCGTATTTAAAAATTCAATCAAATCGGTCCATCCGTCTAGGAGGAGTTCAGTGACATACACACGTACGCTAGAATTATATATATAAAGATAGAGGTGTATTAGCCTGTTAACGCTCTAGCGGTCGCAATTTTCGCTCGATCGTTACCAAACTCCGTATTTAAACGTTTTACGTTAAAAGACGGATCATGTTCTTCAACGGCTGGAATCGGATCATTGGGAGGGGGGATTTAGAGGGGAGGATTTTCGAAAATTCGAAATATCTCCGTTAGTTTGAGTCTGATCGAAATTTTGTAGAGAACCAATCTTTTTGCAAATTAAAAGATCTATAAACGTTGTCATGTACCTTTTTTCACTGTCTTTAATATTAACCGAGATATCGGCGTTTTTTAGTTTTCGGCCTTCAGTAAACCCCCCACTCTCGTTCGAACTTAAAAAATTTAGTACAGCTTATAACCATGGTAGAACTAATGCTAATTCACATACCGAGTTTTGTTCAGTTCGGTTCAATCGTTGGTGCCCAATAAAATTGTTGGCCCCTCTTTACTTTTTTAGTGTATATCTCGTTTATACTTTAATATACGACAAAATTGAATATGACAAAAGTTACTCCAAATAACAACATAAACAACTCTTATCCTGTGCATATTTGCCGAAAAACCAATAGGAAACGAAATACGGCTATTTTTAATTTCAGGCCACCCTCACGACCCCCACTCCTGCTCCATCTGCCTGGCCGATCTGCGGCGCTAAACCATCCGGGGCGTCACTCGAACGCGTATTTAAAAATTCAATCAAATCGGTCCATCCGTCTAGGAGGAGTTCAGTGACATACACACGTACGCTAGAATTATATATATAAAGATAGAGGTGTATTAGCCTGTTAACGCTCTAGCGGTCGCAATTTTCGCTCGATCGTTACCAAACTCCGTATTTAAACGTTTTACGTTAAAAGACGGATCATGTTCTTCAACGGCTGGAATCGGATCATTGGGAGGGGGGATTTAGAGGGGAGGATTTTCGAAAATTCGAAATATCTCCGTTAGTTTGAGTCTGATCGAAATTTTGTAGAGAACCAATCTTTTTGCAAATTAAAAGATCTATAAACGTTGTCATGTACCTTTTTTCACTGTCTTTAATATTAACCGAGATATCGGCGTTTTTTAGTTTTCGGCCTTCAGTAAACCCCCACTCTCGTTCGAACTTAAAAAATTTAGTACAGCTTATAACCATGGTAGAACTAATGCTAATTCACATACCGAGTTTTGTTCAGTTCGGTTCAATCGTTGGTGCCCAATAAAATTGTTGGCCCCTCTTTACTTTTTTAGTGTATATCTCGTTTATACTTTAATATACGACAAAATTGAATATGACAAAAGTTACTCCAAATAACAACATAAACAACTCTTATCCTGTGCATATTTGCCGAAAAACCAATAGGAAACGAAATACGGCTATTTTTAATTTCAGGCCACCCTCACGACCCCCACTCCTGCTCCATCTGCCTGGCCGATCTGCGGCGCTAAACCATCCGGGGCGTCACTCGAACGCGTATTTAAAAATTCAATCAAATCGGTCCATCCGTCTAGGAGGAGTTCAGTGACATACACACGTACGCTAGAATTATATATATAAAGATAGAGGTGTATTAGCCTGTTAACGCTCTAGCGGTCGCAATTTTCGCTCGATCGTTACCAAACTCCGTATTTAAACGTTTTACGTTAAAAGACGGATCATGTTCTTCAACGGCTGGAATCGGATCATTGGGAGGGGGGATTTAGAGGGGAGGATTTTCGAAAATTCGAAATATCTCCGTTAGTTTGAGTCTGATCGAAATTTTGTAGAGAACCAATCTTTTTGCAAATTAAAAGATCTATAAACGTTGTCATGTACCTTTTTTCACTGTCTTTAATATTAACCGAGATATCGGCGTTTTTTAGTTTTCGGCCTTCAGTAAACCCCCACTCTCGTTCGAACTTAAAAAATTTAGTACAGCTTATAACCATGGTAGAACTAATGCTAATTCACATACCGAGTTTTGTTCAGTTCGGTTCAATCGTTGGTGCCCAATAAAATTGTTGGCCCCTCTTTACTTTTTTAGTGTATATCTCGTTTATACTTTAATATACGACAAAATTGAATATGACAAAAGTTACTCCAAATAACAACATAAACAACTCTTATCCTGTGCATATTTGCCGAAAAACCAATAGGAAACGAAATACGGCTATTTTTAATTTCAGGCCACCCTCACGACCCCCACTCCTGCTCCATCTGCCTGGCCGATCTGCGGCGCTAAACCATCCGGGGCGTCACTCGAACGCGTATTTAAAAATTCAATCAAATCGGTCCATCCGTCTAGGAGGAGTTCAGTGACATACACACGTACGCTAGAATTATATATATAAAGATAGAGGTGTATTAGCCTGTTAACGCTCTAGCGGTCGCAATTTTCGCTCGATCGTTACCAAACTCCGTATTTAAACGTTTTACGTTAAAAGACGGATCATGTTCTTCAACGGCTGGAATCGGATCATTGGGAGGGGGGATTTAGAGGGGAGGATTTTCGAAAATTCGAAATATCTCCGTTAGTTTGAGTCTGATCGAAATTTTGTAGAGAACCAATCTTTTTGCAAATTAAAAGATCTATAAACGTTGTCATGTACCTTTTTTCACTGTCTTTAATATTAACCGAGATATCGGCGTTTTTTAGTTTTCGGCCTTCAGTAAACCCCCACTCTCGTTCGAACTTAAAAAATTTAGTACAGCTTATAACCATGGTAGAACTAATGCTAATTCACATACCGAGTTTTGTTCAGTTCGGTTCAATCGTTGGTGCCCAATAAAATTGTTGGCCCCTCTTTACTTTTTTAGTGTATATCTCGTTTATACTTTAATATACGACAAAATTGAATATGACAAAAGTTACTCCAAATAACAACATAAACAACTCTTATCCTGTGCATATTTGCCGAAAAACCAATAGGAAACGAAATACGGCTATTTTTAATTTCAGGCCACCCTCACGACCCCCACTCCTGCTCCATCTGCCTGGCCGATCTGCGGCGCTAAACCATCCGGGGCGTCACTCGAACGCGTATTTAAAAATTCAATCAAATCGGTCCATCCGTCTAGGAGGAGTTCAGTGACATACACACGTACGCTAGAATTATATATATAAAGATAGAGGTGTATTAGCCTGTTAACGCTCTAGCGGTCGCAATTTTCGCTCGATCGTTACCAAACTCCGTATTTAAACGTTTTACGTTAAAAGACGGATCATGTTCTTCAACGGCTGGAATCGGATCATTGGGAGGGGGGATTTAGAGGGGAGGATTTTCGAAAATTCGAAATATCTCCGTTAGTTTGAGTCTGATCGAAATTTTGTAGAGAACCAATCTTTTTGCAAATTAAAAGATCTATAAACGTTGTCATGTACCTTTTTTCACTGTCTTTAATATTAACCGAGATATCGGCGTTTTTTAGTTTTCGGCCTTCAGTAAACCCCCACTCTCGTTCGAACTTAAAAAATTTAGTACAGCTTATAACCATGGTAGAACTAATGCTAATTCACATACCGAGTTTTGTTCAGTTCGGTTCAATCGTTGGTGCCCAATAAAATTGTTGGCCCCTCTTTACTTTTTTAGTGTATATCTCGTTTATACTTTAATATACGACAAAATTGAATATGACAAAAGTTACTCCAAATAACAACATAAACAACTCTTATCCTGTGCATATTTGCCGAAAAACCAATAGGAAACGAAATACGGCTATTTTTAATTTCAGGCCACCCTCACGACCCCCACTCCTGCTCCATCTGCCTGGCCGATCTGCGGCGCTAAACCATCCGGGGCGTCACCCGAACGCGTATTTAAAAATTCAATCAAATCGGTCCATCCGTCTAGGAGGAGTTCAGTGACATACACACGTACGCTAGAATTATATATATAAAGATAGAGGTGTATTAGCCTGTTAACGCTCTAGCGGTCGCAATTTTCGCTCGATCGTTACCAAACTCCGTATTTAAACGTTTTACGTTAAAAGACGGATCATGTTCTTCAACGGCTGGAATCGGATCATTGGGAGGGGGGATTTAGAGGGGAGGATTTTCGAAAATTCGAAATATCTCCGTTAGTTTGAGTCTGATCGAAATTTTGTATAGAACCAATCTTTTTGCAAATTAAAAGATCTATAAACGTTGTCATGTACCTTTTTTCACTGTCTTTAATATTAACCGAGATATCGGCGTTTTTTAGTTTTCGGCCTTCAGTAAACCCCCACTCCCGTTCGAACTTAAAAAATTTAGTACAGCTTATAACCATGGTAGAACTAATGCTAATTCACATACCGAGTTTTGTTCAGTTCGGTTCAATCGTTGGTGCCCAATAAAATTGTTGGCCCCTCTTTACTTTTTTAGTGTATATCTCGTTTATACTTTAATATACGACAAAATTGAATATGACAAAAGTTACTCCAAATAACAACATAAACAACTCTTATCCTGTGCATATTTGCCGAAAAACCAATAGGAAACGAAATACGGCTATTTTTAATTTCAGGCCACCCTCACGACCCCCACTCCTGCTCCATCTGCCTGGCCGATCTGCGGCGCTAAACCATCCGGGGCGTCACCCGAACGCGTATTTAAAAATTCAATCAAATCGGTCCATCCGTCTAGGAGGAGTTCAGTGACATACACACGTACGCTAGAATTATATATATAAAGATAGAGGTGTATTAGCCTGTTAACGCTCTAGCGGTCGCAATTTTCGCTCGATCGTTACCAAACTCCGTATTTAAACGTTTTACGTTAAAAGACGGATCATGTTCTTCAACGGCTGGAATCGGATCATTGGGAGGGGGGATTTAGAGGGGAGGATTTTCGAAAATTCGAAATATCTCCGTTAGTTTGAGTCTGATCGAAATTTTGTATAGAACCAATCTTTTTGCAAATTAAAAGATCTATAAACGTTGTCACGTACCTTTTTTCACTGTCTTTAATATTAACCGAGATATCGGCGTTTTTTAGTTTTCGGCCTTCAGTAAACCCCCACTCCCGTTCGAACTTAAAAAATTTAGTACAGCTTATAACCATGGTAGAACTAATGCTAATTCACATACCGAGTTTTGTTCAGTTCGGTTCAATCGTTGGTGCCCAATAAAATTGTTGGCCCCTCTTTACTTTTTTAGTGTATATCTCGTTTATACTTTAATATACGACAAAATTGAATATGACAAAAGTTACTCCAAATAACAACATAAACAACTCTTATCCTGTGCATATTTGCCGAAAAACCAATAGGAAACGAAATACGGCTATTTTTAATTTCAGGCCACCCTCACGACCCCCACTCCTGCTCCATCTGCCTGGCCGATCTGCGGCGCTAAACCATCCGGGGCGTCAACCGAACGCGTATTCAAAAATTCATTCAAATCGGTCCATCCGTCTAGGAGGAGTTCAGTGACATACACACGTACGCTAGAATTATATATATAAAGATAGAGGTGTATTAGCCTGTTAACGCTCTAGCGGTCGCAATTTTCGCTCGATCGTTACCAAACTCCGTATTTAAACGTTTTACGTTAAAAGACGGATCATGTTCTTCAACGGCCGGAATCGGATCATTGGGAGGGGGGATTTAGAGGGGAGGATTTTCGAAAATTCGAAATATCTCCGTTAGTTTGAGTCTGATCGAAATTTTGTATAGAACCAATCTTTTTGCATATTAAAAGATCTATAAACGTTGTCACGTACCTTTTTTCACTGTCTTTAATATTAACCGAGATATCGGCGTTTTTTAGTTTTCGGCCTTCAGTAAACCCCCACTCCCGTTCGAACTTGACAAATTTAGTAGAGCTTATAACCATGGTAGAACTAATGCTAATTCACATACCGAGTTTTGTTCAGTTCGGTTCAATCGTTGGTGCCCAATAAAATTGTTGGCCCCTCTTTACTTTTTTAGTGTATATCTCGTTTATACTTTAATATACGACAAAATTGAATATGACAAAAGTTACTCCAAATAACAACATAAACAACTCTTATCCTGTGCATATTTGCCGAAAAACCAATAGGAAACGAAATACGGCTATTTTTAATTTCAGGCCACCCTCACGACCCCCACTCCTGCTCCATCTGCCTGGCCGATCTGCGGCGCTAAACCATCCGGGGCGTCAACCGAACGCGTATTCAAAAATTCATTCAAATCGGTCCATCCGTCTAGGAGGAGTTCAGTGACATACACACGTACGCTAGAATTATATATATAAAGATATATATATATATATATATATATATATATCTATATATATATAAAATTGTAACCTCTGTCTGTACATTAATTTTTTTCGCGGAATTTTCACGATAACTTTTCATTTCACATGTCATAGACACCATAACTGCATTTTGTGTCTTTCGTGTGTGTTTGTTTGTTACCTTTTCACGCATAAACGGCTTAACCGAATTTTATGAAACATGGTATGTATATTACTACTAGCCCAACTTAGACTTTAGGCTATATTAATATTCTCTAAGGTAAACAACAGTGGGGGCTATAAGGGAGGCTTGAAATTAAAAATAGCCATATTTCGTTTCCTATTGGTTTTTCGGCAAATATGAACATAAGAAAAGTTGTTTACTTTGTTATTTAGATTAACTTTTGTTTTATACATTTCACCAATAACAATGTGTTGAACGTTAATATTTTGTTTTTGATAACTGAAATCTATGCATAATGCACAGGAGATGGGAAATATGACAATTTGGAGGACAGTGAAGTCTTACATAAAAAATTAATTTTATTATTAACAAATGCCAACAACGGGTATAAACCCTAAACACTAGGTTGGGTAAATGTCAAAATAGTGTCTCTCAGCCTCAAATGAATTCCCGTCGAAGCCGGGTATCTGAGCTAGTATATATATACAGTTTTGAACGGACCTCATTTTCGTCATCTACCAGGTAGGATCGATGGACATTTGAAGAAAATTTCGAAAATTCCGTCATAAGTACAACCTCAATAGCTGATTTCCCTTAAGAAAAATCTGCTAAAAGAGTAGCTACCGATAGAACACAATGGTTGCAACTACAATCAGATCATGATATAAATTTGAACTGGCCTCATATTCCAGCTACATTTCTGAGAATAGCATCAATAGCCAATTTACATTACCTTTGGTAACCTGTAAATAACCCGTACTGGCTAGCCTTGGATAGGATACAACCTTAGCACATTATTATTTAATCAAAATAAATTCAAAAAAATGTTGTTGTACCTGACGCTGATCTGTTTGTTGGTTTCGGTGGGGTGATCGTTAGCCAAAGTCTTCCTCCAGGTGTTGGCATATATCATGAAGGCATTGGGGGGTCTGCGAATCTTCTCAGCTGTCCTGGCAGACTCCTGTTCCTGCTGCTGGTGGTTTGTCTTCTCGCTACCAGATGGCACTGCTTCTCCTTCGGTCCGCTTAGTCGCTTCCGCAAATTCAGCATCGTCTTCTATACAACACAAAATAAATAACTGTATGAGTTTTTTTTAGCAGATTTCCCTCAATGGAAATCAGCTATTGAGGTTGTACTCATGACGGAATTTTCGAGATTTTTCTTCAAATGTCCATCGATCCTACCTAATAGATGACGAAAATGAGGTCCGTTCAAAACTGTATATATATATATATTTGTCTGTTACCGCTCTAGCGGTCGCAATCAAGTTCGTTAACGGCTGAAATCGGACCAGTGGAAGGGGGGGTTTAGAGGGGAGGATTTTAAAAAATATCTCCGTTACTATACATCAAATTGAAAAGTTGTATAGATCGAATCTTATTGCAAATTAAATTTACTATAAATATTGTTCTATACATTTATTCTCTATCTTGAATATTAACCGAGATATTTGCATTTGTATTCGGTGTGTGGTCGGCAGGAGTTGGCTATGCTCGACCTTTCCGCCGAGAACTACTAGGTTTAGAGATACCTTACTACAACAGTTGTTATTGGGCAGATTTCTCTTCACGTGGGAAATCTGCTTAGTTTACGCAGCTCCTGCGTGACGGACTTTTTTAAAAAGAGGTTTCCCTTGCGGGACCAGATTTCCGAGAAATTTCCTCAAATGTCCATCGACCATGCCCAGGAGATGAAGAACACGACGTCAGTCCGTTAACGCCTAACAGTTGGAGTGGATTTAGAAAATTTGAAATATATCCGTTATTCCGAATTAGTCCGATCGAAATATTGTAATTAACCAATCTTATTGCAATCTTCATTGCCTATCATTATTGTTATTACATACATATTTTCTACATCATGAATATTAACCAAAATATTTGGATTTTTAGCAGATTTCCCTTTAGGGGGGAATCAGCTATTGAGGTCATACTCATAATGATTTTCGAAATCTTTCTTTAAATGCCCATTGATCCTACCTAGGAAATGACGAAAATGTGGTCCGTTCAAATATATATATATATATATATATATATATATATATATATATATATATGTAAAAGTTAATAACCTCTACAACGGAAAGCGGCAGAATTGCAAACAAATATACCAGCCAACCTCGTAGCGTTGAATAGATAGATAGACCGAAATGCAAACAATTTATGAAATATATCTGAATATAACATATTAATTTTATTGAAAACAATTTACTAAAGCTAGTGCTGTAATTTGTAATGAATCAGAATCAGTTGTATCACTGAAATTTTAGTAATCCAAGAAAAAAAGAAAGGGGATCAACAGAACGTGACTGCATATATCTCACAAAGTAAAAGTTCAATGAAAACAATATTCCTTATTTTAAACATTAACCTTGTAATAAAATGGTTCATGAAATAATATCATTATTATTTATTAACGTCCACTTTTTGCAACTAAGGCTAATCGGGACGGGTTATCTACAGATTACCACCCTTTTCTAGCCAGGGTGGGATTTTAGGACGTTATTTAATGAATTTCGTCACTAAATAAATTCCTTTGCCCAGGCGAGAATCAAACTCGCCACTCTAGGTTTGCCATGTGGGATAATAGCTTATTGTTAATATGACGTGAGTAGAATTGGTGATTTGCTGAAGGCTGAAAACTGTAAAATGCAAATATCTCGGTTAATATTCAGGATAGAGAATAAATGTATATAACAATATTTATAGTAAATCTAATTTGCAATAAGATTGGTTCTATACATGTTTTCGATCCGACGTATAGTAACGGAGATATTTGAAATGTTTGAAATTCCCCCTAAAAACTCTCCTCCCACTAGTCCGATTTCAGCCGTCAACGAACTTGACCTTTAGTTTTACATAAAACGCTTATATATAGAGTTTGGTAACGAAAGACAAAAAGTCCGTCACGCAGGGGCTGCGTAAACTAAGCAGAAAATTGCGACAGCTAGAGTGTTTATAGAATATATATATATATATATATATATATATATATATATATATATATATATATATATATATAAAATTGTAAACTCTGTCTGTACATTTTTTTTTTCTCTAAATTTCTAGATAACTTTTCGTTTCACATGTCATAGACACCATAACTGCATTTTGTTTCTTTGGTGTCTGTTTGTTTGTTTGTTTCCTTTCCACGCATAAACGGCTGAACCGAATTTTATGAAACTTGGTATGTATATTACTACTATCCCAACTTAGACTTTAGGCTATATTAATATCCTCTGAGATGAACAGGAGTAAAAATTAAAAAAAAAATACTATACATATCGCATGTATGCTCTTATGCCACTATAACGAGTAACTCTCGTGCAATATGTATAGTAGTTTTGAAGTATCATTAGTCTTGGTAAGTAAAAATAGCATAAACACCACTTGTTACTCTCTAATTTAACAACAATGTGCAATATTATAAAATAGGAACTGTATTTTCTCAGCCCTGAAGAAGAGAAAATAAAACTCTCGAAATATCGACAAAACTAATAAGTTTCTTTCACCAACATTGACCAAACCTCCAAAAAAAAACAAAAAAAAAAAACAACACTATATATATATATATATATATATATATATATATATAATCTTGAATGGACCTCATTTTCCTCATCTTATGGACAGGATCGATGGACATTTGTGGACATTTTTCGAAAACCGCGTCATGAGTACGTCCTCAATAGCTGCTAATATTAAAACATGGCGGTCGTGTCAGCACGGCGCTAGCTGATACTTGACCAGCACGACTTGCTCCTTGCTCATTATGCATTGGTCACGCTTGCACCTTCTACACTTGTTTGCTATGGGATTAACTTAATAGCTGGAATTAATCGATTCCTCCCTGGCGACTCGACACTAATCCATCACGAGTGTGTAGTCATTATATTCATTTTCACGTTAGGTTTAATGTCAAACCATTACTCACGACTATTGGCAGGTATATTGGACGGTAATTAAATAAAATGGACCCTTATCACAGCACAGGTGTCATTACAACTAATCATATGGTGCGATATTAGAAATTGAATGTTACCATCAGGTGGTGATTGAATGTTAAGTAGTGATTGATTGATTCCAGGGGTAATCTACATGTCCCACACGACTTAATAGTATTGCATTGAATTATTAATATATACGTATTAATATAAGCAAGTAAATAACAACTAAATATTTTAATTAACTATTACAGGACCTAACAAGATTTCAATACAGACTGACAGTAAAACATCGATTGACAGACTTAACAATCCCAAAATAAAAAGTCTGTCACGAAGGGGCTGCTTTAAATAAGCAGATTTCCATTCATCTCCAAAAGTAAAAATGCAGTGAGACCAATAATTGGTATTTAAGCTTAGAATAAAGTAGATAAATAATAGCTTATTGTCAGTATGACATGAGCAGGAGTGGGGGTTTAATGAAGGCTGAAAACTAAAAAGTCCAAATATCTACGTTAATATTCATGATACAGAAATTATTTATATAACAACATATATAGGAAATTAAGTTTGCAACAAAATTGCTTCTTTATATTTTCTCGATCCAACTTATAATAACTATGATATTTGGAATTTTCGAAATTCCTCCCCTCTAAACCCTCCTCCCCACAGTCCGATTCCAGCCGTTAACAAACTTGATCTTTCTTTTATATAAAACGCTTATATATCGACTTTCGTAACGATAGAACCGATAGAGTGGTTATAGACATGCATATATATATATATATATATATAATTTTGAATGAACCTCATTTTCATCATCTCCTAGGGGACTAACTTATATTAAAGCACAGAAGGGACATATAGGAAAGGAACAAACTGACTTACTAGCAAAAGAAGCTTCTTTAAATGATGACTTAAACATTACATTCAACTTTCATTGAGGCAATACAAACAAAAAACTCCGTCACGCAAGGGTTGCGTAAACTAAGCATATTTCCTTCGAGAAGCTTAGCAATAGATAAATTTACATACATGTAATACAACACCACCGTGAATATTAAGTGAATAAATAGTTAATAAAAAAGGTAATAAGAAATCTTATTTTAACAATTTTAACAAACTCTCAACTGAAAGCGTTTTCAATGCAAACCAACAGGTCTCCCAACCTTAACCTAACAATTACTGTAATATATCAGAATATAACATATTAATTTGATTTAAAACTGTTTACTTTATCTAATATATTTGTATGTATCTCGTATAATATAGGTATCTTGAAAACAATATTTGGTATTTAAGCCTGTATAAACTAAGTAGTTTTCCCACCTGCTGGTATAACACACTAGTGATCTCAACTCACTCCATATTCTCTATTTCTACGTTAAGTAACGGAGATATTTTGAATCTTCAAATCCTTTCTCTCTCTCTTCCCCCCCCAATTCCAGGCCCGATTTCACCCGTTAACCATCATGATCTGTAGAGTCGGATGAAACAGTTAAATATCGAGTATGGTGTAGAACAAATTAACATTTTAGATTAAAGCACGTAAAATATTAAATGGTGGTGTTTTTGCAAGTACCTTACCGAGTAAATATCTGTTGAAAACAATAGTAGGTATTTAAGCTTCAAACAAAGAGATTCATTATATAACAGAGTATAGTTTATGTGGCATTAGAAGGAGTAGGGGCTTACCGAAGGCTCAAAATTACAAAAATCCAAATAGCTCGGTTAATATAGAAGATAGAAGCGAGTTACTTTGTCGTTTTCAGACTTCAGCAAACACCCACTTTTACACATGGTTTTAGAAACTCTAGGAGAGAAGTAGTACTCTCGAGAATTAGAATCGGCCACACCAAATTAAGATACTCATACTTAATGACTGACAAAGCTACTTGCTCAACTCGTAACATTCCCTTGACGATAAGGCATATACTGACAGAATACAGAAAACGATAACACCAGGACTTCCCCTACGACTTACAAGAACTTTTGACGGATGGCGATACATTAGCAGCATATTCTCATACCTACACAAAAAAGTCCGTCACGCAGGCGCTGCGTAAACTAAGCAGATTTCCCACGTGAAGTTTTACAATAGAGAAATCTGCCTAATAACAACTGTAGTTGTAAGAAACCTCTAAACCTAAAAAATTATTAAGGGCGTAATAACCCAGTAGTTTCTAGCCCCAATAAACAGTTAACCTAACCTCTAAACCCATTCACGAGGGACGAATAATTATGGAAACGGCCGCCAGAGTTCTCGGCGGAGAGTCATAGCCTACTGGTGACCACACGCAGAATACAAATGCAAATATCTCGGTTAATATTCAAGATAGAAAATAAATGTATATAACAATATTTATAGTAAATTTAATTTTCAATAAGATTGATTCTGTACAATTTTTCCGTCTGACGTATAGTAACGGAGATATTTCGAATTTTCGAAAATCCACTCCATTAAACCCCCCCCCCCTCCACTGGTTCGATTTCAGCCGTTAACGATCTTTCTTCTTACATAAAACGACTAAATATAGAGTTTGGTAACGATCAAACAAAAATTTCAACCGCTAGAGCGGTAACAGACAAATATCTATATCTATCTCTCTCTCTCTCTCTCTCTCTCTCTCTATATATATATATATATATATATATATATATATATATATATATATATATATATATATACAGTTTTGAACGGACATCATTTTCGTCATCTCCTGGGTAGGATCGATGGACATTTGAAGAAAAATTTCGAAAATTCCGTCATGAGTACAACCTCAATAGCAGATTTCCCTTTCCCCTCAAGGGAAATCTGCTAAAACCAATATACGGCAAAATTTAAAAAGCAAATAAAGTGTGTGGTGTGCAACAAAATTTCAAATTATATGCATTAATTGTATTAGATGCGTTTGTACACATGTATATGTTTAGCCTGTTGGAGGAAATTACAAAGCAATCATTAGCAAAAGTACCATTTTCAGCCATTCATTTCCTATTCATCATCCACCAAATATGACCATCATCAATCTTTTTTTATTTCGCTTTTGTTGTTTGTCATTGTTTTTTGGTATTTGTCATTGTTACTTGATGTCATCTCATATCTATTTTACTTTTTTAATTCACTTCGTACAATTTTGTCAGATTTCCCTTAAGGGAAATCGGCTATTGAGGTCGTTCTCATGAAGCGATTTTCAAATATTTTCTTCAAATGTCTGTTGATCTCTCCCAGGGGATGACAAAAATCAGGTCCATTCAAATATATATATATATATATATATATATATATATATATATATATATATATATAAATAAATTTTTCCTTGATCGTTACCAAAATCGATATTTAAATTTTTATGTAAAAATAAAGCTCAGGTTCGTTAATGGCTGAAATCTGAACAGTGGGAGGGGGGATAGAGGGGAGGGTTTTATGACAATTGGAAATATCTCAATTACTATACGTCTGATCCAGAAATTGTACAGAATCTATCTTTAGCAAATTAAATTTACCATAAATATTGTTGTACATTTATTCTCTACCAGGAGATATTTGCATTTTTTTAAGTGTGCGCGCATTACGGACGAGATGAGATAGACTAAAATCGGTCCTAGTCACGAGTATCCGCCAAAAGCTAGTTCGGCCGTTTCCGTAACTGTTCGGCTCTCGTGAAATTTCTAAGCAGGAAATCTGCTTAGTTTACGCAGCCCCTGCGCGACGGACGTTTTGACTTTTGAAAGGGCGTATCACCTTTCATGTGATATCCATAAATCAAATGGTATATTTATTTAGTCATAGAAATGGTGAGATTTGATCACTAGTGTGTCATACCAGAGACTGGGAAATCTGCTTAGTATACGTAGCTTCTGCTCGTCGGGCTTTTTTTATTCGCTGAGAGAAAGTTGCTGATGAAAAAGCGCAGCGGCATCTGTGTTAATTACTGGAGTTGGTGGAGCTGTAGATGTCTGATTAGTTGGTCGGTCCGTCTGATGGTTTTATTGTCCAATTCTCGGCTCCAAGCATACCTGGCAACGCGGCGGCGAGGCTCAAACATACAACCATCTCCGAAGGATGGAAGCCGAAATTCTCTTCTGAACATCAGGATATCACAAACGTGCAACTCCGAAAATAAAAGTCCTTCACGCAGGGGCTGCGTAAACTAAGCAGATTTCCCAATTCAAGTTTTACAATAGAGAAATCTGCCTAATAACAAGAGTAGTAGCAAGTAACCTCTAAACCTATTCACGAGGGACTAATAGTTACAGAAACGGCCACCAGAGCTCTCGGCGGAAAGGCCGAACATAGCCGACCACACGCAGAATACAAATACAAATATCTCGGTTAATATTCAAGATACAGAATAAATGTATAGATCAATATTTATGGTCAATTGAATTTGCAATAAAATTCATTCTATACAGTATTTCGATCCGACGCATAATAACGGAGATATTTCGACTTTTTGAAAATCCTCCTCTCTAAACCCCCCCTCCCACTGGTCCGATTTCAGCCATTAACGAACTTGATCTTCCTTTTTACATAAAACGATTAAATTCCGAGTTTGGTAACGATCAAACAAAAATTGCGACCGCTAGAGCGGTAACAGGCAAATATATATATACAGTTTTGAACGAACTTCATTTTCGTCATCTACTAGGTAGGATCGATGGACATTTGAAGAAAGATGTCGAAAATCGCGTCATGAGTACGACCTCAATAGCTGATTTCCCTTAAGGGAAATCTGCTAAAACATCCCTTACGCAGGGGCTGCGTACACTTCCAGATTTCCCACGTACTAGTATAACACACGTGATCTCAACTCACCACATATTCTATATTTCTATGAAAAAAGGGGGGAGGGGGAGGGGGTTACTAAAGGCTGAAAACAGAAAAGTACGAATAACTTGCTGATTACTTCAGTTACGAAAAAATGCATAGAACAACAATTATAGAACATGAGTAGTTTAACAAGATTGGTTCTATAACATTTTATGATCCAAGTCATAATAACGAAAATATTTTGAATTTTGAACTATTCCAACTTCGATTTCAGCTAAAAACCAATATGATCTTTAGTGTTGATTTTCGCCCACTCCAAACTCCACCTAACGTATTGTTGCGAAAATTAAATAGATGAATAATCCTTCAGAGAGAGAGAGAGTCGCGTATTTGGAAAGTGTGACGTAGATCAAAGCAGCCGACAGAAAGTTCTAGCCTCTATAGACTCTTCTAGCCCAGCCTCGAATGAACGAGACAATTCCCCTTTGATGTATGCCGACAACCTATAAAGAGCGGCCAGCTGCGAGCCAGTCAGTTTTATTCTCACCTGTCTTGATGTTCACATCAGTGCGTCAGTGCGGTAAAGTGTTTTTATGAGAAGAACAGTGTTGTGCCGTGACTGTAAGTAACAGTTTAGTGCCGTGTTTAAAACAGTGCAGTGCCGCGAAGTAAAGGACAATGCAGTGCCGCGAAGTAAAGGACAGTTCAGTGCCGTCTTGTTGTGAATTTCAATGATTTATTGGACTGTGACTCATTGAAGAACAGTAACGCTATCAGTGTATACTGTAAGTAGTAATTAAGAATAATTACCAAGTGTATTGTGCATTGTGAAATAAATTGTGCTGTGATAAAGATTGTGAAACTTGCGAGTATTTAATTTTACAATCCAAAAGAACTCTTATTAAAAACGTTTATTACTGATTTTGGTAGTACAAAAACGTAACGTATTCCTATTCCGATTTCTGCCAGTCACAAATATATGTACTTAAGAAATGGATGAATATCGATTATGGTAGAGGCCAAATGAACATTTTCGAGACAAGAACGTAGAAATTTAATTGAAATATTTAAGGTCCCGTCGAAACAAAATTTGTTATTTAAGCTTAGAATAAAAAAAAAAATCATGCTATAACAGCTTATTGTTATTAGGGCATGAGTAGGGGTGGGGGTTGACTGAAGGCTCAAAACTAGAAATTCCAAATATCTCAGTCAATATTAATAATAGAGAAAATATGTATATAACGACATTTGTAGTTCGATCATATGCATGATAACGGAGATATATCGACTTTTCGAAATTCAGCCGCTCTAACTCTCCTACTCGTGTCAGTTTTATAGAAAGAATCTTGCTAAATTCTTCCTTGTACGGAAGCCCGTACTACATCGATATTACAACTTAAGTGAACCCTCTTTAAATTTTGGCGGGAAACCTTTTTAGCAGATTTCCAATGAGGGAAATCAGCTATTGTGGTTGTACTCATGACGGAATTTTCGAAAACTTTCCTTAAATGTCCATCGATCCTACCCAGATGACGAAAATCAGCTCGCAATCTATATTTGATCCGTTAGCAAAGTCTTTATCTAATCATTTTATGTAAAAAGGAAAATCAGGTTCGTTAATGACAGAAATCAGAGCAGTAAGAAGGGAAGTTTAGAGAGGGGGAAAATTAGAAACTTTGAAATATCTCCGCTACTATAATGCTGATCAACGAATTGTACATAACCTATGCTATTGCAAATTTAATAACCTATTATGATGTTTTATTCATTCTTTCTCTATTTCAAATATTAACCGAAATGCATTTTTTAATTCTTAGGCTTCAATATACCCCTCTTCCTTGACATAGGAAGTTATAAATAAGCCAGCATATCATGTGATGTCTTATTTCAAGCTGAAATACCAAATATTGTTTTCGACAAATCGTTTCTAGATGAGATACATGCAAATCTACACACTGGAGCGAGTGATAGGGTAAGCCGGACATTCATGAATATCTCCGTTTCTACTGGTCCTAGAATATTGATTCTGGTGTCATTTTAAAGCACATCCAATACTCTATTGAACTACCTCATCAGCAATTTTTTAAGCAATTTTGCCAGATGCGATATAACGGTAGGATGAATTTTAAATGTGTACATACAGATTATGTAACGCTTACTAAGTAGAGAATTGTGATTTGTAGACACATCATTTCAACATATGTTTTATAAATTTTTGGTCCGCGGGAGGTATAATACGTCTTCCGCAACGAAAGTGTTAACACTAAAAGTAAAATATTTAATGAATAGGCAAGTTTAGGCAAGATCTGACGACGTTGTAAATAAGACAATATACTCCTAAAAGCATACCAATTGGTATTTTTTCGAGCAAATACAAGCGATTTGCGAATTCAATTAAATAAAATTATTTCAGCTCGATGTAAAAAAAAATAAAAATTAGAGGAATTTTAAAAACTTTTTGTGCCAGTTTTTGATTTGTTATAATACCCTTAAAGTGTACTGGAAGCAACAATAATTTATAAAATTAAATAAGAGTTCACGACGAATTTAATAAGCCAAGGCTTTTTTTTTTAATATGTTATATTCTGAGATATATTTCAGTAATTGTTTTCTTTGCGGACAAGAATATTTGTATCTTCCAGCTCTGAGAGGTTGGCTGACCAGTTACTTTAAAATTCAGACCCTTTCCGTTGTAGAGGTTATTTAAATGTAAATTGACGGAAAGATTTCTCATTGTCCTTTGTATTTGTTCAGTTAATATTCACGGTGGTGTTCAGTGTTCACGCAGCCCTCGCTTTACGGAATCTTTAGATCAACTCTCATCAAATATAACCAGTTTATTAATTTTGTTTTCCCTAATCACGGTTGATTATTTCGTTAGCGTCATCAAGGTAAATGATAATTTCCTACGGGATTGAGAGCTGATCCAAATAAGAACTAGCCTAAATAGTCGAGCCGAGAGGATAATGGCGTATTAAGGGCCTTTTGAATATTCATTCATAATCAGCCACGATTAATTCAGCGTGTCGCCGTGGCTGTAATCACATTCAAATAACCGATACCAAAACATAGGGGTGGATCTCGCTACAAGCTCGTCACGCAGGGGATAAACACATGATGGAAGGGCAGGTGACGTCATCTCACGTGCCATTCTCTATATATCCCTTAGGATGGGAGCTCTGGACAATTCAGAAAAAAATAGTTTTAAAATTTTAGCAGATTTCCTTTAAGGGAAATCAGCTATTGAGGTCGCACTCATGATTCGATTTTCGAAAAATTCCTTAAATGTCCACAAATCTTACCCAGGCGATAACGAAAATGAGAGCCCTTCAATATTGTTTATATATATATATATATATATATATACTAGCTCAGATACCCGGTTCCACCCGGGAATTGATTTGAGGCTGAATGATGGTATTTTTTTGGCAAGGCTTTACTTTGCACAATATTTTGACATTTACCCGTCCCAGTTTTTAGGGTTAATACCCGTTGTTGGCATTTGTTAATAACAAAATTAATTTTTTATGTAAGTCATCACTGTTCTCCAGATTGTAATATTTCCCGTCTCCTGTGTATTATGCATAGATCCTAGATTTGAATTAATTTTTCCAGGTGAGGTACCCTCATAGTTCAAATTGGAATGGATTGTTGAGCATATCAATATTTCTACGCAAATTACTTGCTCCACACATTGTTCCTGTAGAAATGTATAAAACAAAAGTTGATCTAAATAACAATGTAAACAACTTTTGTTATGTGCATATTTGTCGAAAAACAAATAGACAATGAAATATCGCGAATTTTTATTTCAGGCCTCCCTTATAACCCCCACTCCCGTTTTAACCTAAACATTTTAATATAGCTTATAATCATGGAAGAATTAATGCTAATTGACATACCGAGTTTTGTTAAGTTCGGTTAAATCGTTATCGCCCAATAAAATAGCTGACTTAGTTTATAGTGTATATCTCGTTTATACTTTGTTATAAGACAAAAATGAATATCACAAAAGTTACTCTAAATAACAAAATAAACAACTTTTGCTATGTTCATATTTGCCGACAAACCAATACGAAACGAAATATCGCTATTTTTAATTTCTTGCTTCGCTTATAACCCCCACACCTGTTCGTCTCAGAGGATATTAATATAGCCTAAAGTCTAAGTTGGGTTAGTAGTAATATACATACCAAGTTTCATAAAATTCGGTTCAGCCGTTTATGCGTGAAAAGGGAACAAACAAATAAACAAACAAACACACACGAAAAAAACAATATGCAGTTATGGTGTCTATGACATGTGAAACGAAAAGTTATCGTGAAATTTCGAGAAAAAAAAATCACTGTACAGACAGTATATATATATATATATATATATATATATATATATATATATATATATATATATATACCCATATAAAAGGGAGGGGATTTTAGAAAAGTCTAAATATTTCTGCTACTATACGTCGAATCGAAAACTTGTATAAAACTAATCTTCTTGAAAATTAAATGTACTATTAATATTGTTCAGAGATAAATTTATTCTCTATGTTGAATGTTAACCGAGATATTTGCAATTTTATTAACGACATGAGATCGGCTAATGTCGGTTCTATTCGTGAGTTTCGGCCGTTTCCGTAACTGTTCTGCTCTCGTGAAATTGGTATAGAGACCCGTGTAAGTTTCTATTTTGTGAGATATGCAAATACGTTCTATTGCTACCATCCCCCCATACAACACTATTGCAACAGAACACTAATGCAACAGTATTCAGTTGAATTCAGTATTATAATTATTTAGATTAATATTAATATTGTATTACGTGCCAATGTATATGGTGTTCAGTTGTAATTCTAGGAATTATTATTATTTTATTTACACATACTTTAAGAACTATAATATATTAATAACCATACTAACACTAATTGGCCAGACTCTTGGCAACATGTTGTAAACAGAAGCCAATAAAATATCTATCTATCTATCTATCTATCTATCTATCTATCACTAATGCAACAGAACGCTGACTGTAAAACACATACTAACTGACTGCACACAAGTGAAAACGTACCCATGGCCCACAAATGTATGCGAACTACTGGCCGACAGTAGCCAATTTATAGTGATGTTTTTAAGTATTTAAGAAATAATGGATTATTTGATGAAGTATAAAAGCTATTATCTCCAATTATGAAAGTTATATATAGCAAGGACTGTGGAATATAAGTTTTGCCTTCTTCCAGTTTAACTATAAATAGTTTTTCTTTTAGTTTTTTTGTTTGTTTTATTTTTATTTTGTTTTTTTTCCTTTTGTTGTAAATATAGTAACAATTTATATTTAGTTTTGTCCATTTTATACATTTGTAAATGTTAGCTGTGTAAAATAAATAAAAAATACCATCCCCCCCTCCCTCCTTTAGTGCTTGGACGACTAAAATGTGAGCGAGTGGGTTAAAAATTATTCTGATGCATTATAAATTGCAGTACTATATATATACTAAATAGTTTGCAATAAAGTAAATATGTTACATTCAGAAATGTTTTTCATTCCGGTGAAGAATATGTCTACGAATATGTCAGTGGTTGGCAGATCTATTTGTTTACAATTTAGAAGCCGTTTTCGTTGGGAGCTTAAAAATTAATTGAATGATTTCTCATAACCGTTTGTATTTAATCACGGTGGTCTTAAGTGTTACAAAACGGAACATGAAAATAAGATTTCCTACTTAAGTAGCAGATTGCTTATAAATGTAATTGCCTATAAGTAGGCTGTCATATTTCAACTTAGTGAATTTTTAAGTTATTTTAAAATTTTACAAATTAAAGTGACCTTACGAGCTAATAATATGAAGAAGTACAGGGGAGAAAATTTCATATTTAAGCACTTAACCGGAAGAGACGAGTTCGTTAATGGTCAGATTCTGCCCAATTTGAGAATTTGAGATGAGGGGGGGGGGGTAGGAAGGGGGTGGCAGGGGATCCGAAACGATAAATTGAAGATGTCTCCCATAGCCTGCACCGGACGCCCAAAATTTATGGCTCTCAAATGACAGGAAATTTAATTTATAACAACCTTTGTTTCAATGCAATTATTTTATACAACTAATGGTTAAGGAGATATGGGCTTATTTTGAGGGTTTAGCAGATTTCTCTGAGAGGGGGGGGGGTCATTTGCAGTGGTTTTTCTCATGAAGCGATATTAAAAAAAAGTGTAAATGTTCATAAATCATATATAAAGACCAAAACAATTTCTTCGAATGTCCATCGATCCTACCCAGGAGATTGAAAAAATAAGGTCCGTTCAAATTTATATATATATGGTCTCATGAAATTAACCTGAGACATTACATAAGATCGAATGACAGCCACGTCTTTAAAGAAATAGTTAAACATGATGATGAGCTTACGGCCTTGAACTTGAAATGTAGTAACAATCCTGAAGTTAAAGATGAATCCCATTTTCTTTCAGAATGGCAAAGTAAGGAACTTCATGTTTGTTGCTACAGTCGCCTTTATGACTCGGAGGTAGACTTGGCTTATTCTGTCGCGTGGCTGAAGTCTGGAAAGCTGTTTTCAGAAACAGAAGGTTTCATTACAGCTATCCAAGACCAAGTGATTGCCGTCAGATCATACAGACGTCATATCCTCAAGGTCAGGAGTGTCTCAGATAAATGTAGGTTATGCAACGAAGCTTATGAGTCCATTCAACATATTACGGCAGGATGTGAAATACTTGCTGGATCCGAATACCTACAAAGGCACAATAACGTGGCAAAAGCATACCATCAAGCTCTAGCAGAGAAATTCGGCACGGTAGGCAGGAAGGTCACTTATTATCGCTATAATCCTCAAAAATTATTGGAAAAACCATACTGTGCACCGTAACAAACCGGATATTCTCATTATTGACAAGATCAATAAGACTGCTGATATTATTGACATTGCAGTGCCCAATGATGAAAATATATGAAAATCCTATGCCGAAAAAATAAGAAAATACCAAGAATTGGCTATCGAGCTCAAAGAGGTATGCAAACTGAAATCTGCCATAGTTACGGCTATTATAGTAAGTTCCAATTGACTCGTGCCAAAAACAACAATAGCAGGCACCATGAATTTAGCACAGCATTGCCAGAATTGTTCGAAAATTTTTAGATTCCCCTTAATATGTCACAATCACAAACTCCATATCGGTTGGATTTTCCCCCGATATGGATTTTATTCCAGCTTTTACTGAGTTTAAACCTCCCCTATAATAATAATAAATTTGAGCCGGACTCATTGGGGATCATCATCTATCGTTAGGACCGGTGGACATATTTAGAAATTGTTTCTATAATTCGTTTCTGAGTTCAATCTAAGCAGCATACCCAAAGGGAAATCTGCTAAAATAAATAAATGCATTGAATTGGGATTGGTATTAACTTGTGAGTATTAACCCAGATTCTCCTGAAATCCTTGTGCAAGGACCTCAGACATATTGGGAGAAACAAAGGGATTGTGATGTTTCAAAGTATTTCTTGTAGAGCGGGGCACATGTATTCCCATCTGTAGGCTCTGTTTTCACAGTACTTATTCCTGTTTGGATAGCTTCAGTGTTTTAGCTTGTGAATCCTGCATAACATTTGACTTCATTTCAACCATGGATGAACTTACTGACATTGTTGTTGAAGGATAAGTACCATTCATTTATTATTAGTGTTATTGGTATAATGTCTCATGATATATTTGTTCGAATGTATTGGCTACACTTTCTAGCAATTACTTTGTTTCTAACACTGTAACCCTGGGTTCAACATGGCCGCAAAATCGCTGGCCCTTGCACAAGGACTTGAGGAGAATGTCGGTTCAAAATTATTATGTAATAAAATTTTAACAAAATTTGGTACATTTACATTTTTTAAAATCATTGTCTATTCAGACAAACCTTTTTTGGTGATTTTAGAATATCTAAGTTATTTTTCTAAATGTAGCTTTGGTAATCACCAATTTTTAGAGGGCGAGGAGGTTTTTTTATAATACTTTTAATCCATATTTACTGAAAACCTGAGTGAATTACGTATATAATCAGCTATTTATAATCCTTTTTCAAATGATTTTTATTATTACCACCTCACTAATTATTATTATAGTGATAGTCATATTTTTTCATTTTTTGGGAAACTACCCTTTGATAAAATTATGGTTGATTTTGTTACTATTTTTCAGGAAAAAATGGACTCTTAGTGAGTTGGTAGATTTTTTAGAGTCGGCAGATGATGAAGAGATTCCAGAGGGAGGGTTAAATATTGGCATGTTGCCTCCTACTAATTGCAATGAAGACATAACGGATGAAGACTCGGATGAAAACTCCAGAGGTGAAGAAAATCCTTCAATTGACAATCTTCCAGGAAGCCAGTTGAGGTCGCAGGTTATTATTCGCCAAAATCAACTTGGAACATTACCTACTGTTTTGTATAAGGAACCTGAAGATCGTTCTGTTCTAACTGATGAACCCAAACAATTGGAAAAACCGACAAGCTGTCAATCTGACACCAAAGTTCCTAAGAAAATTACACACAGCGTAAGAACCTCATCTCCTCCACCTAGGAAGAAGAAGGGTTCAATTTCTTTGTTGAAGCACGAAAAAATCATTTTTGACTGGCAAAAGGAAGAACTCTCGATACCTGAAGAAGATAGCTGTGAAGTAGCCTCATGTCATAAAATAAAAAGACGACAACTAAATGTGAAAAATGTGATGTTGGTTTACACGTAGAGTGTTTTATAAAATATCATACAAAATGAGATGTGTATATATATATATATATATATATATATATATATATATATTTAAATATTATATTATTAATGTATTATGATATTTTAAATAAAATTTGGACTTATTGCTAAACGATTGTTTGTTTTTAGTATCATCCTACCTAATTTTTAGAACCAGTAGATGTTTTGAGTGTAAAGGACAATTGATGTCTTATTCTCCTGAAGTCCTTGTGCAAGGACTCGACTTTTTAGCCAACCGGAAATGTCAAATTTTCTGGGACCTTTTCTGGGGAGCTCGGCCTCCAACAAACTCAAATATCATAAAGAAATTAAAAACAATTACGAAAAATAATTCAGGAGAATCTGGGTTAATTAGGATTCTCTACGGAAGAATTTAGTTTGAACAAATAAGGAGTCGAAAAGATCCCCTGACTGACCGTGCCCTCAATAACTTCTGGTTCTTTTTGGTAATTTCCTTTTCTGGTCGGGAGTTATGGCGACCAAATGGAGAGCCATAACTCTGGTAATTATACAGTAGCTGGAGGCCGGGCGCCTCTGACTCAAAATAGATAATGAATAAACCCCCGAATTTTGTCTCATTTTTATTTTATTTTTCTGGGTTTTAGGTCGCTCCAAGGCTAATGATGCTTAAGGCTTTCCTGCGTTTGAAGGCAATGGAAGCTTCTTCATGGAATCATTTGAACGGGCTTTAAATGCCATTCGATTCGCTCAGCTAGAGTTATATTCTTTGGCAGATTTCAAAGTATTAGATTTGACGATGACCTTGCACTCAAGAGAAAGGTTGAAAGCTCCTATCCCAAAAGGAAGCCCAAGATCGGTTTAAACTCAGTATAAACGCTCATAAAACAAAAGTCCGTCACGCAGGGGCTGCGTAAACTAAGCAGATTTCCCACGTGTAGTTTTACAATAGAGAAATTTCACGAGAGCCGAAGTGTTAAGAAAACGGCCGACCTAGCTTTTGGCGGGAAACTCACTCTCATCCGTTATCCGCCCCGATTTTATAAAATTGCAAATATCTCGATTACTATGCAAGATAGAGAATAAATGTATATAACAATATTTATAGTAAATTTAATTTGCAATAAGATCGATTCTATACAATTTTTCGATCCGATGTATAGTAACGGAAATATTTCAAATTTTAGAAAATCCTCCCCTCTAAACCCCCCCCCCTCGCACTGGTCCGATTTTAGCCATTAACGAACTTGATCTTTCTTTTTACATAAAACGACTAAATATCAAGTTTGGTAACGATCAAACAAAAATTGCGACCGCTAGAGCGGTAACAGACAAATATATATATATATATATATATATACAGGACGGTCTCGTTAATCCGAACCCCCGGTAATCCGAAACCCCCGCTAATCCGAACAAGGGAGGGAGTTATTATTAATTATTATTATGTATTATACAGGGAAATTTCTTTACATTCCTTTTATTTTTTATTTTAGATAAGTCATGGGAACGCGTTGAAGGCTTTTAATACTTGCTTGGAGTGGGCGAATGGATGCAATATCGGCTATGAAAGCCTGATACTTTTAAGGAATTTGCGAGACCAGGCGTATTCTTTGTCAAAAAAATCAGAAACTCAGACAACTTTATACAATTATTTTCAAAAACGTTAAAAGAACCAAAATTTTACTTTTTAATATACATATTTTCGTTATTTTGTGATTTTTTTTTATTTATAAATTATACCTTTGTTAATCCGAACAGGTCATGCAAACTACGTGTTCGGATTATCGAGACCGTCCTGTATATATATAGTTTTGAACGGACCTCATTTTCGTCATCTCCTGGGTATGATCGATGGACATTGGAAGAAAAATTTCGAAAATTCCGTCATGAGTACAACCTCAACAGCTGATTTCCCTTAAGGGAAACCTGCTAAAAGTTTTGGTCGTAGAGAAGAAACAGAGCAAAGGAAAAATAAATATTAGAATAGGAATCCAAACGTGAAATAGTTTTGTTACCTAAGGAGCATCATCAGAGAACACAATGATAGTACAGCAGAAGTCGTTAGAAGAATAGCACTTGCTAAACAAGCCTTCCAAAGCAAAAGGAGTATTTTCACTAATAAGTATATAAGCATGGATACCAAAAAACTACGTCAAGCAGGGGCTGCGTAAACTAAGCAGATTTCCCTCGTGGAGTTTTATAATTGATAAATCAACATACTGGAAACCCAACACCACCGCGAATATATTTTAATAGTTTCTCGACGGGAAGCGTCTGAAATGTAAACAAACAGATCTGCCAAACTGTCACCGGAAAACTATTTACTATATCTAATGAATCACGATAATTTTTACCTTAATCAATCAAATTTTAGTAGTTCAAGAACTTAAAGACTTTTTTGTTTGATCGTTACGAAACTCGATATTTAACCGTTTTATGTAAAAAGATAGGCCAAGTTCGTTAATGACTGAAATCGGACTAGTGGGAGGGGGGGGGGGTTAGAGGAGGCATTTTCGAAATTTCAAAATATCTCCGTTATTATGCATCGTATCGAAAATTTGTATAGAACCGATCTAATTGAAAATTAAATTTACTATAAATATTGTTATATACATTTATTCTCTATCTTGAATATTAACCGAGATATTTGCATTTTTATGAAGTCTGTGGGACAAGTGGTCGGGTATAGTTCGGATTAGGTCGGCCGTTTCCGTAACTGATCGGCTCAGGTGGAAGCTTCACTAACCTTACCTGTCGTTTCTAACATTACCGGTACCGAAGGTAATTCGTTACTTTGTGAGATTTATGCAAATATGTCATGTTCATCCACCCCCCCCCCCCTTCTTTAGTTCGTGGACTACTAAAATTTGAGTTATTAAAATCAAGCCGTTTCAGTTGGTAATTTATTAGCAGATTTCCCTCAAGGGAAATCAGCTATTGAGGTCGTACTCACGACGCGAGTTTCGAAAAATTTCTTCAAATGTCCATCGATCCTACCCAGGAGATGACGAAAATGAGGTCCGTTCAAAATTATATATATATATCTATATATATATATATATATATATATATATATATATATATATATATATATATATATATATATAGATATATATATTTGTCTGTTAACGCTCTAGCGGTCGCAATTTTTGTTTGATCGTTACCAAACTCGGAATTTAATCGTTTTATGTAAAAAGGAAGATCAAGTTCGTTAATGGCTAAAATCGAACCAGTGGGAGGGGGGGTTTAGAGGGGGGGGATTTTCGAAAATTCGAAATATCTCCGTTACCATACGTCGGATCAAAAAAGTGTATAGAACCAATCTTATTGCAAATTAAATTTACTATAAATATTGTTCTATACATTTATTCTGTATCTTTAATATTAACCGAGATATTTGGATTTGTATTGTGAGTATGGTTGGCTATGTTTGGGATTTCCGCCGAGCGCACTAGCGCTAGTGTGGCCATGTCACTAACTATTCGTCCTCGTGAGAATAGGTTATTACTAGGCAGATTTCTCTATTGTAAAACTTCACGTGGGAAATCTGCTTAGTTTACGCAGCCCCTGCGTGACGGACTTTTTTAATTAACTGAAAGATTTCTCATTACCGTTTGTATTTAATCACGGTGGTATTGTGTTACCAGTATGCAGATTTCTCTATTGTAAAACTTCACATAGGAAATCTGCTTAGTTTACGCAGCCCCTGCGTGACAGACTTTATTGTTATATAATAGAGTACTGCTTATGTAACACGAGTAGAAGCAGTGGTTTGCTGAAGACTGAAAACTGAACAATGCAAATATCTCGGTTAATATCCAAGATAAACAATATACGTATATAACAATATTTATAGTGCACTTAATGTGTAATAAGATTGATTCCACACACTTTTTCGATCCGACGTATAGTAACGGACATATTTCGAATTTTCAAAATTCTCGCCCATTGAACCCCACCCCCTCTCCCCTTTTCCGATTTCAGCCGTCAACGAACTCCAGCTTTCATTTTACATAAACCGGCTAAACATCGAGTTTGGTAACGATCAAACAAAATTTGCAACCGCTAGAGTTTTAACTGACAAGTATGTATACGTATTTGTATTCAGTTTTGAACGGATCTGAATTTCCTCATATTCTAGGTAGGATGGATGGTCATTCGAAGACATTTTTAAAACCCAGAGCGAGTATAACCTGAATCATCTACAGGTTTGTGGAAGTAGGACTTCCTAGTCGAGTAACCAAATTCTATGCGAAAACGCTCGTCACGCAGAGGCTGCGTAAAGTAAACAGATTTCCCACGTACTCGTATGGACTCCATTCCTTTTCCCGCAGACTTGCTTCAAAGATAATTTTCTTGACTACAACTTTTACATCGCAGCATTTTTCGATTCTGAAATAATGATTCGTTCATTTAGTGGCTATAGGTTGCGTCAAATCGAGAATTTCACCTATATGAACTCGTTTTAACAGATTTCCCTTAAGAGAAATCAGCTATTGATGTCGTACTTATGACGCGGATTTCGAAAAAATATCTTCAAATGTCCATCGATCCTACCCAGGAGATAAAGAAAATGAGGTCCGTTCAAAACTGTATATATATATTTGTCTGTTACCACTGTATCGGTCGCAATTATTATTTAATCGTTACCAAACATGATATTTAGTCGGTTTATGTAAAAAGAAAGATCAAGTTCGTTAACGGCTTAAATCGGACAAAGAGAGGGGGAGGTTCGTATGGGGTGCATTTAGAAAATTCGAAATATCTCCGTACTAAGTGGGATCAAAAAAAAGTATAGAACAAATCTTATTGCAAATTAAACGTACTATAAATATTATTATATACATTTATTCTCCATCTTTAATATTAACCGAGATATTTCCATATTTTAGTTTTCAGCCTTCAGTAAACACCAACTTCTACTAGTGTTTCATAAACAATACTCTGTTATATAATAAACCATATTATTCGAATCCTAAATACCAAATATTGTTTTCATTGTACTTTTACTTTGTGATATATGTATATGCAAATACGTTCTGCTGACTGATTCCGATTCATTACAAATTACAGCACTAGCTTTAGTAAATTGTTTTTAATAAAATTAATATGTTATATTCAGATATATTTAATGAATTGTTTGTCTTTCCGGTCTATCTATGCAGTGCTACGAGGCTGGCAGGCCTTTTGTTTACAATTCAGCCGCTTTCCGTTGTAGAGTTTATTAACTACTATTATAAATTTACTGAGCATTCAGGATAGTGTTACCTGTATGTATATTTATTTATTGTAAACCTTCGCGTGGGAAATCTGATTAGTTTACGCAGCCCCTGCGTGACGGACTTTTAGAATTTGGTTTTCTACGAGAATCCGTCATAATAAGTATAGCAGTCCATTGGAAATTCCAAAGTTATGGTCGCTGGAGAAGTACTGGAGAAGGTTATAAGGTTCAATGTAGAGTGAAGAGATTCTACTGGGGCAAAAGTATGGCACACCAAGGCGCAGCCTTGCATTAATACAATTGGCGATTTTAATGGTGGTGGCTCGGGAAGTTGGGACACCCTGTATATACCTGTTGACGCCCTAGCGGTCGCTATATTTGGTTGATCGTTACCAATCTCTATAATCAATCGTTTAACGTGAATACTCCTACATTGGAAACGACTACGATTCGTGAACTGTCTCTAGGGAAATGTGCCAAAAGTCGCAGTGATGAGTATAGACGTAGTACAGCCGACATCGGATGAGTGTAGTGACCGGAGAGGGTGTGTCTAATCGGGAATGGATTGTCCTGGGGGTTCAATGGCTGCCTCGTCCGGAAGACATGCCCTACACTCAGCTCCCACTCTCTCCTTACAGCCGGGCTACGCAGGGGATGTGTAGGCTAAGCGCATTTCTCATGCGAGGGAAGCGACTGAAATGTAAACAAACAGGTTTTGCCACCTGAGTGAGTTTGGTAAGGTATCTCTCACCGGCAAGAAAAACAATTGCTGAAATACTTCAGAATATAACATATTAATTTTATTGAAAACTATTTACTATATCACTGCATATTTGCATAAATCTCCTATAATAAAGGTCCTTGAAAACAATATTTGGTATTTAAGCTTCGAATGATGTGGTTTGTTATATACCAGAGTATTATTTATGTAACATGAGTGAAGTTGGGGTTTTCTCATAGCTGAAAACTGTAAAATGCAAATATCTCGACAAATAATGAAGATTGTGAAAATGTAATTTTCAATAAGATTGGTTCTATACAATTTTTCGATCAGACGTATAATAATATTATAACTATAATAGTATGGTATTTCGAATTTTCGATAACCATCCCCTCTAGACCCCACCCACTTGTTCATTTTCATCCATTAAAGTACTCGATCTTCCTTTCTACATACAACGATTAAATATCGAGTTTGGTAAAGATTAAACCAAAACTGCGATCGCTAGAGCGGTAACATACAAATATATGATTGTGCATAATTTTGAACGGACCTCCTTTTCGAAGACACTTTTCGAAAATCGCGACACGAGTACAACCTCAATAGCTGATTTCCCTTGAGGGAAATCTTCTAAAATCTGAATCCCTCGAGTTAAGCTTGGGGGGGGGGGCTAATGATGTCTTAAAGGTCCATAATGCCAACCGTATATATATATATATATATATATATATATATATATATATATATATATTTTTTTTTTTTTTTTTTTTTTTTTTTTTTTTTTTTTTTTTAATGAGCCCTATATTTGTCACTTAGGAAGTATCAATGGTTATTTGAACTTTCTTGAATCGCGTCTTGATTACAACGTTAATAGCAGATTTCCCTTAAGGACTGGTTGAATGGTAAGGAGCTGTCGTTACTTTCCCAGACATGGAGAGATTGCACCAGGGGCGCCAGGCACCCCAATCACTCCCTGTATACACAGCACGGGTATTGACTTCATTAACTACAACCAGAGAATATCTAGAATCTAGTTAGATAAACAGTTATGTGCAACCTGGTGACTCTTCCAATCGTGATTTCGTCGTCCAGGAACTCGCGATTTCCTGACGGACACAAACGAGGGAAGGGGATTCAGTGGTTTCACTTTACCTCTGCAAGAGATTAGCCAATAATAAAGGCAAAGGGAAGACTAAAGAAAAGAAAATGCAGTAGACGGAAGAATTACTAGCCAGAATAAATTGACTAGCCAGTACGAATGTCTAGAAACTTGTGGATCACCCAGTCCTGTACTGGATGAGGAAATTTTTAGTGAATGAATGAATTTAAACAAGTAGATACGTGGTATATACCTGCATCTCGTTCAGGAAAATTAGCTATCGAGTGGAAACCCACAGCGCGATTTCGAAAAAACGACTTCAAACGTCCGTGAATCACAATGACATAAGTCCGTTGAAATATATGTGTGTGTGTGTGTGTGTGTGTGTGTGTGTGTGTGTGTGTGTGTGTGTGTGTGTGTGTGTGTATTTTAAGCATTGAATAAGTAGCTCATGACATAACAGCTTACTGTCAATATGAAATGAGAAGGAGTGGGAGTTTACTAAAGCCTGAAAACTAAAACAAAAATGCAAAATATCTGGAATAATATTTAAGATAGAGAAAGATAGTATATTACAGCGTTTATACAAAAATATATCTATAATAAGATTGTTTCTTCACGATTTTTTGATTTGATAATAATGGAGATATTTCAAATTTTTATAATTTCAGCCTGTAACCCCCACTGGCCCGATCTCGTTCATTAACTTACCTAGTCTCTAGTTTTACATAAAACGATTAAATGTCGAAATTTGGTAACGATCAAACAAGAGCATTTATATGTATCTAGAGATGGAGAATAATGAGAGAGAGAGAGAGAGAGAGAGAGAGAGAGAGAGAGAGAGAGAGAGAGAGAGTGGGAGGGAGAGAGAGATAGAGAGAGAGAGAGAGGGGGGGTGGGGAGAGAGAGAGAAATAACAAAAATAAAGAGCTTTTGTTATGTTTATATTTGCCGAAAAACGAATAGAAAACGAAATATCACTATTTTTAATTTCACTTATAACCCCCACTCCTGCCCGTCCCTAGAACTGGTGGTATGGCTTATTATAATGAAGGCGTTAGTGTTAATACACATACCGAGTTTTATTTAGTTCGGTTGAGTCTTTTATGCCAAATAAAATTTTTCACTTCCGCTTTATGTTTTAGCGTATACCTCGTTTATAATTCGGTATACGAAAAAAGTGTATATAACAAAAGTTACTCTAAATAACAAAATAAACAACTTTTGTTATGTGCATATTTGCCGTAAAATGAATACGAAACGAAATATCGCTATTTTTAATTTCAGGCCTCTTTTATAACCCCCACTCCTGTTCCTCTCAGAGAATTTTAACATAGCCTTAAGTCTAAGTTGGGTTAGTAGTAATATACATACAGTTTCATTAAATTTGGTTCGGTCGTTTATGCGTGAAAAGGTAACAAACAGACACCAAAGAAACAAAATGCAGTTATGGGTGTCTATGACATGTGAAACGAAAAGTTATCGTGAAATTTCGAGAAAAAAATCAATGTACAGACCGAGGCTACAATATATATAGGAAGTTGAGCCAATAATTCTTTTTATATTATTAATTTAAAGGCATGAGAATGAAAAGTTATCTGTAAGCTTCGGTAATAACTCATTCCCCTAATGATAAATTGGCCAAAAGCGTGACATACGGACGGACAGACTACCGGGACTGCAAAGCCACCCCTGATATGGATCCTAATTACTACCTGCCTATCATTGAATAGTTCAAAAAAAAGAAAAAAAAAAGTGGAATATTTAAAATATAAACAAAGGGATGAAAAAGCAGACGCAACAATGAGAGTAAGGGATGGGGTGGAGTCCATTGTTGCCAGCTAGGGGATGCTCTCTCTTCCTCCAACAATTACAAATAAAAAAAAAGAGGAAATTCCCTCTAGCCTTTATTTAATTAATTATAACTGAATAATATATTTATTAATTAATTCATACAGATGGGCGCTATATACAATTCCATAGAGCCACTACCAGGAAGAGCGAGCATCTCAAGATTTCCCGAGGTTAGAACTTTATATCGTCAGGGTTTCTTTTAAATTTTACGATATTTTCCTTAAATTAAATTTTGGGGACTCAGATTAGCGGTGTGAGTTAATTCGTTGACCTAAATCTCACATGGTTAACCTACAGTGACGTGTTCGATTCTCTCCGGGGCAGTAGGAATTTATTTAGTGACTGAATTCATTAAACAAAATCCCTAGTCCCACCCTGGCTAGAAAAGGGTTGTAACATGTAGATAACCCGTCCCAATTAGCCTGAGTTGCAAAATTGGACGTTAATAAATAATTTAAATTTTTTAAATGAAATTTGCTACTGAAGTTGTATTGAGATATTTTAAAACATTCGTCCAATATTCATCGATTCTGACTACAAGAAGACGAAAATGTTGTCTTTTCAAGTATTTATGTATGTGTGTGCGTGCGTGTGTATGAGTATATATATATATATATATATATATATATATATATATAGATATATATATATATAAAATTCTAACCTCTGTCTGTACATTGATTTTTTTCTCGAAATTTCACGATAAGTTTTCGTTTTGCATGTCATAGACACCATATCTGGATTTTGTTTCTTTCGTGTCTGTATGTTTGTTTATTTGTTTGTTTGTTACCTATTCACGCATAAACGGCTGAACCGAATTTTATGAAACTTGGTATGCATATTACTACTAACCCAACTTAGACTTTAGGCTATATTAATATCCTCTGAGATGAACAGGAGTGGGGGTTATAAGGGAGGCCTGAAATTAAAAATAGTGATATTTCGTTTCCTATTGGTTTTTCGTCAAATGTAAACATGACAAAAGTTGTTTATTTTGTTATTTAGAGTAACTTTTGTTATATATATATTTTGTATACCGAATTATAAACGAGATATACGCTAAAACCTATAGCGGAAGTGAACAATTTTATTTGGCACAAAAGACTAAACCGATCTATACCAAACTCGGTATGTGAATCATCACTAACGCCTTCACTATAATAAGCCATACCAACATTTCTAGGAACGGGCAGGAGTGGGAGTTATAAGAGAGGCCTGAAATTAAAAATAGCGATTTTTCGTTTCCTATTGGTTTTTCTGCATATATGCATATGACACAAGTTGTTTATTTTGTTATTTAAAACAATTTTTGTTATATTCATTTTTGTCTTTTAACAAAGAATAAATGAGATATACACTAAAAACTAGAGAGGGGCCAACAATTTTTTTTGGCACTAACTATTGAACCGAACTTAAAAAAATTCAGAATTTGAATTAGCATTAATTCTTCCATAATTATAAGATATATTAAAATTTTTAGGTCCAAAAGGGAGTAGGGTTATAGGGGAGGTCTGAAATAAAAAATTGTGATTTCGATTCCAATTGGTTTTTCAACGATTTTCTATAAAAATACCATCATAAGTCAGTCAACTATGATTTCCCGGGCATCGTCGGGTATATTAGCTGGATCCTATATACAAAATACGAACATTATAGGTGATATTTAATTATAATAAATGCTGTCTATGATTATGATTTGAATTATTCACGGTGTGTCAAACAGTGGAGATGGAATGAATGATTAGAGACTTATTTTCATTTATTCTTCAAACCTAAATTTTTTTTTTCCATAAGTCGCCCAACACAACTGCCAAACAAATGCCAAAGTTATATAACCTATCTTGCCAATCGCAGAATATCCTAAAATTCTTGTTCTTCACATGTTACTAAAACACGAATATTAGCGGAGTTATTTTTTTAGGGGAGGAGGGGGAGTGGGGGTGGCTTTTGGCTAACAGAAATGCCCATTTGTAAATTTGACTTGAAATTGAAAAATTGAAAATGTCTAACCTACAATATTACTTTTAAATTAGTAATTGTAGCAGAAGTACATTTTGCATACAGTTATAAACGGACGCCACGTGAAGAAATAGAATATCTAATATAGTGAGTATATATATATATCAGAGTATCAGGGGGTATAAATTGACGTTCATTGCTTAATACCTAACGTAAATAGACCGTCCTCAAAATGATCCCATCTTCTTGTAAGATGATCTCCCAAGAGTTATGAGTCACGGAATGTTTAAGTCAGATACAATAAGTAAGACCTTAGAAAAATAGTAACTTATACCAAACATAAATAATATATACATAAAACATTAAAAAAATATACATAACTTTCATAAAATACTTAAATTCATTACGAGAATTAAAATGATTTAAGAATAGTTATGCATATGAAGAGCTCTAGCTGGCCCTGCTAAGAATAAAGACCGTCACGCATGGGCTGCGTTATCTAAGCAGATTTCCGACGTGCATCACGTTTTTGCAATTATCTCGAAACGTAAAAGTTCGATGAGAACAATATTTGGCATTTAGGCTTCAAATGAAGTGCTTCTTTATATAACAACTTATTGTTAATAAGACATGAGTAGGAGTGGGCGTTTACTGAAGGCAAAAAACTAAAAAACGCAAATATCTCGATTAATAATCAAGATAGTGAAAAAATATACATAACACCATTTATAGAACATTACATTTGCAATAAGATTGATTCTATACAATTTTTCGATCCGAAGCATAATAACGGAGATATTAAGAATTTTCGAAATTCTCCCCTCTAAACCCCCTCCCCTCCCAATGATGGGATTTTTGCCGTAAACAAACCTGATCTTTATTTTTACATAAAACATTTTAATATCGAGATCCGTAACGATCAGACAAAAATTGCGACAGCTAGAGCGTTAACAGACAAATATATATTTTGAACGTACCTCATTTTCATTATCTCCTATCTAGGATCGATGGACATTTGAAGAGATGTTTTGAAAATCACAGCATGAGTACACACCTCAATATCTGATTTACCTTAAGGGAAATCTGCTAAAACCTGTCACCACTAGATTGATAACAGACAAATATATATAAATATACATGTATGTATGTGTATGTATATGTACGAGTATATATAAAAAAATTTGAACGGTGCTCATTTTCGTCATCTCGTGGGTAGGATCGATGGACATTTGAAGACTTTTTTTTCAAAAATCGTGTCACGAGTACAACGGACGGGAAATCTGCTAAAACATGAATATTTCACCCCAATGAGGAATGAAAATTTCTTTTCCAAAATTTGTCCAAGAGTTGACTTTTACGCCACCACACTCTCGGCTACTCAGATCATTAAACATTCTTATTTTTTCTAAGTCAAGATTATAGCTGCTATTTTTATAACATTTGTTGAAGAGATATTTTTCAAAATTTAATTATGACCGTTCAAAAATTTTTTTTTTTGGAATATGAATACATATTTTAAATAATAAATTATTGAAATAAGAATAAAACATAAATATATCTTTAAGAAAAACTGGTTTTATAAATATATAAGTTCTCTTATTACCCTCATTTTATCAAAATCTCATGAATTAAAAAAAATCTAGCTCCGTAAAATTAACTCTAATAAAATGCATAAAAAATAAATAAATACCTTTCCAAAATTCCTCTGAAATTCCAAATAGAATTTGAGAATGTTCCTCGCTGCTCGAGCTACTGTCAAAAGTACTGATATTCATAATAAAATGTTAAAAAAGTAATGAAAATTTAACTAATAAACTTACTGGACGCGACCTAACATCACTTCGAAAAAACAATGAGGGCGGTTTTTCAACCCCCACCCCTCGCTTTTTAAGGGTTTTAAAAAAGTTAAAAAACCCAAAGAGCCAATCAAAAAAGTATATTAAAAAAACAACCCTAACGGACCAAAACTGATTTTTATTTACTTAAAAAAGTGATTTTAGACTTAAAAGTATTTATTATTAACGCTTCAGACATTTTAAACTATTTTTTTCCTTGTTTAAAATGATACGATGTCTTCCGAAATCATAATTTTTTCCAGTGGTCCTATTAAAAAATGATATAGGATTATTACGAGTTGTCCTTTTAAGAAATAATAAACGTACGAAAACTTAAAATAAATGCAGCTTTATAAAGAGTGATGGTATAACTAATGAAGAAAACAAAAAGTTAATTTTTCAGTGGTAACTACTTTGGGGATGATTTTATTTCAGAAAGTGTAAAGTGGGGGGGGGCGGTAATTTATGATTTTTTTTACCCCAATAAAAATTTACTACTTTAAAGTATTGAGTATTGAAAGAAATATGTAATTAATTATAAATTTAGCGTATAATCAATTTGTTTTACTCTATTTTAATTTATAAATTTCTTGTTAAATATTCTATGTATTGGTCATGCCAAGATCAGTTGCAGGTTAGCCACGAATTCCTTTACTTTTTTCAGGGTTGTTTTTGGGGGTAGTTCCTGTAGTTATAGTGCTTTTATAATTCTTATTTTATTATTAATGCTGTAATAAATATGTCATAATGTGCGTAAATTACGTTTATAATTATTAACTGGGGATATAGGATTTGTTAATTGCTTGAGTGGTGAACCAAGAAGTTTTAGTTGTTAGTTTTAAGTTTTAGTATTTCTTTTCCTCTGGTAAATTTCATATTTGAATATATCTGTGTATTAAATGTATGAATGAGGATTTTTTATGTATTATGTATTTTGTCATTTATGTATGCTTCTTCAAAATTTTCATTTTAAATAATGATACATTAAATATTCCTAGCCAAATATACTAAGGTATTTATCATGAAATTTATAATTTCTGCTTTACCTTCAATTTATCCTCCTAAAATTGTTATCATTTGTCATATTTATAATATAGGAAGTTTACTAATGGTTATTTGATAATGATGAATATTAATGAATCTGTGATTTTTTAAATCTAATTTTTATGTTTACCTTGGCTGTTATTTTTCAGTTTTATTTCAACATCCATTTCCATTATGATTTCTTTTTTTATTTTTCTTATCTGATGCTTTCTATAAGAGCTTTATTTACTATTCTGGTAGCAATGAAGTCTGTGAAGTCTTCTAGTTCTTAGAATATTTAAGTAAAGTTAATATTTACATAATTAGAAAATACTCAAATTCTTTTAAAACATATGATTGAAATAAGACAAGTATTTTTACTAATTTAGGACACTCCTCTTATATAGTTTTTGATAAACATTGTTTATTAGAATTACTCAAGAATTCAGATTTTCAGTATGGATTAATCTTAATAATTGTTATACATTCTTTGTAACTACAACGAGATTCACAAATTTAAACTTTATTTTCCTTTTGAGAAATCCTGTTAAATTTGTATTAACTTATTTTTGTTTTTACTCTTTTAGATTGTTCGAAAATACAATATTAAAAGGATGGAGGTTGACAATAGGAAAGGAATAGATTATTACGGTGTCTTGGGTCTTACAAAAGGAGCTACTGAAGAAGAAATAAAAGGAGCGTAAGATTTGTGTATTTAAATTATATTATATCTCTTTAAGATTCATCTACTTAAATTGGATTATAATTCATAACTTATGAGTAGCCTAATTAATACTTTTTTGTTATGCCGGTAATGATATTTCTTCAGCCTTTTGGGGGTAGTATGGCTGTCAGGCAACCACCAAAATATAATACTAAGCTTCACAACAATATGATAACTGCCCGAAATATTTACTTAGAGAATTCGCTACTAGAGGATATAGAGGATATAGTTCATAAACAAAATCACAAAACATGAATGCCAAAAACGAGCCTCAGGTTAGCTGTGGGAGTTAAAGCGTTGGCCTTAATCTCACACGGTAAACCCAGAGTGGCGTGTTTGATTCCCACCTGGGTAATAGGAATTTATTCAGTTTTTACAAATTCATTAATTAAAATCCTCAGTCTCACCTGGGCTAGAAAAGGGTAGTAACCTGTAGATAACTCGTCCCAAATAGTCATAGTACAAAATGTGGGCATTAATAAATAATAATATACCACAAAACAATGTATATATATGTATATAATTGTAACCTCTGTCTGTACATTGATTTTTTTTTTGGCGAATTTTTACGATAACTTTTCGTTTCACATGTCATACGGACACCGTAGACACCATAACTGCATTTTGTTTCTTTTGTGTATGTTTGTTTATTTCTTTGTTTGTTACCTTTTCACGCATAAACGGCTGAACCGAATTCTATGAAACTTGGTATTACAACTAACCAAACGTAGACTTTAGGCTATATTAAATTTCTCTGAGATGAACAGAAGTGGGGGTTGTAAGGGAGGCCTGAAATTAAAAATAGTGATATTTCGTTTCCTATTGGGGTTTCGGTAAATATGTACATAACAAAAGTTGTTTATTTTGTTATTTAGAGTAACTTCTGTCATATACACTTATTTTGTATAACGTATTATAAACTAGGTATACGCTAAAACCTATAGCGGAAGTGACCAATTTTATTTAGCACAAACGACTCGACCGAACTAAATAAAACTCGGTATGTGTATTAACACTAACACCTTTATTATAATAAGCCATACCAACGTTTCTAGAAACGGATAGGAGTTGGGGTTGTAAGGGAGGCCTGAACTTAAAAATAGCGGTTTTTCGTTTTCTATTCGTTTTTCGGCAACTATTAACATAACAAAAGTTGTTTATTTTGTTATTTAGCGTCACTTTGGTCTTATTCATTTTTGTCTTTTAACAAAGTATAAACGAGATATACACTATAAACTAAAGCGGGAAGAACTGAAATCTATGCATAATGCACAAGATCATTGAGCGCTAACGAGTAAACCGAACTTACAAAAACTCGGTATGTCAATTAGCATTAATTCATCCATGATTATAAGCTATATTAAAATTTTTAGGTTAGAACGGGAGTGGGGTATATAAGGGAGGCCTGAAATAAAAGTTCGCTATATTTCATTGTCTATTTGTCTACGGGAAATATGACAATTTGGAGGTCAGTGAAGACTTACATAAAAAATTAATTTTATTATTTACTATTGGCAACAACGGGTATAAACCCTAAACACTGGGACGGGGAAATGTCAAAATATTGTGCGAATTAAAGCCTTGCCAAAAAAATATCATCACCATTCAGCCTCAAATCAATTCCCGGGTGAAGCCGGGTATCTGAGCTACAAAACAAATTCGGTATGTCAATAAGCATTAATTCTTCCATGATTATAAGCTATATTCAAATTTTTAGGTTCGAACGGGAGTGGGGGTAATAAGGGAGGCCTGAAATAAAAATTCGCAATATTTCATTGTCTATTTGATTTTCGTCAAACGTACACATAACAAAAGTTGTTTACTTTGTTATTTAGAGTAACTTTTGTTTTATACATTTTTTCGGGAACAATGTATGAAGCAAATAATTTGGGTATAATATTGATGTGCTCATCAATTCTTCCCAAATGAACTACCAGGTACCTCTCCTGAAAAAATTAATTCAAATGTTTGTCAATATTTTCTCCTTAATAATTCAAATCTATGCATAATGCATAGGAGACGGGAAATATGACAATATGCAGGACAGTGAAGTCTTACATAAAAAAATAATTTTATTATTAACAAATGCCAACAACGGGTATTAACCCTAAACACTGGAACGGGTAAATGTCAAAATATTGTGCAAAGTAAAGCCTTGCCAAAAATATATCATCACCATTCAGCCTCAAATGAATTCCCGAGCGAAGCCGGGTATCTGAGCTAGTATATATATATATACTTAAATGGGATGGGATAGTAGAACTAACGACAAAAAGTATAACAAAATTGGAATAATTAACTTACAGGAAATATTATGTTAATAATTAATACTTACTATTCGTTCATTATTTCTATTTATATATTAGAATATTATTCAATGTTTGAATTGATTTGTAGAGAATTCTTTTGATAATTGAAGTTTTTCTTGCTTTTGGATCATTCCCAAGGCTTTCAGGCGTTGCCAAGTCAACTCCCGATGATTCAGCCAAATCTTGTCATGGATCTTCATCGAGCAATGACTCCAATTCTTTTCAAAATCATGACTTTTAGACCGATCAGACCAATTCCGAAATGTTGGCTAAGCTGCAGCATGCTCCCCAAAAACATCCACTAAAATTTAATGGCTTTCAGTAGCACTTTTGTCATGCTAAAGTAATGAAGAAGAACTTCCAAAAGTACTTTATACAGTACAAAGCTAGACATATTTCGTAAAGTAAAACGATTGTACATTGTACTGAATTAGAGGAATAATTTTGAATGTTGGTTAGTACTCTTAGTATCTAACAAAATTATTGATTGCCTTAATGTATAAGATGCATAAATTTACTAAATGCCCTGTATGTTTTTAACATTGTTAATGCCCAGGAGGGCGAAATGTCTGCTATTGGAAAAAAAAAAAAAGGTTTACAAAGACAGCTGTGAGACCTTAACATTTTCTTTTTTTTTTATGCCTGAAATATATTATAATTGTATTGAAAATGAACTGTTCATTAAGTATAATTTATATTTGTTTAACTTTATTTTTCTTGCTGTGCAATATGTCATTGCTTTTGTAAATAATGATTTTCTGTGTTTTAGATATAAGCGATTGTCCCTCCAGTATAACCCAATTAGGAACAAGAAGAAAGATTTGCAGCAGTTATTCTACCTTGTCGGTGAGGCGTATGAAGTGCTTTCTGATCCACGTTTGAAATGCATATACGATCAGTTTGGAGAGGAAGGTCTGAAGAAAGGTATGGCTACTCCTTTCGGCTGGAACCCAGCGTGGCAGTACCATGGAGAGCCTCATAGGACTTTTAAGTGCGTTTAATTGGAACTGACCAAGAAATATTTAGTTTTTCTTTTTAGTTGATTACAGCTATTTGGGATCTACTTATGGCATAATTTTCAAAAAAATGCCCATTAATCGTACCCAGGAGATGACAAGAAATATCGTTGACACATATATATATATATTTGTCTGTTTCAGCTATAGCAGTCACATTATTTGTCTTATCGCTACCAAACTTGATATATAATCGTTCTATGTAAAAAGAAAAACCAAGTTCGTTAATGGTTGAAATCAGACCAGAGGGAGGGACTTAGAGGGGAGAATTTTGAAAATTCGAAATATCTCTGTTATTATAAGTTGGATCGAAAAATTGTATAGAATCTATCTTATTAAAAATGTAATGTTCTATAAATGTTGTTATATACATTTATTATCTAACTTCAATATTAACCGAAATATTTGCATTTTTTAGTTTTCAGCCTTCAGTAATTCCCCAATTCTACACAATTCACAAACAAGACTCTGTTATAAAATGAAACACTTTACAGTAGAGTCCCGATTATCCGAGTTCCAATTATCCGAGTTCCGTGTTAACCGAGGTTCTCAAGGAGGTATGTACATACTTTTAAAAAAAGTGTGGAATCTGCTAGTATTCCACAGAAACGAGGTTCTTGCCTCGGAAGTACGGAGTATGTACTAAGTCAGCGGTTCCGGACAAGATTCTTGGAAAGCTCTATGCTCGCGCAGCTCTCCCACCCCTCCCCATCCTCCCTTCCGATCTTAATCATTAATGTAATTTTCATCATTCTATATTAAGGTATGTTTAGCTGTCTTCTATTTTTTATTTTTTGTTGTTCAACATAACATTTGCAATAATTTTTAGTGTAAAAGAAAGTGGATTTCGTTCATAAAGATATTTTAAAAACATATGTAATTACATACCAAAGCTTGCTTTTGTCTCCTCATAGCTCATAAACTTTTATTTTCTTCATCTCAAATGTTATTAAGCTGTTTTATTATTCCATCCGTGTTATCCGAGATCTTTCTTATCCGAGGTAATCCTGGTCCACATTAACTCGGTTAATCGAGACTCTACTGTATTTGAAACTTAAAAACAAAATATTGTTCTCATTGAATTTTTACTTTTTAAGATAAATGCAAATATCTAGTGTACGCGGAAAATCTGCTTAGTTAACACAACACATGCGTGACAGGCTTTTTTACTGTGAGTAACTGAGTCACTGAACATCTCATGCTCAGATTTCGTTTTTATTCCTGTTTACATTGGTTTCTCATTATGGGAGGAATAGAGAATAGATGGTGAGATATGATACGCATTGCATCTTGTTCATTGTAGTGCATGAGAAACCTGCTTAGTTTATGCAGCACCTGTGTGATGCACTTTTTCTTTCTCTTTTCTTCCTATATAGATTAAATGATTTCATTTACAAAACTTTACTAGTTTACTCAGCTAAATTTTGTAAGTTACCTTTATGGACTGAAGGAAGTATTCAATTATTCAATTGAGAAAAGTTATGGTTTCATATGGTTCCCAATGATCTACTGTTTTTTTACAGGAGGCTCCTGTATTTTGAGGTTATCTCCCATTTTCCTGTATAGCCATGTTTTTCTCCCATTTTTTAATGTATTTTTTTAAAGAACCTAAAATTGATTACAAATACTTTGACGATATCAAAGTGTTCCCCAGAATACTCCGCTTTCTGGGAGAATTTCTCCATTTGTTCAATAGATGATGTGCCCATGGTTATGATCATTGATGGCACGCGTTAAAGGTAAGGATATGATGAATGAAGAGATTGACAAGCTGCAATCAGCTTTTTTGTCTCTGAAATTAGAAGATGTTTCAGAAAATATTAAAAAAATGAAGAAAGAATAGGTACTCAGTGGATAATGATTGGATAAATAAAAAAAGTCCGTCACGCAGGGGCTGCGTAAACTAAGCAGATTTCCCACGTGAAGGTTTAGAATAGAGAAATTTCACGAGAGCCGAGCAGTTAAGGAAACGGCCGAACTAGCTTTTGGCGGGAAAGTCACTCGTCCGTTAGCCGCCCAGATTTAATCTCGGTTAATATTCAAGATAGAGAATAAATGTATATAACAATATTTATAGTAAATTTAATTTGCAATAAGATTTACTCTGTACAATTTTTCGATCCAACGTATAGTAATGGAGATATTTCGAATTTTCGAAAATTCTCCCCCTCCCACTTGTCCGATTTTAGCTGTGACCGAACTTGATCTTTCTTTTTACATACAACGACCGAATATCGAGTTTGGTAACAATCAAACAAAAATTGCGACCGCTAGAGCGGTAACAGACAAATATATATATATATATATATATATATATATATATATATATATAGTTTTGGACGGACCTCATTTCCGTCTTCTACTAGGTATGATCGATGGACATTTGAAGAAAAATTTCGAAACTTCCGTCATGAGTACAACCTCAATAGCTGATTTCCCTTACGGGAAATCTGCTAAAAGTTAATTATGTGGAGGACCTTTAAAAATATAGCTGATGTAACTTTAGGGAATTTCGACAGTCCTCATAGTAACGTAGAATGCGAACATGCTTTCAGTAAAGTAAAAAATAAATATAACTGAATTTCGCTCATCTCTTTCAGATAATAATATTGAAAGCTCGCTTTCAATGAAAAACTATTTTTAGGAAACTGCTGTGATTAGCATTTAGATAAGAAGTTTTTACGCAAAGCTAAGTCTGCTGTACATTAAACAGAACTTCTTTTTTCCTTTTCTTTTTTTAAAGAAAAATTGATATGCACTGAAAACGAATAAAGTAAACAAAACGAAACACAGAAAAAATATGGATCATAAAAATTGTGCTCATATTATAAAATTAATAATTATCTTATTTCAACCATACTGGCAATATATTTATTGTGAGATTATATCGTCTCAGGATAAATTGTTAATAACATCATGGATCCAATTATCATTATCTAAATGAACAATATTGTTAAAGAGATTGATCCTTAATGCGGTGTAAATTAGACAATATATGAATATCCTACTGTGCATCCATATTGCAAAGATTACATTTTAATTTGGGGCTTATGGCATAGACAATGTTATTCACTGTTAATTTGATATGGTAACTATTAGAGGTTCTAATTTGTGTCCGTGCGTGTGTTGTGGGTTTATATATATATTGGGTAAGAGAGCTTTAAATGGAGGGGTCCATGTGATTTCTACAATAGGTTTTTTTATTTTTCACTGTTTACATGATTTGTATTTATATTTTAATAGTGACAGTAGTGGTGCCAATTTCTGACCATTCATAATCCTTTAATTTGAATAATGAAACTATTAAGCTTTTTTAATACGATTGTTAAACAGGAAATTTTTTGGAACTTCCAATCCTTATGCTGACTTAATTTATTGCATGGCTGATGACCTTCCGTTCTTCAAGACGACAAAGCTGCAAGACATAAAGAAAAAACAGCCTCCTTTTGAACAAGAAATTGAGTTGACTCTTGAAGAAGTTTGTATTGTTTATCTCTTAAACATAATTTGTAGTGTGAGATTTTTTCTTGGAGTTTGTGATTGCAAAATTAGAAACAAAAGCTTTGTATGGATTTGCTTAGGTGAAATTTACACAGACAGATCCAAAATGAACCACGGAGTAGGGGCAGCTACAATTGTTGGCTCAGCTAACTTTCATATAATGCTGCCAGATGAGATTAGCATATATACAGCTGAGCTTGAAGCCCTCAAACTTGCGATAGACAACATAGCTGAAACTACCGACACATACATCATAATTTGCGATGACTCTCATAGCTGTTTACTTACATTAAAAAACATACACAGTTCACATCCACTTATCTCGTACATATTACACAAAATCCAAACAAAAAAAAAAACTATGTACTGGTTACCCGGACATACAAACATTAGACAAATCACACAGTAGACGAACTCACCAAATCAGCTACTCAAAAGAGAACTCATGACACCACATATTGTACGCACCAAGATATTCAAACCCAAGCAAAACATATGATACTCAATTTATGGCAGAAATCTTGGTTTGCCACTACTGACAACAAACTTTGAGAACTTAAACATGTACTTTGTGAATGGCCTTCTTCAAAAAGGCTATTTAGAAGAGACGATGTAGTCTTAATCTTAAAGTATTAGCCATTCATGACTGACTCATATTAACTTACTAGAGAAGATGAACCCTACTACCAACACTGTAACTGTTTACTTACAATAAAACACATACTAACTGAGTGTTACTTTAGGACTCGCATAGATCTATCATACACTTTGACTGAATTACTGCATGACCATAGCCATTATATAGACTGTCTATTACTCTACTCGAAACAACAACATTTTCGAAAAATTATAATGTACACAATACTCAAAACATATACAAAAAGTCCGTCACACAGGGGCTGCGTAAACTAAGCAGATTTCCCACGTGAAGAGTTACAATAGAGAAATTTCACGAGAGCTGAACAGGTAAGGAAGGAAACGGCCGACCTAGGTTTTGGCGGGAAAGTCACTCTCATCCGTTATCCGCTCAGATTTAATAAAATGCAAAAATCTCGGTTAATATTCAAGATAGAGAATAAATGTATAGAACAATAATATTTATAGTAAATTTAATTTGCAATAAGATTGATTCTATACAATTTTTCAATCCAACATATAGTAACTGAAATATTTCGAATTTTCGAAAACCCTCCCCTCTAAACCCCCCTCCCTCTGGTCCGATTTCAGCCGTTAACGAACTTGATCTTCCCTTTTACATAAAACGAATAAATATCGAGTTTGGTAACGATCAAACAAAAATTGCGACCGCTAGAGCGGGAACAGACATATATATATATATATATATATATACACGTATATATATATATATATATATATATATATATATACACGTATATATATATATACGGACCTCATTTTTGTCATTTCCTAGGTAGGATTGATGGGCATTTGAAGAAAAAATTCGAAAATTCCGTCATGAGTACAACCTCAATAGCTGATTTCCCATAAGGGAAATCTGCTAAAATGTATGAATGAATAATTGTACTGAATGCAATAGTATTAAATGAGATATTTATATTTTTTAGGTTTCAGCCTTTAGTAAATTCCCACTCCTACTCATGTTACATAAACAATACTCTGTTATATAATAAATCACTTTATTTGAAGCTTAAATACCAAATATTGTTTTCAAGAGACCTTTATTATGGAATGTACATGCAAACTCTTGTGTAATGCCATTAATTAATATTCTAAATTCTTGTTTTGAAAATGTTAATTTGATGTATTCTATACTCTACATTTAATACGTTTCAGTGAACACTAAAGACCATATCAGCTATTATGAGTGGGATCGTAAAATGTTACAGAAATAAACTTTTTAAATTATTGATCTCCGATTGTTGTTCTTTGCATTTTTTTGTAACTCAAATGCTAATCGAGCTTTTTATACTTTCTTGTTTTCAGCCCTCAGTAACTCGTCCCTCCCTTTCCCCCACCACGCCCATTGCTATACGTCGGATTGAAAAATTGTATAAAACCAATCTTATTGCAAATTGAATGTACTATAAATATTGTTATATAAATTTATTCTCTATCTTGAATATTAACTGAGATGTTTGCATTTTTACGCTTTCAGCAAAAAACCACCATTCTTACTCATGTCATATGAACAATAAGCTATTGTGTAATGAACCACTTCATTTCAAGGTTAAATACCAAATATGGTTTTCATTGAAGTTTTACATTGTGAGATACATGCAAATATGTAATGTCATGACGTCATCAAATTAAAATGTTTCGTTCTCGAAATGTTTATTTGACCTATACCCTACTGGATATTTAACCGTTTCAGTCTACACTAATAATTGTTATTGGCGGAAATCAGACCTGGAATAATGGGGGTTTAGAGGGGTGGGTGATGTTATATAACCAAGTTTGTTAAATTATTGATGTTCTACAATGGTTGTTCTATGCATCATATTGTAATTCAAGTATTAAGCGATTAGTTATTTCTATTCTGCCTTCAGTATCCCCCCCCCCTTTCTACTCATCTGTTATTTACATATAAATAAGGAATATGTGCTCTGATGAGATCACGAGCATTTCATACCAGCACTTTCTAATTTGGGTAAAAAAATAAAATAAATATTTTATGCTAGAAGACTACCACTTTTAGCAGATTTCCCTTAAGGGAAATCAGCTATTGAGGTCGTACTCATGATGCGAGTTTCGATAAATTTCTTCAAATGTCCATCGATCCTACCCAGGAGATGACGAAAATGAGGTCCGTCCAAAATTGTATATATATATATATATATATATATATATATATATATATATATATATATATATATATATTTGTCTGTTAACGCTCTAGCGGTCGCAATTTTTGCTTGATCGTTACCAAATTCGGAATTTAATCGTTTTATGTAAAACGAAAGATCAAGTTCGTTAATGGCTGAAATCAGACCAGTGTTAGGGGGGGGTTTTCGGAAAATTCAAAATATCTCTATAAGTCGGATCGAAATATTGTATAGAATCTTATTGCAAATTAAATTTACTATAAATATTATTCTATAAATTTATTCTGTATCTTGAATAGTAACCGAGATATTTGCATTTGTATTCTGCATTGGTCGGCAGGAGTGAGCTGTTTGGTACTTTCCGAAGAGAGCTCTGGTGGCCGTTTTCTTGACTATTCGTCCCTCTTGTATAAGTTTAGTGATCCCTTACTACTTACTACACTTGTTATAGGGCAGATTTCTCTAGTGTATAACTTCACGTGGGAAATCTGCTTAGTTTACGCAGCCCCTGAGTGACGGACTTTTTTTATTTATTTTTTTTGAGGTGGTGAATCCTGCTACATCTTTCACTCAACTATTACATGGTAAAATTGAGGTAAATCTTAAGATGAATGTTGAGAGCTCTTTTCCATTTTATGGATTTTATTGTACCCATTTGGGTAATATAAATATCTGTAGTTCTAGTAAAACCATGCTCATGGAGATAGCAATGCGTATCTGGGATATTCCAAGGAATGATTTGCACTTTGGACTCCCTGGGGTCATGGTATTTCCTTTCAGGTTGAAAAATGGCTTCATGTATTGTATACACAATCCATTATCTGAATATTAGCGTTGAATCCTCCCCCACCTAGTCCTAGTCCATTGATCAAAGGGCTGACTACCTTAAATTGTTCATAATTTTTGTATTTACAGCCTCAAGATGCCACTGATCTGGCCCTTCAACATTACACTGGAAATTTGCATCAAGTCATTAACTTTTATTTTTGTTTTAAAATAGATTTTCTTTGGGACAATAAAAAAAATTAAGATTCAACGGCGAGTATATGACAATGAACGTGTGGCTACGAGATTAGAAGAAAAAGTGTTCACTATATTTATCAAACCAGGCCTTCCTAATGGGAGCAGAATCATATATCGGAATGTTGGTGACCAAGGCCCTTCTCTCATACCAGGTAAACCATATTTACTTTTCCATGCTCACAATGAGCACTCTGTTAAATTTGAAAGCATTCATTCCCAAAATTATTTAATCTGAAAGTGATAGAAAATTAAATGCACTAGAACATAATTTATAGATCTTTTCACGATAAATAAAAAAGTACTATTTTGTTGAATCATTAATAAATATACAGAAATTAGCACAGTTTATCATTGCTCCTCTAACCCTCCCCCTTTTTACTCTTAGTCAGTTACAATGAAAAGAGGAGGTGAACAAATTGATGCTACCCCAAATATGAAATTTCAAAATTTTAAAGCAAGCCGTTTTTGAGTTATGCTAGATACAATCATACATCTTGCCGAAACTAGACAAAATGGGTTCAGGTAGGCTGAAAATGATAATCCCATTGAAGTCATGGAACCAAAAATGTCTGCAATTCCTTAATTTGTACAAAGGAGTAATAAACAGGAAGGGACGACTGCTTGACTTTATTGCTGAGTATTGGCATATTAAATTAAAATTCTTACAACGGCACTATTGTCTCTGAAGGATAAGGAGACCTTGTTTAACTGACATACATGGTCACAGCCTAATTACTGTTTTGTATACCAATAATTTCAATTTCCGAGAGATTCTTGAAGCAGCAAGTTTCTGCAGGGCATAGAAACATCCAGTCCCAATAACAACTCTCTTCCCTCATATTCTATCAAAAATGGAAGCTGAGAATTTTTTTACAGTTATATTCCATCATTAATGAAGGATGAGAATCATATTTTATCAAAAATGAGGATTAAAATTCATTTTATAGTCAATTTCTATCAAAAATGAAGGTTGAAGTTCATTTTACAGTCAATTTCTACAAAAAAAAAAGAAGGTTGAAATTCTTTTACAGTAAATCCTTAAATTCTCCCTTATTTCCCCAGCTGGGAGGTGTACCACAGGGAGGCATCCTGAGTCCTTTCTTATTCCTTGCCCAACTGCCGACATCCCATCACATACTGAAACTTCCCTTCTCACGTATGCAGATGATACTGCAATCTTGATGTCCAACTCAGACCCAAATATGTGATCCGCATCTCTACAAGAACAACTAGCCCTGCTAGAATCCTGGCTGACTCAATGGAGGGTCAAGGTCAACAGCAGCAAATCAAGCCATGTAACATTTACCCTCCGACGTTCCATTTGCCCTCCAGTTACACTCAACAGCACACTAATTCCACAAAAATCACAAATTAGGTATCTAGGACTCACATTAGACAAGTGACTAACTTGGAAACCTCACATCACACTAAAAAGACAAGAACTGAATCGACGGTACAGACTTCTACTAAGACTACTTGACATCAGATCTAAACTATCACTACTTGAAAAACAATTGATTTATACAACAGTACTCAGACCCATATGAGCACAGAGACTTAAACTTTGGGGTTCCACTAAACCTTCAAATTCCTACATAATCCAAACCCTCAAATCTAGAATACTACGCAAAATTAGATTCCCCATTTTATGTATCCAATTTAACTCTCCATAATGACCTCAACATTCCTTTTGTCCATAGATTTGCAAACTCCTGATATCAGAAATTCCACTCTCTCCTGCCAACACATCTTAATTCTTTAGTTGAATCATTCTCATCTAGCCATATTCCAGAACTCCCATGACTACGTCTGAAGCGTAAGTGGCCCAGAGATCTTGTGTAGCGGACAGTATAACTCCAACTAGTACAATCCAATATGGGTATTATGATGTAATGGACAACTTCCCACCTCAAGTCAATAATCAAGCCAATTGTTATTATCATTCACACTATTTGCTTGTAATATTTAATATTTTTCCAAATAAACGAATAAATATTAAAAAAAAAATAATAAAAATTAGTCAATTTCTATCAAATATGAAGATTGAAATTCGTTTTACATTCAATTTCTATCAAAAATGAAAGTTGAAATTATTATTATTATTATTTATTAACGTCCACTTTTTGCAACTAAGGCTAATTGGGACGGGCTATCTACAGGTTACCGCCCTTTTCTAGCCAGGGTGGGATTTTAGGACATTATTTAATGAATTTCGTCACTAAATAATTTCCTTTGCCTAGGCAAGAATTGAACTCGCCACTCTAGGTTTACCATGTGAGATAAAGGTCAACGCTTTAACTCGCATGGCTAACCTGAGACCCAAGTTGAAATTAATTTACAGTCAATTTCTTTCAAAAATGAAGATTGAAATGCATTTTACAGTCAATTTTATCAAAAATAAAGGTTACAATTAATTTTAGTCAATTTCTATCAAAAATGAAAGTTGAAATTAATTTACAGTCAATTTCTTTCAAAAATGAAGATTGAAATTCATCTTACAGTCATATTTTATCAAAAATGAAGATTGAAATTTTTCATATTTTATCTGAAAAAAAAAAGTTTGAAAATAATTTCAGACGTACTCTTATCATTATTGAAGGTTGAGAATCATTTTACAGTCCTATTCCATTAAAAATGAAGGTTAAGAATTATATTTTATCAAAATTGAAGGTTGAAATTCATTTTAGTCAATTATCAAAAATGAAGGTTTACAGTCAATTATCAAAATTGAAGGTTGAAATTCATTTTAGTCAATTATCAAAAATGAGAATTTACAGTCAATTATCAAAATTGAAGGTTGAAATTCATTTTACAGTCATATTCTATCAAAAATAAAGAATGAAATTCATTTTACAGTCAATTTCTGTCAAAAGTGAAGGTTGAAATTCATTTTACAGTCATATTCTATCAAAAATGAAGATTGAAATTCATTTTACAGTCATATTCTATCAAAAAAGAAGATTGAAATTCATTTTAGTCAATTATCAAAAATGAGAATTTACAGTCAATTATCAAAATTGAAGGTTGAAATTCATTTTACAGTCATATTCTATCAAAAATGAAGGTTACATTTAATTTTACAGTCAATTTCTATCAAAAGTGAAGGTTGAAATTCATTTTACAGTCATATTCTATCAAAAATGAAGATTGAAATTCATTTTACAGTCATATTCTATCAAAAAAGAAGATTGAAATTCATTTTAGTCAATTATCAAAAATGAAGATTTACAGTCAATTATCAAAATTGAAGATTGAAATTCATTTTACAGTCATATTCTATCAAAAATGAAGGTTACATTTAATTTTACAGTCAATTTCTATCAAAAGTGAAGGTTGAAATTCATTTTACAGTCATATTCTATCAAAAATGAAGATTGAAATTCATTTTACAGTCATATTCTATCAAAAAAGAAGATTGAAATTCATTTTAGTCAATTATCAAAAATGAAGATTTACAGTCAATTATCAAAATTGAAGATTGAAATTCATTTTACAGTCATATTCTATCAAAAATGAAGGTTACATTTAATTTTACAGTCAATTTCTATCAAAAGTGAAGGTTGAAATTCATTTTACAGTCATATTCTATCAAAAATGAAGATTGAAATTCATTTTACAGTCATATTCTATCAAAAAAGAAGATTGAAATTCATTTTAGTCAATTATCAAAAATGAAGATTTACAGTCAATTATCAAAATTGAAGATTGAAATTCATTTTACAGTCATATTCTATCAAAAATGAAGGTTACATTTAATTTTACAGTCAATTTCTATCAAAAGTGAAGGTGTGAAATTCATTTTAGTCAATTATCAAAAATGAAGATTTACAGTCAATTATCAAAATTGAAGATTGAAATTCATTTTACAGTCATATTCTATCAAAAATGAAGGTTACATTTAATTTTACAGTCAATTTCTATCAAAAGTGAAGGTTGAAATTCATTTTACAGTCATATTCTATCAAAAATGAAGATTGAAATTCATTTTACAGTCATATTCTATCAAAAAAGAAGATTGAAATTCATTTTAGTCAATTATCAAAAATGAAGATTTACAGTCAATTATCAAAATTGAAGATTGAAATTCATTTTACAGTCATATTCTATCAAAAATGAAGGTTACATTTAATTTTACAGTCAATTTCTATCAAAAATGAAGGTTGAAATTCATTTTAGTCAATTATCAAAAAGTCCGTCACGCAGGGGCTGCGTAAACTAAGCGGATTTCCCATGTGAAGTTTAGTAATAGATAAATATACATACTGCTAACACAACAAACACCGTGAATAAATACAAACGGAAATAGGAAATGCTTCATTTTCATACAATTTAAATAACCTGCCGACAGGAATCGTTGGGTTAGAAATGTAAACAAAAGGGTCGGTGCCCGCCTCACACCGGAAAGAAACACAATTACTGAAATATATCTGAATATAACTTATTAATTTGATTGAAAACTATTTACTATAATTAGTAATGTTATTTATAATGAATCAGAATAATTTCTATCTCAATCAATCAAATTTAAGTAGTCCAAAAAACTTAAGAAGGGGGCACCAGAACATATTTGCATGTATCTCGTATAATAAAGGTCTTGAAAATACAATTTTTAGTATTTAAACTTTGAATAATGTGTTTTATTACGTAGCAGACCCCCCCTCCCCCTGGCTCAATTTCAGCCATTAACGAACTCGATCTTTCTTTTTACATAAAACGACTAAATATAGAGTCTGGTAGCGATTAAACAATAATTGCGACCGCTAGAGCGGTAACAGACAAATATATATATATATATATATATATATATATATATATAATACAAAATTTTGAATGGACCTCATTTTCGTCATCTCCTGGGTAGAATCGATGGACATTTGAAGAAAAATTTCGAAAATCGCGTCATGAGTACAACCTCAATAGCTGATTTCCCTTTAGGGAAATCTGCTAAAATGAGAATTTACAGTCAATTATCAAAATTGAAGGTTGAAATTCATTTTACAGTCATATTCTATCAAAAATAAAGAATGAAATTCATTTTACAGTCAATTTCTGTCAAAAATAAAGATTGAAATTTTTCATATTTTATCAGAAAAAATAGGTTGAAAATAATTTTAGACTTAATTCCTTCATTATTGAAGGTTGAGAATCATTTTACAGTCCTATTCCATCAAAAATGAAGGTTGAGAATCATTTTTTAGTCATATTCCATTGGATCAAAATCTTTCTTCTTATAAGCTCCATTCCCCAAGTCTTTCTCTTTTTTTGCCTAGAAAATAGAAAAATACAAATAAAATAAATAGTAAATTAATTGTATATAAACGCAAAACCAGTTTAGAATTATCCCATTTCATATAACCTGAAACAAAATTAATGAAACTGTCTGTCTGTATTAAACAAGGCTGGTTTAATAAGATTTTATTTTTTAAGTATCGTAGTAAAAGTATTTTACACTCCGGGAGTATGTTACAAGCAAGATGAGCTTGATTAGCAAAAAAAAAACATGATCTAAAGACTACTTCTTAAAGTCTCAATGATTGTGTTCTTTCAGAAGCGGCTCTTTTCATATATCCACCAAAGCCATTACATGTTTGATGTCTTCAAAAAGAAAGAAAAAAAAAAAGAAGGATTTTCTAGGCCTCCCTCTTGCCCTACCTTCAAATATAAGGACGAAAATAATATTTTACAAAAAAATGAAGGTTGAGAATATTTTATAAACAAATGAAGGTTGAGAATGATTTTAGTCATATTCTATCAATAATGAAGGTTGAAATTCATTTTAAAGTCAATTTCTATCAAAAATGGAAGCTGAGAATGATATCAAAAGTGATGGTCGAGTATCACATCAAACATGATGAAGGTCGAGAATCATTTTAGTCATATTCCATCAAAAATTGAAGGTTAGGTATCATTTTACAGTCATATTCTATCAAAAATGGAAGCTAAGAATGATATCAAAAGTGATGGTCGGGTATCACATCAAACATGATGAAGGTCGAGAATCATTTTAGTCATATTCCATCAAAAATTGAAGGTTAGGTATCATTTTACAGTCATATTCTATCAAAAATGGAAGCTAAGAATGATATCAAAAGTGATGGTCGAGTATCACATCAAAACATGATGAAGGTCGAGAATCATTTTAGTCATATTCCATCAAAAATTGAAGGTTAGGTATCATTTTACAGTCATATTCTATCAAAAATGGAAGCTAAGAATGATATCAAAAGTGATGGTCGGGTATCACATCAAACATGATGAAGGTCGAGAATCATTTTAGTCATATTCCATCAAAAATTGAAGGTTAGGTATCATTTTACAGTCATATTCTATCAAAAATGGAAGCTAAGAATGATATCAAAAGTGATGGTCGGGTATCACATCAAACATGATGAAGGTCGAGAATCATTTTAGTCATATTCCATCAAAAATTGAAGGTTAGGTATCATTTTACAGTCATATTCTATCAAAAATGGAAGCTAAGAATGATATCAAAAGTGATGGTCGAGTATCACATCAAACATGATGAAGGTCGAGAATCATTTTAGTCATATTCCATCAAAAATTGAAGGTTAGGTATCATTTTACAGTCATATTCTATCAAAAATGGAAGCTAAGAATGATATCAAAAGTGATGGTCGAGTATCACATCAAAACATGATGAAGGTCGAGAATCATTTTAGTCATATTCTATCAATAATGAAGGTTGAAATTCATTTTAAAGTCAATTTCTATCAAAAATGGAAGCTGAGAATGATATCAAAAGTGATGGTCGAGTATCACATCAAACATGATGAAGGTCGAGAATCATTTTAGTCATATTCCATCAAAAATTGAAGGTTAGGTATCATTTTACAGTCATATTCTATCAAAAATGAATGTTGAAATTCATTTTAATGCCATATTCAATAAAAAAATGAAGGTTGAGAATCATATTCTAACAAAAATGAGGTTGAGAATCATATTCTATCAAAAATGAAGGTTGTAAGTTGTTAATTACGTGTTAAAATATGCTTTATTTATTTATTTACAGGAGATCTTATCATTACTACGAAAGATGCTGCTCACCCCAAGTTCAGGAGAGATGGAGTCAACCTGTACCTCTATATAACTCTTGAATTGCACCGTGCGATCGGTGGCCTCACTATTGAACTTGTCACGCTTGATAAAAGGACTATAAGATTTTCTGTTACAGACGTAATACAGTAAGTCATCAAAATTAGAAATAGTGATAGTAGCGTGTTCTCAAAATTAGAAATAGTGATAGTAGCGTGTTCTATGTTAATCAGGCTGCATTTATAGATACGTGAAAATAACTGTACAAGCTTAAAAATAGTACTCGAAATCAATGAATTTACATTGACCAGATGTTAGAAGCGAAAAATAATTATTAATATGTATTTGCTCATTTGGAACTTTGAAAGTATGGCGATGCCTTCCCAGAAAGTTTTAATTTGAGGAGGCGTATCCATCATCTTTGAGTTAGGATGGATTGCATTGAAAAAAATGTTTGGGTCATTTGAAACAAAATTTAAAAAGGAATTTTTGAAAAATCTCATCATTAGTACAATATCTGCAATTGATTTCTCCTAACAATTCAAATTATTAATGTAAAAAATCGACCTTCTTTGTCCTCACTTAACACACCTCTTCACGCTTACAACATGTGAGTGGGCCAAGAGAGGATGGTAGATTAAAACTATAGCCTGTATACCATACAGGTTAATAGTCTATCATTAGTCAGCTTATGCAGGCTAGTGGCCACAAAGGGGTCTGTCTAACAGTTCAGGCTTTTAGTGGTATGAATAGAATTTCCCTCATGATGTCTTTGATGGATGGGTACAAAAAAAACAAAAACAGAATTTAAAATGTCACGATATTTGGCCTTTGTAAGCTTTACTTATTTTAGGTTTATTGGATTATAAGAAGAAAGTAGTAATGTTGAACTTTTTAACTAATATTTATTTAATTTATAATGTATATAAGTTAGGTCAGGTTTAGTGCCTCTAGTCAGCAGTGAACTCTGCATTTCCTTGAGTAGGCATTAGCGCTCCAGCATTGTTTTGGAGATGGGCAGCCTTCTGGTTGGAGTCTCGTCTGCCCTTTTTAGGTACACCATTTCATGATATTTCCCCTTCATTTAGTTATAACACATCAAATGTATCCAACACATTTAGTGTTCATGTTTACTCTCTGTGAGGTACATAGGCCATATTTCCTTAACTTCCTTGTTTTGTATCTCACAACCATTGTTTTCTGGTGGCCTATTACTCTGCCTTTTTATTTTTCACAAAACAGGTAATATTTTATTCTATTTTTATATTCTCCTCATATTTCTCTTGCTTTTGAGATCTATCAGACCTATATTTTTTATTCTCCCCTTCTTCATTACCCTCCCCTCTTTCCGTATTGATTGTCTCTTCTCTTTAATCTTGATATTTACATTGCTACTAAAATCTATTTCTATTTTAACTACTACACTGCCTACTCAGGTAAGTTGGTGACAAATATTCCTATTCCAGCTAGACAAAAACGCATATCTGTCACCTCTTCATTATTGAATTCTATGAATTTTACATTCAGTACAAAAGAAAGGTTTAGAGGAGATTTATCCTGATTAATCAAAATATAATATGGAGGTGCAATAACCAAGAGGTTGAGCGCCTGATGTTAAGCCATCAAGTCAAGTACAACTGAGTAAAAGGCAGTAAATGGCTGATCAATGTGTTAGTAGACTGGTAGTATGCTAACAGAGTACGGTAGTGGAATGATGGGAATCTAGTGAGTGAATCACACTGACATCTAAAGCTAAGTGTTGACTTGAGACAAAATCTTGAGATTGGTCTCAGGTTCTTGTCCATTTGAGATCTCTTGCGATCGCGAGACTGGTGCGAGAGATTCAACAGAGACTTTAGTCTCGAGTCCAAGATATTTGTGTGTCGACTTGAGACACGTCTTGCAGTTTTCTGTGTGACACCAAGATGGAGAGTTATATTGCATTGCAGTTTGATTGTTTGTGGTTATATGCATTTTTATTTTGTAAACTGAATTCTCGTCAGGCCCTAGCTTTTTTAATTGCATATAAGATTGTACAAAAACAGAAAATTAAAAAAAGAAGTGCTGGATAAGGAAATGGGTGGATTGTCGAATTTGGGAGTCGGTTCAAGTCTCATTAATGAGTTACGGTTGGAGGATGCACATCAGTTGCATATTTATAATCAGTTATATTTATTTATACATTTTAATAATAACATTGTAATATTAATAATATAAAAATAAATATTTACCTGATTTCTTAAGGTGTGTATTTTTCTTTGTATCTCACGAGCATCACAATTGAATTTTTTCGCCATTTCTTCATATGCACTAATTTTCAAATCTCGATTCCTGTATAATTTGTGTTTAATATTCCACAAAAATTTCTTTTCCTCGTAAAGACTAATCAAATTGAAAATTTCTTCATCTGTCCACTGCCGTACACTCATTTTACCAAATTTAATAAACACAAAAGAATAAATTTTGAAAAAAAAAAAAACACCCTCATTGATAGGAATCTCCTAAGCAAGTCTCAGCTGTTCCAACATTGGCGGAAGACTTGAGTCTAGAGGCCGAGAGCAGGAATGAACCTTTGACCACTCCTGTCTCAGAGACTAGTACTCTCCGATCTCCGAGACCGCTCTCAGACCCAGATACATTTGAGAGTCAAGTCTCGAGACCATTTTGTCTCAAGTGGACACATACATTTATTGGCGAGATGGAGGACTATGACTCTCCTAGATCTCATCAACTAAAATACTGGACACTGGTGATCTGACCATTGCTGGGCCCCTTAATTAGGTCATCAATCAGCTGGAGCAACTCATTTTATTTACTCCAAGGTTAACAGCAATTGTTATATATCAAGTACAAAACTCCATTTGTAAAACTCTTAATCACAAATCTCTGTTGGGGCGGTTAAAGATCTCTTAAAGTCTATATGCAACTTGAAAAATAAAAAAGTCCGTCACGCAGGGGCTGCGTAAACTAAGCAGATTTCCCATGTGATGTTTTACAATAGAGAAATCCGCCTAATAACAGCTGTAGTAGGAAGGGATCTCTAAACCTATTCACGAGGGACGAATAGTTCTGGAAACGGCCACCAGAGCTCTTGGCGGAGAGTCCGGAACATGGCGGGGTTCCGTCGACGACACACACACAATACAAATGCAAATATCTCGGTTAATATTCAAGATACAGAATAAATGCATAGAACAATATTTATAGTAAATTTAAGTTACAATAAGATTGATTCTATACAATTTTTAGATCCGACGCATAATAACGGAGATATTTTGAATTTTCAAAAACCCCCCCTCCCACTAGTCCGATTTCAGCCATTAACGAACTTGATCTCTCATTTTACGTAAAACGCTTAAATATGAAGTTTGGTAACGATCAAACAAAAATTGCGACCGCTAGAGCGTTAACAGACAAATATATGTATATATATATATATATATATATATATATATATATATATAATTTTGAACGGACCTCATTTTCGTCATCTCCTGGGTAGGATCGATGGACATTTGAGGAAATTTTTCAAAACTCGCGTCATGAGTACGACCTCAATAGCTGATTTCCCTTAGGGGAAATCTGCTAAAAAATACATATATAGGAAAATACAATAAATTAATGAACTCTTCAATTTTTTAAAAACAAATTTTATTATTATCTATTTACAGGCCGGGCTTTATAAAAATGATACCTGGAGAAGGTATGCCACATGTGGACAATAATATGGAGAAAGGAGATCTTATAGTGGTCTTTGATGTAGAATTTCCTAAGTAAGTAACACAGGTGTCATTAATACAACATTTCATAAGAAATGAATTGCTTTTGATATGGAAATTCATAAATAAGTAATGCCTATAAATCAATTTCCTTCGATTTAGAATTTCATAAAGATTTCTTTTGAGTCCAATTGACTCTGTACCAAAAAAACTTTCCATTGTTTCTAATAGATTTTATTGCCTTTAGTGAAGACTCCATCTCATACTGCCTTAATGCTGTACACTCCAATCAAAGTTCTTACCAAATATTTTTTTACTATCCGTAATTAAATGCTTGTTATTTAATACACTTGTTTCAGGTTTAGGATTTGGTTTGGGTCCAGCAGTGTCTGGTATGCATGAACAATATTTCTCTGGACTTAAAATTGCCTTCATCAGGTTATGGCTGTTGTGCCGATCCTGCTCTTGGCAGCTGTAAAACTGTTTTATCACCATCATACATTTTAAAAGTCCGTCATGCAGGGGCATCGTTTTGTTTTATCGTTATTAAACTTGATATATAATCGTTTTATACAAAAAGACAGATCAAGTTCGTTAACTGCTGAAATCGGACCAGGGGGAGAGGGGGTTTAAAGGGGAAGAATTTCGAAAATTCTTAATATCTTTGTTATTATGCATCGGATCGAAAAATTGTATAGAACCAATCTTATTGCAAATGTAATGTTCTATAAATGTTGTTATGTACATGTTTTCACTATCTTGATTATTAACTGAGATTTCAGTCTTTAGTAAAGCCCCACTCCTACTCCTCTCTTATTAAAAATATTCTATTATGTTATTAAACACTTTATTTGAACCTTAAATACCAAATATTGTTCTCATTGAACTTTTAAGTTTTGAGATTAATGCAAATACGTGGTGCAAGTGGGAAATCTGCTTAGTTAACGCAGCCCCTGGGTGACGGATTTTTTTTTTGTTCAATCTAATGAATAACAGAGATTTTTCAAAATTTCCTCACTCCCACTGGTCTGATCAGTTGTTAATGAACTTGATCTTTAGTTTTGTATGAAAGACACTTATACTGAGCTTGGTAATGATCAAACAGAAATTGTGACTGCTAATAGGAAATTGTTTATTGAAATAAAGTGCTTAGTCGCACCTTGGCAAGAAGAAGGTGGTAACCTGCAGATAACCGGCCTCAATTTGCCTTAGTAGCACAAAGTGGACATTAATAAATAACATTTTTAAGGTTTAATACGTTATTTAAAAATAAACACACACATAATGTTTTTACTATTTTCAGGTATTTAACAGATAATACGAGGAAGAAAATAATGGCTGCCCTCGCAGAATCGGGATCCCCTGAGGATGATAAATCCCCCGAAGTTGCCAACATGATTATGATTGCTGATAAATTAAGAAAGCTAAAGAAAGTTACACTCCAGCCAAGCAAGGATTATAAGAAAGCATGCGAAGACTTCCTAGAAATTAATAAAGATTACCTTCTCAAAATTTAAAACTACTTGTTTTATTTCCTAGGTTATTGACCCATTACAGCGGTGGACTGCTGCAGTCAAGATCTCCTTTTAGCAGATTTGCCTTGGGAAACATACACACGCACGCACACACTGTAATATGTACAATTCTGGCAATATATTATTTAATATAAAAATGATAATAAACCTGTTATTAATTTAATAGCCTCATTCAAATTAAATTATAATCCAAGATAAAAATTGTTGATTCATTAATTAATTAAAATTCTTTTTCAGTGATAATTTTTCGATCCAACTTATAACAGATTTCCCTTGAGGGTTATAGAGAATTCATAGTGACATGGCATAAGTATTGAGTTTGCCATAGCAGCATGTGGACAATTTGGGGAGAGCATAGAGGGAGAGAAAATTGAAAATTCAAAGTACCTATGTTATTATGAGTCGAATCGAAAAATTGTATGGAACCAATTTATTGCAAAATCAATTTTCTATAAATATTGTTTGTAGAATTGTCCCTTTGCCTTCTCTAGCCCCAGGAGAACTTTTCTTTTAACAAAAACTGATTTTGGGGTCAACCAGGTCTCAAATTGACCCCTATTAATTATTTGCTTGGTATAGCCCCTCATCAAAGGTGATTGGCATGAGGTTAAGTGGCATGTTGAATCTCTGTTTAGAGTAACTCATTTAATGTTTACTCCTAAATTTGTTTTTTTATTCTGTCATGTAAAACTTGATACATTATTTATATATTACGGAAAAAATTCCTTAAATATCTGAGGCTTTCTCATATTTATACTTCCTCTAATAGAATATAATAGAAGTTAACTTTTTGTAAATCTTCGTTAATAAAATGCATAAATTGCAGACCTATTGTATTTTAACTCTATGTGTATTGGTAATATTTATATGTTTTAGTAGATTTCCCTTAAGGGAAATCAGCTATTGAGGCTGTACTCATGACGGAATTTTCGACATTTTTCTTCAAATGTCCATCGATCCTACCTAGTAGATGACGAAAATGAGGTCCGTTCAAAACTGTATATATATATCTATATATATATATATATATATTTGTCTGTTACCGCTCTAGCGGTCGCAATTTTTGTTTAATCCTTACCAAACTTCATATTTAAGCGTTTTATGTAAAAAGAAAGATCAAGTTCGTTAACGGCTGAAATCGGACCAATGGGAGGGGGGGTTTAGAGGGGAGGATTTTCGAAAATTCGAAATATCTCCGTTACTATACGTCGGATCGAAAAATTATACAGAATCAATCTTATTACAAATTAAATTTACTATAAATATTGTTATATACATTTATTCTCTATCTTGAATATTAACCGAGATATTTGCATTTTTCAGTTTTCACCAAACCGCCACTTCTACTCATGTTACGTAAACAATACTCTGATACATAATAAATCACATTATTGGAAGTTTAAATACCAAAAATTGTATTCAAGAGACCTTTATTATACGAGATACATGCAAATATGCACTGGTGACTCCCCCCCCCCATCTTAAAGCTTGGACTACTAAAATTTTATTGATTGAGATAACAATTATTCTGACTCATTATTAATTACACTAGTAGATATAGTAAATAGTTCTCAATAAAATTAATGTGTTATATTCTGATATATTTCAGTAATTGTTTTTCTTTCCGGTGTGAGGCGGGACCCGTTTGTTTACATTTCTAACCTAACGCTTCCTGTCGGCAGGTTATTGAAATTGGATGAAACATTTATTTCCGTTTGTATTTATTCACGGTGTTGTTGTGTTAGCAGTATGTAGATTTATCTATTACTAAACTTCACGAGGGAAATCTGCTTAGTTTACGCAGCCCCTGCGTGACGGACTTTTAGATGTGTCAGTTTGTGTGTAATATATTGGCTGCTATCAGTTAATATTTCAGTCATATTGTGGTGTATGTCAAGGTTTTTCATTGAACGCAGTCTGTCAGTGTGTTTTATCGTTAGGTGTTTGTTGCCTATCCTTGTCATTAAGTGTCTATGTGTCAGGTATGTGTGACCGATCCTGAGTCTGGCAAGAACAACTTCCTCCCGTCTAGTACTCCTATGGCTCGATGGCCACTCCTTAATTGCACTTTTGATACTGCGGAGATGCTTCTTTCTGATTGCCATTTGTTTAGGATTCAGTGTTGTACATGTCTCACTATGTCTTTGTATAGTAAGTTTGTTTGTGTGTATTGAGTTTGTTGAGTAATTAGCTTAGCCTGATGGTCTGCTGTCATACTAAGTCCAAAGAGTGCTGTCGGATGTAAATGTCTCAGTGGTTAATAATGAACTCAGCGAATGGACAAATTAATAAAGTGTGTTTGGGCTGTGATGTTATAGGGGTCATGTTTTTAAGTGCCAACCAAACTCTATTAATTAACACAACTTCTTCTTTGAAGCTTTCAAGGCTATTGCACGAGTTGTGTTTCCTTTAACAACTTGTTATAAGAATGAACAATATTTTAGTACGAAATAAAAACACTCCTAATGCTTACATTAGAATAGAATTTAACCGTACACACACCCGACTGAAAATTTTCAAGAGGATGTTGAATTGGTGGAAGGCTCTACAAGAGAAGTCGGCAGATGATCTATCAAGACTGTGTTACATGCGCCTAAAGGAATTATCTGCCAATTATTCAATGCCATTTAATTGGGTGAATGAACTGGAAGGGTATCTTGGGTGCATAGGAGGAAACTTGGTGGAATTGGAAAGGGCGGAAAATATTAATGGAAAAATAAAGACTTATTTAGAGGCTCTCGAGAACCATTTAATTTCGTTAGATATTGAAAGAGTTTTAAACAGCACATATAGCCAGTACTTTAGAAGAATTAGCTCTCTTGGCAGAGGCGAGGAGTACCTGTACCAAAATGTGCCATTTTTAAGACCAAAGTTATATCTCAAATCCGCTTATTAGGTACCAAAAATCAAAGATTGATAGTTGGTAGGACAATTTACACATTCAATCCAGGAAAGCCATGGCCCCTTTGTAAAGATAGCCAAGACACCGTTACGCACTTCATCCTTAACACTCCAGTAGTTGTGCCTGATCTGTGAGATCCCTGATAGATTTCATACTGTATAGCCAGACACCCTTTACGAAGGGACTGGTGCCGTGCTTCCTATTTTGCTAGAAGGGGGTGCCGAGCCTAGCCAGACTCAGTATTCAAGTCTCAATATTCCACAACAATCTTTCTTTTCTTTTTTTAAATGAATTCTCTGTTTATGTTTATATAAAGAAAAGATAAAAGAAAAATGTAATCATAAAATGTGGCTGAACCCTTGCTATAAAATTGTTAAATTCAAAAAAGCAAAACTCAACAACTCGATAAGTTCGTGCAAGACAGTGAGTTCGGGCATACAAGTCTTTCAGTCACGTTTTGATTGCTCTGTATTTGGTGCATATACGTGATAACCATCTGCAAAGTTCTTAAATTGGTAAGTATTTTGCATCAATAAGAAGAAAACTAGAGATAGGGATTAAAGTAATTTGACTATGGGAGTCTGATCTATCAGTTCATTTTGGAAAAGGGGTCTCACTGATATAGGATTTAATAAGAAAAAAATGGTCAAGTATAAATAAATATATTTAAAAAATAAAAACTTATAAAAGTATATCAAGTTTTTTCTCCATTTGTTGTAGATTCTATAGTTTTGCTGGAGTTGAGGGCATCGGAGTCATCTGCACTCAGTTTAGCCCTCTTTTCTCCAGCCTCTTGGATGTTCTTGGTCAATGATGCATGGAAACTTACAGATGTATCAGCCTTCATAGCCTCTCTCAAAGCCATTGTCGCGTATGTTGACGATTTTAAAGTGATATCCAGTATAACAGACTTGTAATTACCTTCTGAAACAAAATAAAATGACATTAAATTTTTATCATGATGTGTACATATCCGCCTAAGAATAGTATTTGCATGCTGTTGAATGTTGGACGAAGCTAACTGAAAGTAACAATTTGTGTTTCTATGAAGGGGTAGTCCATAATTTTTTAAGAAAACGTAAAAAAAATAAAAAAAAGATTTGCATTTTAGCTGATACCCCTTAATATCGAAACAGTTTTCGCTGTTAACGCTCTAGTGGTCATCCATTTTTAGCAGATTTCCCTTAAGGGAAATCAGCTATTGAGGTTGTACTCATGACGGAATTTTCGACATTTTTCTTCAAATGTCCATCGATCCTACCTAGTAGATGACGAAAATGAGGTCTGTTCAAAACTGTATATATATATATATCTATATATATATCTATTTATCTATATATTTGTCTGTTACCTCTAGCGGTCGCAATTTTTGTTTGATCCTTACCAAACTTCATATTTAAGCGTTTTATGTAAAAAGAAAGATCAAGTTCGTTAACGGCTTAAATCGGACCAGTGGGAGGGGGGGGGTTTAAAGGGGAGATTTTTGAAAATTCAAAATATCTCCGTTACTATACGTTGGGTCGAAAAATTGTATAGAATCATTCTTATTGTAAATTAAATGTACTATAATTATTGTAATATACATTTATTCTCTATCTTGAATATTAACCGAGATATTTTCATTTTTCAGTTTCCAGCAAACCTCCACTTCTACTCATGTTACATAAACAATACTCTGATACACAATAAATCACATTATTGGAAGTTTAAATACCAAAAATTGTATTCAAAAGACCTTTATTATACGAGATACATGCAAATATGTCCTGGTGGCGGCCCCCCCCCCCATCTTAAAGTTTTGGACTTTAAAAATTTTATTGATTGAGATAACAATTATTCTGACTCATTATTAATTACATTACTAGATATAGTAAATAGTTCTCAATAAAATTAATGTGTTATATTCTGATATATTTCAGTAATTGTTTTTCTTTCCGGTGTGAGGCGGGACCCGTTTGTTTACATTTCTAACCTAACGCTTCCTGTCGGCAGGCTATTGAAATTGGATGAAACATTTCTTATTTCCGTTTGTATTTATTCACGGCGTTGTGTTAGCAGTATGTATATTTATCTATTACTAAACTTCACGAGGGAAATCTGCTTAGTTTACGCAGCCCCTGCGTGACGGACTTTTGTTTGATTGTTACAAAACTTGATATTTAAACGTTTTATGTAAAAACAAAGATCAAGTTTTTCCTAATGGGTGAAATCAGACCAGTGGGAGGGGAGGAGGAGACTTTGTTAATTCCAAATATCCTCATTATTACACGCTGGACCGAAAATTTGTATAGAATCGACCTTCTTGCAAATTAAATGTGCTATAAATGTTGTTGTTTGTTTTTTCACTATATCAATTATTAACCGCATTTTTTTAATTTTTGGACTTTAGTAACCTACTCATTTCATATTAACAATAAGCCTTTATATCATGAACCACTTCATTCAAAGCTTAAATACCAAATATTGTCTTCATTGAAAACCCCCTGCAAGGTTTACGCAAATGCGGAGCAAGATGACATCATCAATTAAGATATTCCACTCTTACTTAACATCTTAATTTGATTTATACAACACTCTAGATTTAACCATTTCATTCAATTCTAATGTTTATATGAGCAATACTCGAAATCAGAACATGAACAAAGGGAGGGAGGTCAAAAATTAAAGAAAATCTACATTGTCTTTTGAAAATGAGTATATATGGTGAGATGAGATTAGTAGTGTCATACCAACACGAGGGAAATCTGCATAGCTTATGCAAGTCCTGCGAGACTTTTTTAATTTCAGCCTTCAGTAAACCCCCTCTTTTGGTCATTGCACATTAACAATGTCTAAACATTATTTGCAAGTCTAAACACCAAATACTGTTTTCATCAGACCTTTATTATATTAAGCAAATATGTGATGTTACGACATCAATTAAGATTTTACATTCTTCAGTCAAAAATGTTTATTTGATCTTATACCATACTCGATATTTAATCATTTCATTCAACAATGAAGATCATATTATTTAATGGCTAAAATAGGACCCTTGATAGGGGGGGGGTTTAGAGGGGGAATTTAAAAATTCAATATATTTCTGTTATTATGAATTGGATCGAAAAACGTTTATAGAAACAATCTTGAAAAATTATTGATGCTCTAAATGCTTTTTTTCATAATTCAAATGCTTAGGGAGTTATTTACACTTTATTCTTTTCAGTCTTCAGCACAACCATACTTCTGCACAATTAATTTTTACTTTGTAATAGAAAATAAATAGTGAAATGAGATCACCAGAGTGCCATACAGCGCATGGAAAACTGCTTCCGTGATGATGCTCCCTAGTTAACAAAACTCCTTCACTTTTTCAAGTAATGTTTCCAATTTTAACATTTATATATTACCTTGGCTTTTTTTCTTCTCTACAACTAAGCCTTTTTTTTAATGTGCATTTATCTTTGTTTTAAACTGATCTAGGCGGTCCTTTAGGACTTGCAGCATTCTATTCATCTCTACTACGGGCTTTGCCACCCCCAATCTGATACCTTGCAAATCCGATGCAATGAATGGATTTACCTTAATCTGTATATTTTCGGTTGGTTTGTTATATTTTGTTTTGGGGCTCAGATTGGCCGTGCGAGTTAAGGCGTTGGTCTTGTGTGGTAGACCTAGAGTGGCCGGTTCGATTCCTGCCCTGGGCAGTATAAATTTATTTAGTGACGGACTCATTAAATAAACTTCTTAGTCCCACCCTCGCTAGAAAAGGGTGGTAACTTGTAGATAACCCGTCCCGATTAGCCTAGTAGCATAAAGTGGATGTAAATAATAATAAACAATAATAATAATATTTTCGGTTGTTTCTTTCATTTTCATGATTTCGTATTTAATAAAAATACTGAAGAAATAAGGTGACAGAGGGCATCCTAGCATACATTATACAGGGTCCGGCAAAAAAACCTCCCCGGTTTGAGCAAGCCACCTCGTGAGTTGTAGTGCGGGTAGAGATGTGGAGGGGGTATTGTTCCGTAGCGGCGTACGTGCCATTTTCAGTGTTCAGATTATGAAACTCGCAGGCCTGCATGTGATGACATTTTGCAAAAAATTCCCCCAGATGCTGTCTTCATTTCTTCTGATGAAGCCCACTTCCACTTGTGTGGAACTGTTAAAAAACAGAATTTCCGCTACTGGGCTGCAGAAAATCCTAGGGAAATCCACTAACAACCACTACACAGCCCAAAAGTCACAGTTTGGTGCGCCGTTGTGGAATTTGGTGTGTGGGGACCGTACTTTTTTGAAGAAGATGGACAAACAGTAACGGTCAATGGCGATCGCTATTGTCACATGATAGAGACATTTCTCCGACCCAAGATCAACCAGTTTATTTTAGACCATGAGGAAGAAGAAGTTTGGTTCCAACAGGATGGAGCCACAGCTCACACTGCTCGGCGGTCCATGGAAATGTTAAGAGAGTTGTTCCCTGGACGTCTTGTTTCTTTAAGAGGAGACATTTCCTGGCCCCCAAGGTCACCCGACTTATCACCTTGTGATTTCTTTCTGTGGGGCTACCTAAAGGCTAAAGTGTAAAAACATGGTCCCAGAACTCTGCAAGAACTAAAAGATGTCATTAGGCCGGAAGTGGCAGCCATTCCAAGGGAAGGTCGCACGAAGAACTATGGACAACTTCAGGGAAAGACTTCGTGAATGTCTTAACAATGGGGGACATCATTTATATGACATAATTTTCAAAACCAAGTAAAGTATACTAAGTGATGTAAAATGGCATTATTTAGGCTATTCACAAATATAATTAATTGTTCTGTATGTTTCTTATTCTTTTTGAAAATGCCTATTGAAATCAGGGAGGTTTTTTTGCTGGACCCTGTATTATTCCTCTAAAAATGGTAAAACACTGTCTTTCATTCTCGTATTTTAATGTTTTAGTACATTTTTTTCTCAAAAATATTGGGAGATAGAAAATTCAGTAGAAATGATAGGTGGCTGCAGATTGGAAGTGGCAATGGCAATTTAATTTTTGAAAACTTAGTAAACGTAGAAAGTGAGAAGTTCAATAATATACTGAGGTAATAAATAAGTGAATGTTAATATGCTCAATGTAAGTTAAGGTCTTTATTCAAAAATGGAATTAAAAAATATGTATCATTAAATCGTATCTTATACAGATGAGAAGAAGGTCATAATAATTGGAAGTTTACAGTTAAACTGGAATATTGAAAAATGTAAAAGTAAGGGATATTTCAATACCTGAAGTCTGTTCTGGGAGTTTTACATTTTCAAGCTTGTCTAAATCAGATAATACCAAATCGTCATCAAAATTTTCATGTCTAACAAACTTCCAGCTCAGATGTGTTGCTTTTTGAAATGCTTTCCGATATGTTCCATAGAGGGAAAATAGCCTAAAAAAAAAATAAAAAAATATAGCTACAGGATTTGAATTATAAACACATTATTTATAAACATTAAATAATCTTCAATTAGATTATCATTCAAGATATAAAAAAAATGGTACTGTTGGAATTTACTTTTTGCATTTAAATATACGTATTAAAATCAGTTTGATGATTAAAAAATTTAAAAAAAATGACTTTTTTGGCTTCACTCTTTATGCACAGTATTCCTTACCTTCAAATATGTATAATTGAGATGAACGTTTGCTATCAATTGCCTCATTTAGAACTAATACGTTTAGTTTTTCCTCAATCCATCAACATTGATGATCTTGTGTGATATCCAAATTTCCAATGCTTCTAATAGATTTTATTTTCTTCTGGAAATATTTTGCATCCAGAAAACAGTAAACCCCAAACCATAACATAAAACATATTTTTGGAATCTGTACTCATATGTTTGTATATTTATAATAATCTCTTTGCTGTGTAGGACATGTTTAGCAAGCGTGCCATTTGACTAGTTTGCGCACAACCTATGTAGATATGTCACATAACTAAAAAAAAAAGTCCGTCACGCAGGGGCTGCGTAAACTAAGCAGATTTCCCACGTGAAGTTTTACAATAGAGAAATTTCAGAATAGAGAGTCAAATAGTTACGGGAACGGCCGAACTAGCTCTTGACGGAATCTCACGACAAGACCCGAAGTTAGCCGATCTCATCTCAGAAGCTGAAAACAGAAAAATGCAAATATCTCGGTTAATATTCAAGATACAGAATAAATGTGTATAACATTATTTATAGTAAATTCAAGATTGATTTTATATAATTTTTCGATCCGACGTATAGTAACGGAGATATTTCGAATTTTCGAAAATCCTTCCCTCTACACCCCCCACCTACTTGTCCGATGTTAGCCATGAACGAACTTGATCTTTATGTGTGCAAAAAACGTGTAAATATCGAGTGTGGTAACGATTAAAGGAAAATTGCGACCGCTATAGCGTTAACAGACAAATATATATATATATACATATCCTGGGTAGGATCAATGAACATTTGAAGAAATTTTTCGAAACTCGCGTCATGAGTATGACCTCAATAGCTAATTTCCCTTAAGGGGGGGGGGGCTAAAATGTCTGGAATATTGATTTCTCTGTTGTGTACCTCTCCTTTTGATTGAAATCGTGTATTGGAGAGGAAAAGTTTAGGGGAGAACAAAAATATAAAAAAATTCAAATTTCTCCATGGGCATTAGAGATAAAAATATTTGTAAAGGACATTTTTTTATTTATAATAAAAATATCTATATATTATGTTCTATGGAATATTTTGATCTTATTCATTGAAACAGAGTTATTGCATATCACTTTTAAGTGAAATAATTTTGAATGAAATGTATGTGGATGATGCCCAAACCTTATTTTATTTTGTGATATATTTTAGGCCGTTATTTAATTTTCTGTTTCCATTTCCTGAGTGCCAACAACTCACAAATTCCATGAAAGTCAACAAAATAAAACTTCATCAGATAAATGGTTCAGTTTTAAGAATACATACTGATATGAACTCAATTTATGTTTATATTTATTTTAAACGTAAGAAGTGATAATGATAATGAAACTTACTTATTATTGCTTTTTAGAGCATCGAAGGTTATGTTGTCAGCCTTGAGGAGTTCCTCGTACCACTGAGCTATTTCGTTCTTTGGATACTCTACATCATGGCCGGGAAGGGGGTAGACAATGTCATATATAGACGTAGACTTCACGTCTTCCTCTGTCAATATCCTTATTGGAATTTTTTTCTTCTCTTCCTCAGCAGGTTCATCTGAAAACCAATATAGATAGACTCAAAAAGAAAAAAAAAAATTAGCTATTGAAGCATGAGTTGCATTAAAGATATTCTAAGAGATATAATTAGGGGGCATTCCATGATTTCTAACAATTAGAAAATTATGTATAGATAATTGTCTGTTACTGTTTTAGTGGGCACAATTTTTGTTTGATCATTTGACTGCTGATGAATGGGCGGGAGTGGGCTCTAAACGGCTCCAGGTCAGGAGTTGCAGCAGTCCCTCAAATGCTAAACAATCTCTCCTGTCATCCCCACCCCTCCTTTCACTTTCCTTTTCTTTCTCTTCCCTTCCTTACTTTCAACATTCATTAATCTATTTTGCTATGACAAAACTTAAATTAACTAACGGTAGGGATTAGAATAATAACTTCGAGACCTCAGCAGTCAAAAGGTTAATAAACACATTTAAGCATTTCTTGTAAAACTAATGATCAAGTTTGTTAATGGCTGAAATCAGCAAGGAGGGGGGGGGGTCGAAAATTCAAAATATCCCTGTTAGTATGAGTTGGATTGAAAAATTATATAGAAGAAAGAAAATTAAATGTCTTCTATGCCTAGTTCACCAACTTATGACCTATGCCAAAATTTGTAATTTATTAGTGTAAATATGGATAGATGACATCAAATTCTAATAGAAGGTGTTCTTCCATTGAACAAAAACTACCATGAAGATTGGTGGCCCATGGTTGAGATTTAGGATTGGGGGGATCAAAAACCAACTGCTTGAATTTAAAATATACAAAAATTGTAACATACTTCTAGTCATACTTATAACTATTACTGAATAAGTTTAAAAATCTGTTACCTGAAGGTTCTTCTTCGTCGGGTTCCTCTTCTCCATCTTTTGCTGGTGACACAGGATTCTCGGCAATGACGTCATTCTCAATAAGAGGTTCGCTGCTCTCCAACACTATATCGCCAACTTGAGGCTCCATCTTGTACTTTTCTATCCTCCTCGAAACTATCTTATTCCAAATAATGCTTTGGTAAGAGTGGAGATAGAGCAGTAACGTATTCCGAGGTATCTAACAAAAATAGAAGTTGTCAGCGGAAATATCAATGAAATTCTATTATTCAATATATATTCAACTATAATTGAATATTTAATAGTGCGTTTCATGGAAATATTTTACCGGGGGAAGGTTTATCAAACTTGCTGAAAAGGATTACTTCTCTCGGTAAGCCATCAAATAAAGTCCAGATATGGTATATTTAATCCGAATGCTCTAAATTCTTAATGGTGAAATAATTCCGAGTATAACAAGTTATATTAGATACTTATTAATAACTTTATTTATTATGTAGAGCTCTGAAATTATGCCAACTTGGCTCTTCTTAAACATGGGGGGAAAACAAAAAAAAACAAAACAAGTAAATAAAAAAAAAAATGGAACACAAAATAATAGAAAGAACAGAACTAAGGGGATGGGCACAAAACACTTAAAGAAACACAAACACAACTAAAAACGAGTAGTAAATAAATAAGTGAAAAGAGAACTTTAGTAACTTTGAAACAATAACTATTCATAAAAACAGGCATCATTCAAATTTAAACACGGCACACACACACGCGCACGCACACACATTAAACATTTTTAAAATAGTAATTAAATATTCTGAAACTGCCCAATTGTTTTTAAATATGTCAGAATTGTGGCAATATGTGGGCTACCCTCAGTCAGTAGTTGGTTTAAGTCATGTGGAATGTTTGAGTTGGTAATGTACATAGGTACTTTATAGTAAATCTGGTGTTGTAATGAGTACAGGTAGGCTTGTCTTTTCTGTTCATTATGTAAGAATGTGTCAGGTATGTATACCCAATACGTAGTCTTGTACGTGTCTTGGTGCGACTTGGTCTCTTGAATCTATGTACTTACTGTCTCTTTAACCATCCTGTAACATTGTTTTTTATTTCCAATAGTTTGTTGTCAGTACGTAACCAGTGTTTTTGCCAATCTTGGAGTATTTTTGTTTGAACTATCTTGTTGAGGACTGTTGGTGTGAGCGTAGTTGTCAGTAATAGCTTTAAAACTAATGTATAATTTTTTATCACAATCTGTTGTTCCCTACATATTAACTTGAAAAATTTAAAAATATATTGAATATTATGTTGTACAGACCAATTTTGATTTAAAATAAATACTAATTTATCTTCATTGAGTCCCAATTTTCCTTATTAAATCAATTTTTATTAATTAACAATCTGATGGTAATTTAAGTTACCTGGGATAAATTTGATTATTGATTGGTACATGAATCCAAGTGCCTAGAGTTAGAACTACTTAATAGTTTATTTAATTATTAATTTATGTACTATGAGCATAATCCAAGTACTTCTTTGGTTAAGTAAACCTTATTTTTGTCTATAATGAGATTCTACTAGCTCTAGAATGCTAAAAATAATATATATATATATATATATATATATATATATATATATATACATATACATATTTATATGATGAAAGGTATTTTATACTTTTTAAGAACGATTCTCAGAGGACAATACAGTTCATGTTGACTGTGACCATCTGGTAACTGGAAAAGTTCTATGAAACTATTCATATCCCAGGGTTCTCAAGCCAGCTGGATTCATTTTTTATTTTGCACTGATGCTGTATTTCGCACCTTTGAAAAATATTTATACTCAGAAAAACCCATTAAATGGGAAAGTATACTCTGCACCAGGAAAATTCAGATAACAGGAGAGTGAACATTATCAAGAACCCTCTCCAATTTATTTATTGAAAGGAAAACAGGCCTCTTAAAACAAAATATTTTTCTTATCAATTGAAAGTTCTTCGGAGTCACACAAAATTCCTAAAAATGATGCAGAGTATGTGGAATCAATTAAAATTTTCTTACCAACACCAGAAAAGTAAATGTTCCAATACTTTTTTCTTACTTCATAAAAATAAATTTTGATTTGTTAATTGAAGGAAGGCTCTGTGTTCCAGACAAGAAACAATCTATTGTCTAATGTAGGTAGGATGAAAAAATGTAGGCTACGCTTCCACTATAATAATTTAATAACACGGCAAAGCGCTTTCGATGCTGTGCATCATCATCAGTGCCCTGTTGACACACACAATAATAGTTACAATTTTCTATAAAATATTTTAGGTACATATAACAAAAAACTTATTTTTCATTGGGCTAAAAATATAAAATTTAACGTGGAACTAAATAAAATATAAAACATTTCAATCATCAATAATAGTTACAATTTTCTATAAAATATTTTAGGTACATATAACAAAAAACTTATATTTCTTTGGGCTAAAAACATATAAAATTTAACGTGGAACTAAATAAAATATAAAACATTTCAATCATCAACAGTTATTTTTAAATATATTAAAGGAATGACTCCTCCCCTCTCTTCTTATTTGGAGATCAAGAAAATTTAACAAGCCCTCTTTTTCAAAAAACACTTTGAATTGAAAAAACACCTAATGGCCGAAAATCATGACCAGGACCCTCTACAATTGGAAGTTTTGCACCACCTACCTAAGGGAAGGAAAATGGACAGGGTTGAGGGACTAGAGATTAGATTGGACCTTCTAACGGCAAAGAATAACATTAATATTAAAGAGGATGTCTGCCCTCTAAAATTTGTTCCAACAGCCTCTTTACCTCAACTAGCTGGAATGAAAAGCCAGTCTAGCTCCAAGAGCCGACAGGTCAACATCGAAAACCTTCGGTAAGTCCCCTTTGTCTCCCTTTCTCTTCTTTGTCTTGTAAAACGTCTTTGTTCATATAGGGCTTCTTTCAGTTAGCTTTAACTATCTACTTGTACCAACCTAATTTAAAAATAACTGTTGATGATTGAAATGTTTTATATTTTATTTAGTTCCACGTTAAATTTTATATGTTTTTAGCCCAAAGAAATATAAGTTTTTTGTTATATGTACCTAAAATATTTTATAGAAAATTGTAACTATTATTGATGATTGAAATGTTTTATATTTTATTTAGTTCCACGTTAAATTTTATATTTTTAGCCCAATGAAAAATAAGTTTTTTGTTATATGTACCTAAAATATTTTATAGAAAATTGTAACTATTATTGTGTGTGTCAACAGGGCACTGACGATGATGCACAGCATCGAAAGCGCTTTGCCGTGTTATTAAATTATTATAGTGGAAGCGTAGCCTACATTTTTTCATCCTACCTACATTAGAAGTCACTTCCACCTGCCAGAATACCAACTCAGAATCTATTGTCTTACCGTAAGGAGGGCACCGTGAAAGTCGGAAGGGTTTGCCTTAAGAGCTTTGAGTACGTTGAATTCTATGGAGTTCTGATGCTTGTTGAGGAACCTGAGGGCTGTAGCTGCATCTCTAGCCTGCCACCAGCTCTCCCTAGCTGCCTTAGCCCAAGGTGGTGCTTTCTCATCCGGCCGAGGTTTCAGTATCAGCTCTACAGCCTTCATGAACAAACACAAAATAAAATTTAGCATTATATGAATTACACAATATGATTCTCATCTAGTGCGATGAAGAACATGGCAGTAGTAATCAAGAGCTCATTACAACCGTCATGTTCCTTTCAAGGTTTCCAGAAACTTAAACTAAAATGTAACATATTTTTTATTTAATTTTAGGGCAGGATAAATTATGAATAAATAATTAATAATTTATTTTTCATACTAGACATTTTTTTGCATGTGACAGATTTTAAACTCTGGTATCTAGAATGTCTAGTCAAAAGCTCAGTCAATTAAGCTCCAGGCATAACTATTATCCCACATGCAACTCTCCTCTCCTAGTCATAGTCTTCAAATGACGCCCTGCGCAAATGATTGAAGAGAAGCAATAATAGTCTATTGTTTTCTAAACTCAAAAACTTCCACAACAACCAAATGCTCTAACAATTGCAAATTTGTCTATACTGTTACGTTTATTACAAAAATAATAAATGCTGTTTATTAGAGTTCTTTTGGATTGGAAAATTAAACACACAAGCTATAGAGTTTTTATCACTGGACAATTTATTTAACAATGCACTACATACTTGGTTAATTATTCTCACAGTATGCACTAATAACTTCAATTATTTGCACAGTACAATAACTCACGATCACGCGAATCACTAAAGATCACAAAACACGGCACTGCACTGATCTTTACATAAACATGGCATTGCACTGATATTCACACTGTACCACACTGAAACTAACATGCACTGTTCACCAAGGCTGCACTGAAATTCATTAGAAGAGAATTGAGAACAAACTGACTGTCAGGCGAGCTTGGCCGCTTTTATAGACAGGTGGCCAGATCAAAGTAAAAGGGCCCAGACTAGCCTAGATTCCAGATGGGTGTCGCCAAGAACATTCTTGGCACCAACGGTCCTTCCATTGGTCAGTTCCCTTCATCTACTTCATACTTCTTAAATACATGATTAACTCTGTGTAATTTTTCATGTTTGTAGTTTTTGCAAAAATATTTATTAGAGGTACATAAAATTTGTGTAATATCTTTTTTGTTTATCGTAAAAAATATCTATAAATTATGTTCTATCTCAAAGTGGTAGATATGTCGAAAGTGATTTATGAAAACTGATTTTGGGGGTCGATGAGGTCTAAAATCGACCCTATTAATTAAAACAGGCTCTTATTTGATACTTTCAAGATATTGTATAAGTAGTGTTAGGTAAGAACTGATATAAGTGTATAAGAATGACTAATTTTAGTAGGAAGTATCATTGTTGTATTTTTAAAAAACTCAATAAGCGAACACAAGTTTGTGCTGGACAATGAGTTAGAGAGTATAAGTCTTCGGCAAGTTTTGACACGAACGAAATCATGAAAATTAAATCTAAACATACTTCTGATATTTGACCATTTAACACGCTTGCACTTAGGTTGAAAGTTCATTTGCATTTTGAAATTCGTCGGAGCTTGAATGATAATACTCTCATCTACTAATTTTTTCCAAGAGTGATTTTACATAGTTAAATAAAGTGATTGAAAAAGAATTTACAAAGTGCTTAGTTACCTACATGCTTTAATAGTGTAATTAAACATTTCTGCAGTTTATGAAAACTACCTGGGTAAGCACCAACAAGTTTTAATATTTTTTGAAATTATTTTAGAAAAGTTTTTACTGAAAATTAAAATTTTTAGTTTTCTAGGCTTTGTTTTTTTAAGCTGATTGGTACCTAATACAATTTTTTTTTTTATTAATTACACTTGATATTTACTAAATTTTGTGTCTATTTATTTTATTTTTTTTTGTGAGAAAAAGATGTCAAGTTAACTCATTTAACCAACCTTAAAGTTTTTGAATTGATAAGAATTTTGTATCCATGTGAAAAAAAATTGAGATAGGATTTTTGAAGTAATTTGGCTATGGAAGTCTGAGCTATCAGTTCATTTTGGAAAAGGGGTCTCTTGCCCAAAATTGTTTGGAAATCTGTTCTATCTTTCATCCTATCCGCATGTAAGAAGAAAAGAAAAATAAATTTCTATTTTTACAGTAAACCTACATTAAATTATAATTAAAGTCTTATTACTAGTTTCCAGTCCTTCTTTAGAATAGCCATTCCGATCTTGAATGTTGGAGCGATGGCAGAACTACCGAACCTCTGCAGGCCGAAATAGTTAATGAAGCCAGATTTCTCCAAATTCCCTAGTGCTTCGTTAACAACACCATCTTCTGCTGTGATGTTCCTGAAAAATATGACCAAATAATAATAACACGTAATGCAAATAACACAAACAAATACAGTTGTCCCTCGATAATCCGACAGTTAAGGGACCGAGAGAGTGTCGGATTACCGAAAATGTCGGATTACCAAAAATGTCATATTATCAAAGATGTTTTATTCTTAATGCGTTTGAACACAATGAAGTTAAAAAAAAGGAAGAAACAGTAAAGGTACATGTAATTTATTAATACCAGGATACAAAATGACAGTACATGTAAGTTTTTAAAAGAAATACGGAAAGAAATTTAAGTATGTAAAATCTACAATATGTATGTACATACATACATATTTACACATTAAAGAAGTCTGTGATTTTACTCTTCTTATTTGGCTGCAATGTCATCATTAGGTTGACTACTACATACCATCAGAGTGATTCTTTCTTTTTGTAATTTTCTTCCAGAAACTTTCTTTTCATCTTCGGTTACAAATGACTTTGTTGGTAGCTGACGCCAATTCAAGCCGGTTTCATCGGCGTTATAAATTTGTTCAGGAACTAGGCCAAGTTCATTGATTTTTGCGTGCAATTTTCCAATGAATTCCTGGATTTCAGACTCGTTTCAAACCACCCGTGACTAGCGCGGAAGTCAGTTTTCTTTGTTATTTCTTGGTAAAAAAACTGGGCTTTTTGTTTCAAAATGTCTCCTGGGATGTCACTGCAGGTTTGTTTTGCTTCCTGCCGGAGCGGTGGGAGGGAGATGCATGTTGCTGCCTGTAGCGCGTCGGACTACCGAGTACTTCGGATTAAAAAGTGTCGAATTATCGAGGGACAACTGTATATATATGTATATATATATATATATATATATATATATATATATATATATATATATATATTGAGTAGATTTATACACAGACAATCTATTATTTATCTAGTTTTTTGAGCCATTATAGGTCAGAAAAATAATTTCTTCATTCACACATTTATTTTATCCCAACACATTTTGAGTGTTCAGCCTCTTTCTAAAGGGGTTATTTAACCATCAATGTATATATTATATACTTATATATCATTTATTATAAAATACATAATGGCGTGTTATTTTAGTTCTATGTTTGCATCGCCAATTGTAATGCTATTTAAATATTTTGGCTCATTTTAGGTGCTAAATGTGGTGTTGTTTCGAGCAGAGGGGGGATTTTTATATATATATATATTTGTACAATTGTTTCCAATAAAAATGTGTTTATTAAGTCTTTATATCGTAACAATAAATAATATTGAACATAAATAACAATGTGGAAACAAATATATATAGATATATCTTAGAGACTTAAATATACAGTTAGGGCAGTGTAAGTCCTGAAACAGATTTGCTTTCTATAACTTAATTTATGCAAAACTTGAGCTCACCGTACTTTTGTTTTGAATGTCCACACTTAACTTTTGCTATAAAAAAGAGGAAAACTAATAAACTCCTGAAGATCACAATACTTGTAGTATTATGGGTGTGATCAATGTAAAAAAAAAAGTCTGTCACACTGATTTGTCACGTGAAGTTTTAGAATAGAAAAAGCTGCATACTGCTACTTAACACCACTGTGAGTAAATACAAACGGTAATGAGAAATCTTTCAGTTAATTTTAATAAGCTCCCAATGGAAACAGCTTCTGAATTGTTAACAAACAGGTCTACCAGCCACTTATAACTGAACAGATAGATAGACATATTCTTCAACGGAAAAAAAAAAAAAACAATTACTAATATATATCTGAGTATAAAACATTAATTTTATTGCAAACTATTTACTATATCTAGTATTGCCATTTATAATGAATCAGAATAATTTATATTTTAATACCCCAAATTTTAATAGTAGAAGGGGGGGGGGGCTGATGAACAGAATGTATTTGCATATATCTCACAAAGTAAAAGCACCGACAAATATGGTTAGAAGAAACTTGCACAAGAGCCAAACAGTAACGGAAACGTCCGAACTAATATTGAATCCTAGGACAATACCGATCTCATCTCGTCTGTTATCCTCACACACTTAATAAAAATGCAACTATCTCAGTTAATATTTAAGATAGAGAATAAATGTATATAACTATATTTATAGCAAATTTAATTTTCAATAAGATAGGTTCTATATACTTTTTCGATCCAATGTATAGTAACGGAAAATCCCCCCCTCCCACTAGTCCAATTTCATCCGTTAACGAACTTGATCTTTCTTTTTACATAAAACAATCGAATATCGAGTTTGGTAACGATAAAACAAAAATTGCAACCGCTAGAGCATTAACAGAAAAATAAATATAATTTTGAATGGGCCTCATTTTTGTCATCTCCTGGGTAGGATCGATGGATATTTGTAGACATATTTCGAAATCACGTCATGAGTACGACCTCAATAGCAGATTTCCCTTAAGGGAAATCTGCTAAAAGGGAAACTACCATCAGAAACCAGTGGTTGTAACTTTAAAATGTAACCTTGAGAACTTGATAATGATGACACTATACTTTACAGTCTATTTAAAGGAGAGGATACACACATACACATTAAAATAAATTGCAAAGTACCTGATAGCAATAGTGAATTTATTTCCAGAGAGGTCTCCTAGCCTGAGAGGTTTCTGCTTATACTCGTAATTGCCAGTCTTGACTCCCCAAATTATTTGCTTCGCTAGTTCATCAGCTAGTTTCCGCTTCACACACATCCTCTGTGTCGTGATAGCTCGCCTGTCTTTGGTACCAGCGTATGTGAACATATTTGGTTTCAAACTGAAACAAATATTTATAAAATTAACACAAAAAAAAAAAAAAAAACAGACTAAAATTCTAAACCATTTTATAATAAAGTAAATAAGACATTTTTAGCCATGTTAGTTAAAGTGTTGCACACTCACATGGTAATCCTAGAGTGACGAATTCGATTCCGGCCTGGGCAAAAGAATTTATTTAGTGATGGAATTCATTAAATAAAATCCTTAGCCCCACCCGGGCTAGAAAAGGGTAGTAACCTGTAGATAACCCGTCCCAATTAGCCTTAGTTGTAAAAAGTGGATGTTAATAAATAATTAACATTTTTTAAGGCATTAACCAAAGTCTACAGGCCTCACAAATACTTTATATTGTTTTAGAACAATCATTTCGCTTTCGTTTAATGAAAGGGTTAAGCATCGAGTAAGGTATAGATCAACTAAACATTATTGAGCCAAGAACGTGAAATCTTAAACGATCGTGTCATGGCACAATATATCTGCATGCATCTCATCTAGTAAAGATCTGCTGAAGACAGATATAACATATTTCGCAATTAAGCTTGGAATAAGACTTCTCATATTTGTTCTATGAAATGCAAAATTAAATATACAAAAGTCCATCATCGTAAACTAAGCAGATTTCCCTCGTGAAGTTAATTAATAGATAAATCTACATACTGGTAACACAACACCACTGTGAATATTAACTGAATAAATACCAACGGAAATAAGAAATGTTTCAGCCAATTTCAATAACCTGCCGACAGGAAGTGTTAGAAATGTAAACAAACAGGTCTACCCGCCTCACACAGGAAAGAAAAACAATTACTGAAATATATCAGAAATCAGAATATAACATATATTTTATTGAGAACTATACACTATAAATACTACTGTAATTAATAATGAATCAGAATAATTGTTATCTTAATTAATCAAATTTTAGTAGTCCTAAACCTTGAGACCGGGGGGGGGGGGGGAAGCACAAGGATATATTTTCATGTATCTCATATAATAAAGGTATCTTAAATACAATTTTTGGTATTTAAGCTTCGAATAATGTAATTTATTATGTAGCAGAGTATTGTTTATGTAACATGAGTAGAAGTGGTGGTTGGCTGAAGAATGAAAACTGAAAAATGTAAATATCTAGGTTAATATTCAAGACAGTGAATAAATACGTATAACAATAATTATATTACATTTAATTTTGAATAATATTGGTTCTATACAAGTTTTTGATCCGACGTATGGTTAATAGAGATATTTCGAATTTTTGAAAATGCTCCCCTCTAAACCCCCCCCCTCCTCCCACTGGTCCGATTTCAGCCGTTAACAAACTTGATCTTTCTTTTTACATAAAACGACTAAATATCGAGTTTGGTAACGATTAAACAATAATTCCGACCGCTAGAGCGGTAACAGACAAATATATATATTTCCTTAAGGGAAATCTGCTAAAAAGATTGGTATTTATCAACTCCACTCATAGTAACAAAAGATGTTTTGATTTCCAATAAATAAAACTATAGGATAATGTTTATTCCCATGACTTACCACCTATGACAGCATTAGGATGTTCTGATTATCAATATTAGTTTAATATTAAATTTTTCATATTTAAAAAATTTAAATAGTTTTGCTTAAAACTGATTAATAGTAAGTCTAATTAAAGTTGTGAGTGATTAAATCATAACTAATTCAAGTAGCAAGTGGTCCTAAACTACAATTTGAGTTTTGTTTTATTTGTTCCAATATATATAATTTTTGAAAAGAAAATTAAGATTGCCCTAAACTTTTGAAAACTAGCTGGTGTGCAGTGATAATAAAAAGTGATCATTTGATAAATGAATAATTTAAAACTTACCGAAGTTTTTTAGCTATAAGGCAAATAAAGTGAGTGCTGTCCATATTTTTCTTAGTGACTGTAAAATGCAGGAAGTGTGGAAGACCCTCTGGCCAATTGACTCTATCTGAAGAGAAAATATAATTTAATTACTAAGAAATAGTAAAATTTTTAATTTGGATTTTGAAAGTATTATAGACATCTGACCCTTTTTTGTAGCCTTGCCAACTCGAATAGTTGTCTTGTCTTCGGTGCTGACAGTATTGCTGTAGATTTTTGATTCATACACATGCTTGAGGGTTTTATGGATGATAGATCTTTCATTCTTGTCTTTATTAGAAACCTTTATTAGAAAAAAAACGTTAATTAGTGAAATACACTTGCTCAGCCTAAAGAATATCTATATTTTATTTGGTTTGGAAAGTTTCCGCCAATTTTCAGGGATGTAAAAAATTTAAAGTACAAATAATAATTAATGAAAAACAAAATATCTCACATACATCAATTTCTACAGTCTTGTCTTCAGATTTTAAGGCTTCATCTATTTGATCCCAATATTCTTTTGAAATTACGTCTTTGTTGACTTCCTTTTCAGACGTCTCTAAAATAAAAAAATGAAATGCCCTTTAGCAATCAGTACAAACATTATAGCATAATTCCCCCCCCCCAAAAGAAATAGGAATTATACCAACCAGCAGGCAGATTTATAACTTCAGTTGACGTCAATTCAACAACGTTTCCATCTAAGTCAATTTCATGAACTTGAAAATCAGAGAATCTGAAAAAGACAAAAAAAAAAGTTATTGTCATGTGCTAAGCAAATCTATGAATGTAAAAAAGTTGTAAAGACAGAATATAACGAAATGCTTTGTTAATATAGTAAATAACAACTGCAATGACAAAGATTTCATTATTTGTAGACAGACCGTTTTATTTAATATAGATATATTTTTTCTAAATTTGGAAAATAAATAAAAGTGAAATGTGTGCAAGTTCAAAATGTTCGTCCCGCAGGGGCTACGAGACTATGCAGATTTCCCACAAACTGATAATCTCATCTCACCTACTATGCTTCCCGATAATTTATGAATCCCCCTATTCCTCATTCGATTTCAGCTATATCTTTATTCTTGAATGAAACAGTTAAATATTGAGTATGGTATAGAACAATAAACATTTTCGAGTCAAGACCACAATATCTTAATTGATGACATCATATTTGCATTTACTCACACTAAGAGTTCAATGAAAACAATATTTAGTATTTAAGATTCGAATAAAGTGTTTCATGATATAAAAGTTTATTGTTAATATGACATGGGTTTGCTGTAGGCTTGAATATTTGTTTAATATTCAAAATAGAGGAAAAATGTATATAGGAACATTTTAGGAAATTAATTTCAATCTATACAATTTTTGATCCAATGTATAATTTTTAAAACTTTAAAATTCCCTCCTCGCAATGACCTGATTTCAACCATTAACCCTTTGTCAGGCGTGTGATCTCTCAGATAAACAGTTTCTAGTGAAATATTTGCCACTCCTCCTAGCAGAGAGTGGTGGTGTAGTGCTTCGAGTTATATGGTTTATAGGACTCCCCCTCAAGGTATGTTGCGTCACTGTGTTTCACTGTGTCATCACACACCGATGTCTTAGTTCAAAGGTGCTCTATTAATCTGGTATTTAAAATTCTTCCAGTTTGTCATGCTGTTGATCTTCCTCATCTCAAACAAATATTTGACAGTTCAGCTGATGTATCTAGTAAGTCAATAGTATCTTTCGTGTACGGCAGTAGTTGTTTCTGGGAGGGAGTTCTCAGTTTTGTACACTGATCAATCTTTTGCAGAATACTCTAACATTCTCAGATAACTTTCCTGAGTCTGGGATGAAGAGATTAACAGGTGCTAAATGTTTAAAGCACTTCAGTTCTAAGGGGTCACTAAGGAGGTATATAATTCTAGAAGTCTTATATCATTGAGGATGAGGGTAAGAGTGAGCTGGGCTCAAAGTCAGCCGAGTTGCGATATATGTGGAAATAGTGCTTGCATTCCTTTCTCCAAATCCAATTAATTCGATATGCCTTCATTCCCGCTCATGAGGGAATATTTTAATTACTTATGGCAATTGTGCATCTAATGGGAACAGCATGCCATTCATTATGATACACGACATGCCTATTAGTGCTCGAATAGCTAAAGATGACGTAATGAACGGAACCGCCTAAAAATGTTTTAGCTATTTAGACGTGGGTGAGTATTGTTTGCGACTACGGTAAGAATCTTGTATTTTGAGTCTTTGATCTTTTACGTTTGTCATTGAGCACTTAAGATGTGGTATTTGTTCCAGAAATTACTCTGCCTTTAATAACGGGTTCATATAATCTGGGAAGTCATTGATTAATGAGCAATGTTGCATGAGTTAATATCCTGAATTTTTGAAGCTTAAGTTAAAGTATTCTATTTCTTATCAAATTATTGTTGCTTGTTAGTAATGTAAAATAGACCTTGTGTAACTACTGATTGTTGTGGAGGTAGTATTAATTGTGGAGTTGTCCCTTGCTGGAACCCGCATGACTCGGGGCTTGTCCGGGATGCAGCGCCCATTACCTCCCTCCCTTAGTTTTAGTCCTCTAATTTGGCTCTAGTCTCCTGAACTTATTGGCCCAATGATTCCTATTTCCTTTTCATGTAATTAAGAATTGGCCAGCATCGTAATTTAATCACCCGAGCGGTTACTAATATTGATAGGACATCACACTGTGAGTCGTGTGATTCACCTGTCATTCAGTTTAATCTCCTAGATACCACACACCCGATCTCGTAAGTTTTATTTTGGAAATCTGTATTTCATAAATATATAGATCAATTAAGTTTCTCTTTATTAAATGGAATCAAATAAACTTATTTTTCTTTTATTAAGCTCATACATGGCTTTCAGAAGAACTTGCTCAAGAAAATGTTGTAGGACGCAGTGACAACAGTAGACGTTGTAGACCAACCGAACTAAGGACGAAACTTGAAGAGTACTGAGACTCAACGGACTCATTGAATTGTACAGAAAAGCATATAAAAAGTCCCTCCGCTACAACGAACAGTAGGTTTACTAATTACTCTTGTGAGATTTGCAAAAACAAAATTTATTTACAAAATAGTTTCATGCTTTGTCCTACTTGTAATGCAGTGCTGCAAAAGAGATAATAATTATACTGCTATTTTTAAAAGGATTTGTACATTTTACATTTTTGTACATTTAGATGATTTTTAATTAGACTTATATAAAAGTGATTTTGTGCTACTTATTTTTAAATGCAGTTATATTTAGATAATTTGTTTATATTGTTCACAAACTGAAATGAATTATTTATAATTAAGACATGTGTATTTAAACAATTTATTTTCATATTTGTATTTTTTAATTATATTTTAAAAATTATCGTCCACGGTTTTAATAATAATGAATCTATGACCAACTTGATTATTTTATCTACCAAGATTTTTTTTATTATAATACTTGTCAATTTCGAAAATTATTTACTTCTTTCAATCAAATACTTCCTCTGTTATGGTTTCTAATCACACTCTGAACATTTTAGTGCAAAATATATATTCAAAAAACTGCATTTCCGTAAATACAGGTGCGGATAATCTCTGAGATACACGCGCCCGAAGGCGGAATTTTCTTGACGTGCCCGACCGAGGGTTAATGAACTTGATCTATAGTTTTGCATAAAATGTATAAATATTAAATAAATGGACAGACAAAAATTGAGACTGCCAGAGCATTAACAGACAAATATACCCCAGTTCGACCATATATATAATGTCCCCAAGTTTGGGGACACCCCTTAAAATCTGCAATTTTTGTAATACACGACTGAGACTTGGTGTACCATACTCGTGACCCCTGAAGAATTTTTTCAGTTAACATTGAACCTCATAACCTTCTCCAGCAACCAAAACTTTAGAATTTTCTGCCCTACTTTTAAAGACGGATTCTCGAAGAAAATGAAATTCTAAAATGAGTTTATATTGGTGAATCCACTAAATTTCTGTGCATAAACACGTGCGGCTGCAGCATTCTGCACTCCCCTAGCACCAGCAACATATCGATGCACTTGTTGTAACTCACCATAGCTATGAAAATTGAAATAACTGTGTGCCAAAAAATCACTATCTCAACTGAGGCCATACAGCTAAACTGTTGATATGCAAACCCTAAGTTTAAAGAATAAGGGTTAAGAAACCTCATATCTTTAACACCAAAGACCCAAGGTCTATCCATATTGGTCTACTACCAATAGTATTTCAATTGAAATACTTTTTTTTTTTTTAATTTTAGAATCCATTCCTTTTCCAATAGTCTTGTTTCAAAGGTAAATCTTTGTTGTCTACAACTTTTATGTTGCAGCATTTTTTAATAAAATGTACCGTTTTTTCTGAGATAAATAAAGATTTGTGTTAAAAAATCATATGTGTTTTCACAGGATTTTGGCATTTTACAGTTAAAGGATGTAACTCAAAAAATTCACCGATATAAACTCATTTTAGAATTTGATTTTCTATAAGAATACATCATAAAAAGTCCGTCACGCAGGGGCTGCGTAAACTAAGCAGATTTCCCATGTGAAGTTTTACAATAGAGAAATCTGCATACTGGTAACACAACACCACCATGATTAAAAACAAACGGTAATGAGAAATCTTTCAGTTAATTAAAATAAATTCCCAACTCAAACGGCTTCTGAATTGTAAGAATGATTTATATTTTAATAACTCAAATTTTAGTAGTCCAAGAACTAATGAAGGGGGGGGGGCGAATGAACAGAACGTATTTGCATAAGTCTCACAAAATAGCGAATGTAAGGTAAGGTTAGAAGAAGCTTCCACCTGAGCCGAGGAGTTACGGAAACGGCCGACCTAATCCGAACTATACCCGACCACAGACTTCATAAAAATGCAAATATCACGGTTAATATTCAAGATAGAGAATACATGTATATAACAATATTTATAGTAAATTTAATTTGTAATAAGAATGGTACTATACAATTTTTCGATCCGATGCATAATAACGGAGATATTTTGAATTTTCGAAAATCCCCCCCCCCTCTAGTCCAATTTCAGCCATCAACGATCTTGATCTGTCTTTTTACATAAAACGGATAAATGTCGAATTTCGTAATGATCGGTAGAGCGTTAACAGACAAATATATATAATTTTGAACGGACCTCATTTTTGTCATCTCCTGGGTAGGATCCCTTAAGGGAAATCTTCTAAAAGTATGGCATTCCACAGAAAATTCCAAAGTTACGGTCGCTGGAAAAGTACTAGAGAAGGTTATGAGGTTGAATATGGACTGAAAAGATTACTCAGGGTTGACAATTATCGCACAACAAGTCTTAGCCTTCCATTTGAACAATTGCACATTTCAAGAGGGGTGGCATGAGAACTTGCGACGCTCTGTAGAGATCTCCAAAAATTGTGTCATGAGCACAATCTCAATAGTTGCTCAAATGAAGAACCGATGGTGGCAGGTCAGTAGCATTCAACAACCAGAGAAGCCCACCAACTCGACTCTATTACCCTAAAAACAATTATATTTACAGAGCCCTATCAATCACTCAAAAAAGATATTGATAAAAACAGGCAACTAATGTGGAACAATACCCTAAACTATAAATTATTAAAACCTCCATCCATCCATGGAAATATTCGACAAGAGACAACAGAAGAGATGAAATTGCACCAGGAAGACCAAATAGGCTATACAAGATTTACGCATAGTTATGACAAAAGATCAACCACCGATATGTGGGAAGTGTAACACAAATTGAAATCTACCATATATTAATGGAATGTCATATGTATACAAATATTTAAAAATAATGCAATACTTTCAATAATATAGCAGTTTGTACATGTGCAAATTTGTGTAAAGAAATTTAAGTCTACATACAACATAAAATATGATGTATATAAGTAAATGTAAATAGGTATATATTAGTAAGTTCATGTATGTACCTGGATAAAAAAAACAAAATAAGTAATGAAAAAAAGAAAAATATATATTAGATAAAAAATGTTCCTACCATTGTTAATAACATACGATTAACTAAGAATAGATGTAAGAATTGCCAGAAGGTAAATAAATCAAAATTAAGATGCAGATTAAATTATAAATGGATATACTGATATAAATAAGGATATTTACGACTTACATAAACACAATTTACTTACAAAATTCAGGTACTAATAAAAAATGATAGTGACAGATATTACTGGCCGAATATGACCTAGTACTTTTTCGCCCTAAAACCTTATGAAACAAACAATAAACAATAGCATGTCTAAATGTGGGAAATCTGTTTAGTTTACACAGGGCCTGCTTGACTTTTTAGATTTATAATTTCTAAGAATTTACTCTACTACTAACACATTGTATGTGCATTTATTTAGAGCTTAATAAGATCTAAAACAAAAATTTATACTAAGCGGAATATTTTGAATAGAATAAAAGCCATTACCTACCGATGCTTCAGTATCCCTGTGAATCCAGAATGGTCAGATACGTATTGAGTAATGCCAACATCTTTTTCAGAAATACCAGCATGAAGGGGATCATCTTGAAACTTACGTTTTCTCTGGTCTGAAAACAGTTATTAAGATTTTTATTGGCTAGAAATGTTTCATGACCTAAATATTTTACTCATAAATTTGTAAATTATTTATTAACACGCACTATATGCTTACTAAGGCTAATCAGGTTATATAGAGTTTACCACTCTTTTCTATCCAGGGTGGGGCTAAGGATTTTATTTAATGAGTCTGTGACTAAATAAATTCCTTTTTCCCACGTGGGAATTAAACTCATAACTCTAGGTTTATTAACTGAGATCAGGACCAATGCCTTAACTCACCTAAGCCCCATTACTCATTTAAGAATAACTGAGTTTAATGTACTGCGTTGGAAGAGATGAGTTGTTATTTCATAGGTTATGATGAATGAAAGAGAAAGCAGTTCGGATTTTTTTTCCTTTGTCCAAAAAAACTTTTTGGCTTTGTATCAATAAATTAGAGAAATAAGAATTTTAGCTCCTTATCACTTTTAGCAGATTTCCCCAAGGGAAATCACCTATTACGGTCGTACTTATGACATGATTTTCGAAAAATTTACTCAAATGCCCGTCAATCCTTACTAGGAGATGATGAAAATGAGGTCCATTCAAAATTTATATATATACTCGTATATTACCTCTTTATTGGTCAAAATTCTATAGTATAAGCGTTTCATACAAAATTAAAAGTGGAATTTGTTAATGGCTGAAAACGAGCCAGTGGGAGACACATTCCATGTCCAACACATTTCATGTTCTTTACTTCAATGCCTCTTTAGGAGTGCAATCCTTACTACTAAAACCAGAGGCAGTCCATGGCCTAGACATACTTGAGCTGGCATTGTCTATACTGATAGGAAGACACAACCTGGTATCAAATGCTACCATAATCCTATACATGGTTGCAATCAATTTTGCTAAGATGAAAAAAGTCTGACACACAGGGGCTGCATAAACTAAGCACTCACATGCTGGTATAACAAACTCGTAATGTCATTTCACAATATATTCTCTCTTTCTAAATCAAAATTCAATGAGTAGTAGTGGGGGTTTACTGCGGGCTGAAAACAAGAAAGGGCTAATAGTTCGCTTAATATTTAGGTTAATCGGATATAAATAGAACAACAATAGTTTAACAAGTTTGGCTTTATAACATTTTTCAATCCGACAAAATAATGGAGATTTTTTGAATTTCTTTTTTTTTGAATTTCTTGAAATTTGTAATATGATTGGTTCTATATTATGTTTCGATTCAATGTATAATAAAAGAGATATTTCGAATTTTCAAAATTCTCCTTTTAAACCTTCCTTCCCTCAGGTCTGATGTCAGCTGTTAATGAACTTGATCTTTAGTTTTACATAAAACATTTATATATCAAGTTTGGAAATAATAGGACAAGAATTGCAGCCACTACTGCAGTAACAGACAAGTGTGTGTGTGTGTGTGTGTGTGTATATATATATATATAAATTTGAATGGACCACATTTTCATCATCTTCTAGGTAGGATCGACGGAGAATTGAAGACTTTTTTGAAAATCACATGAGAACCTCAAAAGCTGATTTCCCTGAAGGAAAATCTGCTAAAATGAAAAGATCATGAAGATCAAAACTTAAAATAAGAATACAAATAAAATATTTAGATTGAGTTTCAATAGAGACAAAAGTGAAAAAGAACAGAAGGTTTATTTCATAATCCAGGACATGCCTTAAGACATATTCGACAGTGTGTCAATATAAGCAATGCAAACACGAAAGGTTGTGTTAACAGGTGTCACAACTACTGCACTGTAAACACAGAAGTACAAATGTCTTGCTGGTCATTCCACACCAACAGGCCCAATAAAAAAGTTGTTTGATATCTGTAATTTCGAAACTCCTTTATTTATTTAGGTGTCCTAGTGTGAACTGTATTTTTTTTCCTGTTTCCCTTTAACACCTTTTGATTTCTTTCAGCAGATTTCATTTAAGGTCCATTTGAAATTGTATGCATGTACTTATGCATGTGCACGCACACACACACAAATTTGTCTGTTAATGCTATTCTGCCCTACTAGTCTAAAATGCAGTATATCCAATTTATACCCGTAATGAGTTACATAGCTACATAGGTTTATTTCAACGTTTTCTAGCACCTCACAGAGCTATAATGCAGTAAAATAACTCTTTCTTATGGTATTTGATTATTAGCTTTGCAGTATATGCCACAATCCTTCCGATTTACTAAGCTAAAATGCAGTAAGTCAAGTTACTAGACTAGAATGCAGTATAACCTAAACTTTGAGGATATACTGCTCTCTAGTGTTGTATATAGTAACTACATTGCGGAAGTTCACTGCTTCTTACCATAGAGCACTGTTATTTATCTATTTCTTGTTGTTGTTTAAGTAATCAAAGAGGCGCTAATTATTCAGTGCGGGAGTAGTAAAAACTCTGTGAGTTTTTTGTGTAATTGGTTGCAACCGATTTCATCATGACATCCAGCGATTCAAAAAATTTCAGTAGGGGTAGGAGGTAAATGGCTCTCAACCAAATATGCTCATGGTCTCTGAGAACAATGACTGTATGTTGCCTCTGACTTCTAAAGAAAGTGAGAAGGAAAGTGCAGTGAATGATTTATTAATCCCAGTTCGTGAACTCTTTTTGGAACAAAATGTCAGTATTGCCTTGAAAACTGTCTCTTAAGAGCGCTTGCTGCATTTCTTAGCTAATATTCATTTGTGGTAAGCCGAGAAATCGCTATGCTAAAACGCAGTAAGCGACATATTTAATAGAAATGACATATAAAAAATGATTAAACTTTGTTTACATTGTATATTACAATATAAAAAAAAATATTATAGATATTCAAATTAAATTGGTAGCTCAGTAAAAAAATGCTGTAACGCTCATATCTCAAAACCAGGTCTACAGCGTATACTGCATTTTAGACTAGTAGGGCAGTATAGCGGTCTCAATTCTTGTTTGACTGTTACCCTTAACCTCTTTCTTTTATGGCAGAAATCAGAGGAAAGGGGATTTAGAGGGCGGGATTTCAAAAATTTGAAACAATGCTATTATGATGAGACAATCTTCTTCGATTTAATATCCTATAAATGTTGTTCTATACATTTTTTTCTGTAATATACATAGGGAAATGGTCTGAGGTTGTTTAAATTTCCAGATAAGCACAACAAGTTTTTGTTTTGAGAATAAATTGAAGGAATCTAAAAGAAGTTTTTATTAGCAGATTTCCCTTAAGGGAAATCAGCTATTGAGGTTGTACTCATGACGGAATTTTCGAAATTTTTCTTCAAATGTCCATCGATCCTACCTAGTAGATGACGAAAATGAGGTCCGTTCAAAACTGTATATATATATATATATATATATATATATATATATATATATATATATATCTATATATATATCTATATATATATATATATATATATATATATATATCTATATATATATATATATAGATCTATCTATCTATCTATATATTTGTCTGTTGCCGCTCTAGCGGTCGCAATTTTTGTTTGATCGTTACCAAACTCGTTATTTAATCGTTTTATGTAAAAAGAAAGATAAGGTTCGTTAACGGCTGAAATCGGACCAGTGGGAGGGGGGGTTTAGAGGGGAGGATTTTCGAAAATTCGAAATATCACCGTTACTATACGTCGCATCGAAAAATTGTACAGAAACAATCTTATTGAAAATTAAATTTACTATAAATATTGTTATATACATTTATTCCCTATCTTGAATATTAACCGAGATATTTGCATTTTTATTAAATTTGGGCCGATAACGGATTTTTGAATTTCCCGCCAAAAGCTAGTTCGACCCTTTGCCGTAACTGTACTGTTCGGCTCTCGTATGGAGATTTCTCTATTGTATAACTTCACGGGGGAAATCTGCTTAGTTTACGCAGCCCCTGCGTGACGGACTATATATATATAAATATATATTTGTCTGTTACGGCTCTAGCGGTCACAATTTTTGTCTTATCGTTACCAAACTTGATATATAATTGTTTTATACAAAAAGAAAGATCAAGTTCGTCAACGGCTGAAATCGAACCAGTGGGAGGGGGGATTTAGAGAGGGGAATTTCGAAAATTCTTAATATCTCCGTTATTATGCATCAGATCGAAAAATTGTATAGAACCATTCTTATTGAAAATTTAATATTCTATAAATGTTGTTATGTAAATTTTTTGACTATCTAGATTATTAACTAAGATATTTTCATTTGTTAGTTTTCGGTCTTCAGTAAAACCCCACTCCTACTCACCTCATATTAACAATATTCAATTATGTTATGAAGCACTTTATTTGAAGCTTAAATACCAAATATTGTTCTCATTGAACTTTTAATTTTTGGGATAAATGCAAATAGGTGATGCACGTGGGAAATCTGCTTAGTTAACGCAGCCCCTGCGTGACGGACTTTTTTTTTACTCATTTTTTGAAATTTGTTTTTCAAATTTTGAAAACTATATACATTTGCAAAGCTCTAATTGACAAATAAATAGTATAATTTGCTTTAGTAATCTCTTCTACAAGCCTCTTTATGGTCGCCCAGGTACGAAAAAGTTGATCTCTTTGTGCTGTCATGGCATCTTTTTTGAAAATAGTTTTTCCAAACTGTTTAAATGAAAAATTGTGTTATTTAATTCAGTATAAAAAGAAGTACGGTCATGCAGGAGCAGTGTAAACTAAGCAGATTTCCCAAGTGTTGGTATAACACACATGATCTCACCTCACCACATATTCTCTATTTCTATTCGGGAAAAAAAACGATGGGTAAAAGGGGAGGAGGGCAGGGAAGAGTGACTGAAGGCTGAAAAAAAGTAATACTAGGACTAAGAAATAAGTACGACAAATAACTCGCTTAGTACTTGAGTAACGTAAAAGTACATAGAATAACAATTGTAGAGCTTTAATAGTATAACAAGATTGATTCTATAACATTTTATGATCCGACGAATAATAACAGAGATATTTTGAATTTTCTGATTCCCCTCGCTCTCTAAACCCCCAATATTCCTGCTCCAATTTCTGTCAATCACAGATATGATCTTTAGTGTTGAATAAAACGGTTAAATATCGAAGACCCTAATTGAAGACGCCATCGCACAACAAATTTGCATGTATCTCTCATAATAAAGGTCCCATGGAAACAATATTTGGTATTTAAGCTTAGAACAAAGAGGTTCGTGTTATAACAGCTTCTTGTTATTAGGTTATCAGCTGGTGTGGGGGTTTATTGAACACTGAAAACTATATATTCCAAATATCCTGGTTAATATTAATATGTATATAACATCATTTGTAGACAAATAAATTTACATGAGTTTCAAAAATATTGACACCAAAACCTAATTGGGCAAAAAAAAAAATGAAGGTTTTCCCCCCTTCCCGCCATAATGCAATTCATGACTTACGTTGTTCAGTAACTCATATTGAGTATGCAACTCCGCTGATACACGAGTTTTATATCTGATCTAAATCTCAATTATTTTAAATTAATTTTAGACACATATTCCATTTTATTCAAAAATTTATATATTTTATTATATCTTGTTTAATATTTTTTTGTTTTGGATTCTATATTATGTTTGTCAATTTGTTGTGTTGGGTTTCCATTTATTGTTTGATTTCTACTTATTGTTCAATTTCTATTATTTGAGTTCCATTTCTGTTTTTGTTTTTCCATTTCTGTTTTTATGTTTCATTTCTGTTTTTGTTTCCCATTGTGGTTTTGTGTTCCATCTCTGTTTTTGTGTTCCATTTCTGTTTTTGTTTTCCATTTCTTCTTTTTTTGTTTCCCATTTTAGTTTTATATTCCATTTCTGTATTTTGTTTTTGTGTTCCATTTCTGTTTTTGTTTTTCCATTTTGTTTTTGTGTTCCATTTCTGGTTTTTGTTTTCCATTTTGTTTTTGATTTCCATATCTGTGTTTTGTTTTTCCATTTGGTATTGTGATCCATTCCAGCCCTGGTTTTCGTATCAGTCCTGTTTGTCTGTTTCTGTTCTTTGTTCCATTTCTGTTTTGTGTTACTTTTCTATTTTTCATGTTATATTTCTGTTATGTTATTTTATATTCGTTTAAATTAATTTTGTTGCGTTTCGTTTTTTTGTTTTGTTTTTTTTTTATTTTTTTTTCAATTTTATACAGGTTTTTTTTCCCGAGCAACATCGCCAAAGCTGCGAAGCTCCAAATAAATAAATAATTGGGCAAAATGAGTGTGGTTGTTTTTAGTGATGAACTCTAAATAAAATCCTTAGTCCCACCCAGAATAGATATGGGTGGTAAACTGTAGATAACCTGCCATAGGAGCATAAAGTTAACCTTAATAAATACTTAGCATAAATACACAAATGGTTTTACTTTGATCAGGAAGTGGTTTAGAGTTTTCCTTGGGGTGTAAATGCTTTTCCTTGGCGTTTTCTTCCTTTTCCTTGCTGAACTGCTGGAACTTGGCGAGGATCGAACTGGCTATAGATGACTTCTTAGGAACTTCACTTTCCATGACGGCCTGGCAAAAAAACCAAAAAAAATTGAACAATGATGTCAGAGTGTAATAAAGAATGAATAGCCACTTGTAAAATATATATGAAAAGTCCTCACGCAGGGGCTGCGTAAACTAAGCAGATTTCCCACGTGAAGGTTTACAATAGATAAATATACATACAGGTAACACTACCGTGAATGCTCAGTAAATGTACAATACAAGGCTGACTTGTAAACAAACAGGCAAGCCAACCTCGTAGTGCTGCATAGATAGACCGGAAAGAAAAACAATTAATGGAATATATTTGAATATATCATATTAATTTTATTGAAAACAATTTACTATAGCTAGTGGTGTAATTTGTAATGAATCAGAATCAGTTTTATCTCAATCACTCAAATTTTAGTAATCCAAAAACAAAAGAAGGGGGGGGGTCAACAGAACGTTTTTGAATATATCTCACAAAGTAAAAGTTCAATGAAAACAATATTTGGTATTTAGGCTTCAATTAATATCTTTTATTATGTACCAGAGAATTATTTATGCGACACAAGTAGAAGTGGGGGTTTACTGAAGGCTGGAAACAAAAATGTAAATATCTCGGTTAATATTCAAGATAGAGAATAAATGTATATAACATCATTTATAGTGTATTTAATTTTCAATATGATTGATTCTATACACTTTTTCGATCCGACTTATAGTAACGGAGATATTTTGAATTTTCAAAAATCTACTCCTCTCCCTAGTCCGATTTCAGCCGTTAACGAACTTGATCTTTCTTTTTATATAAAACGACTAAATATCGAGTTTGGTAACGATCAAACAAAAATTGCGACCGCTAGAGCGGTAACAGACAAATATATATATATATATATATATATATATATATATATATATATATATATATATATATATATATAATTTTGAACGGACCTCATTTTCGTCATCTCCTAGGTAGGATCGATGGACATTTGAAGAAAAAAATCGAAAATTCCGTCATGAGTACAACCTCAATAGCTGATTTCCCTTAAGGGAAATCTGCTAAAAAGAGAGGTTAAAAAAATCTTGGAATAAATTATGTTCTGGAATCTTCACTTCTACAAGCAAAGGTAGTATTGCAATTGGAAAGATTTAGGGTTTTCAGATTTCTACGGAATTTCCCATTTTGAATAGTTTCAACAATGTAAATCTTACTTCACTCAAAAACATACTTCATTTTACTAGATTTCCCTTAATGGAAATCAGCTATTGAGGTCATACTCATGGTGTGAGTTTCATAAAATTTCCTCAAACGCCCATCGGCCCAACCTAATAGACAAAAGAAAAGTCCGTCACGCTTTAGGGGCTGAGTAAACTAAGCAGGTTTCCCTCATTAAGTTTTGCAATAGATAAATCTACATACCAGTAACACTTAACACTACCTTTAATATTAATTGAATAAATACAAATGGTAATGAAAAATCCAGTCAACTTTAATAACCTCCCAACGGAAAGCATCTGAATTGTAAACAAACAGGTCTGCCAACCACCCAGAGCTGAACAGATAGCTAGAAATATTCTTAACCAGAAAAACAAATACTGAAATATAACTAAATATAACATATTCATTTTATTGAAAATTATTTACTATATCTAGTACTGTAATTTATAATGGACCAATTAATTTTTATCTCGATCACTCAAATTTTAGCAATCCAGAAACTTAAGACGGGGAGGGGATAAACAGAACATATTTGCATACACCTCGTATAATAAAGGTCTCTTGAAAACAATATTTAGTAATTAAGCTTCTAATAAAGTGGGCTATTATACAACAGAGTATTGTTTATGTGATACGAGTAGAAGTGGGGGTTTGCTGAAGGCTGAAAACTTAAAATTTCAAATATCTCGGTTAATATTAAATATTGAGAATAAATGTATATAAAAATATTTATAGTTTAATGAATTTGCAATAATATTGGTTCTATACAATTTTTGATCAGAGGTATAGTAATGGAGATATTTCGAATTTTAATTAAAAAATTTTCTTCCTTTAAAGCCCCCCTTCCCTGGTCCAATTTAAGCTTATGTTCGATGGAGATTTGAAATTATGTTTTGAAAATTGTGTTATGATTCCATCAATATCAGATTGTCCTTACGAGAAATCTGCTAATAAAGTTATAGAGATAATTCCACTGAGTATCGAATAAAATATTTACTAACCGTCTAAGAAATACTACAAAATATTTTTTTTTTTTTCAATTAATTTACCTCAGATTTGCTTCCTCTTGTCCTTAAAAGGAGGAAAACTTCTTTTATTTTAGATCTCATTGCAACAGATCATGCCTGACTGCGAAATCAATCGATACCCCAGCATACTGTAAATAGGACCTTTCAAATTTATTTAACGTTACAAACTGTATCAACCTTTTTCAATCTTCTTGAATAATTAAATTTTTCATTAGAAGTAAATAGCAAATGTGTTAATATTTGGAAGACGTTCTTCATTAGTACCTCACAATTTCGGAAAACAATACTCTTCATAGGTTAACAAAGGTTTACCAAGAGTGCTCTTAAAAGGAAATCTGCTATTGAGGTTGTACTCAAGATACGATTTTCGAAAGATTTCTTAAAAAATATCCACCAATCTTACCTAGATGTGGAATATTAGGTCTGTTAAAAATTATATATGTGTATGTTTATATGTATATGTAGTTGCAACCATTGTGCTTTTTTCAGAATCTGTTTTATTCATACAACTATACCCACTTAAATCCATAAGAAGCTTGATATCTTCAAAATAGGTTTTTCTAGGCCTCCCTCTTTTCCAGATTTTTTTCGAAACCAACTTTTTCTAGAAATTTTTGGGAGATCCACATTTCCATTGATTCCAATCTATTATATTCCTTTTTAGGAAGATTCCACCAACTTTTGCTTCATACAAATCCTCATTTTTTGGCATACATTTATATATATATATATATATATATATATATATATATATATATATATATATATATATATATATATATATATACACACACACACACACTAGCTCAGCTGAATGGTGATGGTATATTTTTGTGCAAGGGCTTACTTTGCACAATATTTTGACATTTACCCGTCCCAGTGTTTAGGGTTAACACCCGTCGTTTCTGTGGATTTGTTAATAATAAAATTATTTTTTTATGTAAGACTTCACTGTCCTGCATATTGTCATATTTCCCGTTTCCTGTGCATTATGCATATATTTGAATTATTAATGAGAAAATATTGACATACATTTGAATCAATTTTTTTCATTTGAGGTACCTGGTAGTTCATATTGAAAAGAAGTGTTGAGCAAATTTCTCTAAATAACAAAATAAACAACTTTTGTTATGTACATATTTGCCGAAACCCCAATAGGAAATCACTATTTTTAATTTCAAGCCTCCCTTATAACCCCCACTCCTGCCCGTCCCTAGAAATAGTATGGCTTATTATAAGGAAGGCGTTAGTGCTAATACACATACTGAGTGTTTTATTTAGTTCGGTTGAGTCTTTTGTGCCAAATAAAATTGTTGACTCCCGCTATAATTTTTAGCGTATAACGCCTTTATACTTCGGTATACAACGATAGTGTATATAAAAAAAAGAATGTCTAAATAACAAAATAAACAACTTTTGTTATGGGCATATTTGCTGAAAAAGCAATAGGAAATGAAATATCGCTATTTTTAATTTCAGGCCTCCCTTATAACCCCCACTCCTGTTTGTCTTAGAGAATATTAATATAGCCTAAAGTCTAAGTTGGGCTAGTAGTAATATACATACCAAGTTTCATAAAATTCGGTTCAGCCATTTATGCGTGAAAAGGTAACAAACAAACAAACAAACACGAAAGAAACAAAATGCAGTTATGGTGTCTATGACATGTGAAACGAAAAGTTATCGTGAAATTTCGTGAAAAAAATCAATGTACAGACAAAGGTTACAATTTTATATATATATAGATAGTATGGAATGGACCTTATTTTCATCATCTTCCAAGAAGGATCAATAGACCTTTCAAGAAATAGTGTCAGGAGTACAACCTCAATAGCTGATTTTCCTTAAAGGAAATGTGCTAAAATGTACCAACTATTACCGAGGGATATATCACAGAAGAAATGATGAAACAAATAAGTAAATGAAGCCATTTTACGAGTATGAATAATTATTTGTTCTAAAAAAATGTTGACAACCCTGAAAAGAGTAATGGATTTTTAATTAAGTTACCATATATAAAATAGAACCGAAAAAATAATATAGTTCAGCACCTCCAAGTAAAATACCTATTTCATTGAACTGAAATGCTCATTGCGAACTTCCGACATCTGCACAAATCGTTTAATATTTCTCTATTCAAATCAATATGAGTTCTACCATTATTACTTCTAGTAAAAATGTTTGTTTTTAATTCTCAAGAATTAAATTAAATTATTTATTAGCATCAACTTTTTGTTGCTATGGCTAATTAAGACGGGTCATTTATAGGTTACCACCCTTTTCTAGCCAGGGTTGGACTAAGGATTTTATATAGAGAGTCCATTACTAAATAAAACTCACCACTCAAGGTTTACCGTGTGAGATTAAAGCCAATGCTTTAACTCACATAGCGAACCTGAGCCCCAAAAAATTCTCAAGAGAGTGAATTATAGCAAAGTAGAAAATAATGATATCTTGAATGTTATATTTTATGAGAAGAGAGTGCAAAACAGGAAAAGAACAGTGGAAATTTATTAAACAACCATTATCAGACAGACATTACTATGTGTACTCAAGAAAAGCAAGATTGAGAACAGTGAAAACCCAAGACATTACAGCCCTTTATGTTATAAGCAACATCACTTTTATTTGACTACACCATACTCGGTATTTAACAACTTCATGCCAAACTGAGCCCCATTAATTTATTATATATAATTGTAAAACTGATAGATTTTGTAAAATATATTTGTGAATTTTGAGCTAGTTTTATAATGAATTTTTATATAAGTATAAATGCTATTTAATAATATGCAAAGAAATTAATTGACATAATATTATACCCTCTTTTTTACAGAAAACAAAAATATTTTATTTATCCTATTACAGTTTTTTTATCCACTAATTTGTGGGAAAAAATATATATAGCGCTAATAAAGTGGAAGAAATTTGTTAAATCATTTAAATACTTTTTTATATGCTGAATTTTGAAAATCTCAGTAGTATCTATGAGTTTAATAAATAAATATAATTAATATCCCTACAGTTGAATTAATAACAGTAAACCACAAAATACTTCAAATCGCAAATATTAAAAAGAAATTTTTGCTAAACCAATACAAAACCCTTCATTTTTATGAATTCCCTACGACAGCCCTAAGGAAATAATTTTTCATCTTTGTTTAAAAATAAATTATTATTATTTACCAACGTCCACTTTTTGCAACAAAGGCTAATTGGGACGGGGTATATACAAATTACCAACCCTTTCTAGCCAGGATGGGACTATGGATTTTATTTAATGAATTCCGTCACTAAATAAATTCCACGCCCAGGCGGGCATCGAACTCACCACTCTAGGTTTATCATGTGAGTAAAAATAAAATAACGAGCATCATGTCTGAAGGATGTTTTTATAAATAAGGTGAATACTATCAAAAATATTCACTTATTAAATAAAACAACACAACATTTGTCATAAAAATCGGTCAACAAATAATTTTATGATGAGCCACATTATCTCTTTAAACTGGGGCAAGTATCTCATCATTCATAAACCTTGTCTTCCTTAAATAAATTTAAGACTAATAACAGAGCATGTCAATAATAAGAAAAAAGGTATGTTATATATTCAGATTTGTATTAAGATTCGAATTGAAATTAATTTATTATAGGTAATTGATAGATTTTATAACATATATTTGAGGGATTTGTGCTTGGTTTTTAATGAATTTTTATATAAGTATAAACGCTATTTAATAATATAAAAATAAATTAATTGATATATTTATACATGTCTTTTATAGAAACAAAAATATTTGATGTGTCCTATTACAGTTTTTTCACTAATTTGTTGAAAAAGTAGATATAGTGCTAATGTAATAGAAGACATTTCTTAGATCATTTAAATATTTTCTTTTATGCTGAGTATCTATAAATTTAATAAAGAAGTAGAATTAATATCCCTACAGTTGAATTAATAACAGTAAAACGCACAATATTTTAATTTGAAAATATTAAAATGGATCTTTGCTACACCAATCTAAAACCCTTGATTTTTATGGATTCCCTACGGCCCTAAGAGAATAGTTTTACTATTTTAATTTTTGTTTAAGAATAAAATAAAGAGCATCATGTCTGAAGGATGCCTTTATAAACAAGATGAATACTATTAAAAATATTCATTAATTAAATAAAAATTCACAATATTTGTCATAAAAATCGGTCAAAAAATAATTTTATGATGAGGCGCATTGTCTCTTAAAAGGTGGAACAAGTCTCTCATCGTTTATAAACCTTGTCATCCTTTAATAAATTTAAAACTAATAACATCAATTTATTGAAATTAAAAAATGTATATTATTTATTTAGAGAAGTATTTATATTGTTAATGTAATATCTTTACTATTCATATTTGATGAATTGATAGATTTAATAACATATATTTGTGGATTTTGAGCTATTTTTATAATGAATTTTTATGTAAGTGTAAATGCTATTTATTAATGTCCATCTTAGCTAATTGGGACGGGTCATCTACAGGCCCTTAGGAAATAATTTTACTATTTTAAGTTTTGTTTAGAAATAAAATAAAGAATATCATGTCTGAAGGATATCTTTATAAATAAGATGAATACCATTAAAAATATCCATTTATTAAATAAAACTTCACAATATTTGTCATAATAATAGGTCAAAATATAATTTTATGAAGAGGCACATTGTCTCTTAAAGGTGGAACAAGTCTCTCATCATTTATAAACCTTGTCATCCTTTAATAATTTAAAACTAATAACAGAGCATGTCAAGAAAATAAAAAACGTCCAGCATGCTAGGCATAATTAACTTGATCTCTATTTTTGCGTATAGTGATTAAATATCCAGTTTGCTAGCAATCAAGCAAAAATTGCAATGGCTAGAACATTAACAGACAAATATATAAAATTTTGAATGGACCTCATTTTCATCATCTAAGTAGGATCAATGGACGTATGAGTACGATCTCAATAACTGATTTCCCTTGAGGGAAATCTGCTAAAAGTGTGTAATACATTTAGAGGCGTATTATAACTGTTAATGAAACTAATGTATTATATATAATTGTTAAATTGATAGATTTTGCAAATTATGTTTGAGAATTTTGAGCTAGTTTTATAATGAATGCATTATTTATATAAGTATAAACGCTATTTAATTATATGAACAGAAATTAATTAGCTTAATGTTATGCACTTTTTTATAGAAAAAAAAAATTGATGTATCCTATTACAGAGTTTTTTCACTAATTTGTTGAAAAAGTAGATATAGTGCTAATGTAATAGAAGACATTTCTTAGATCATTTAAATATTTTCTTTTATACTGAGTATCTATAAATTTAATAAAGAAGTAGAATTAATATCCCTACAGTTGAATTAATAATAAAATCAGTAAACCACCAATATCTTAAATTTCAAATATTAAAAAGACTGTTTTACCAATGAAAACCCCCTTCATTTTTATGGATTCCCATTTCTAAATATAGGAATATATTGTATTTTTGATAGTGACAGCTCAATCCAAAAGCATGTAATTAGTTCAACCATGTGCATGAGGTTAAAAGCAACAAATATGTCACGACTAATTCTTTGAGACAGTAATCATTAAGGAGAGCTAAAAAATAATGAAATTTTTGCTCTTTTGTGTAAAATATTAAACTATTGAGGCACAAAGGGAATTTAACATGTACATTTGATCGACTAATATGTCAGATTGATGATATTAAAAAGAAGGTAATCTGTTAATTATATGATTTTCAAAATGCGCGGTTTACTGCACAATATTTTAATTTGAAAATATTAAAATGGATTTTTGCTACATCAATCTAAAACCCTTGATTTTTATGGATTCCCTATGGCCCTAAGAGAATAATTTTACTATTTTAACTTTTGTTTAAGAAGAAAATAAAGAGCATCATGTCTGAAGGATGCCTTTATAAACAAGATGAATACTATTAAAAATATTCATTAATTAAATAAAACTTCACAATATTTGTCATAAAAATCGGTCAACAAATAATTTTATGATGAGCCACATTATCTCTTAAAAGGTGGAACAAGTCTCTCATCATTTATAAACCTTGTCATCGTTTAATAAATTTAAAACTAATGACATCAATTTATTGAAATTAAAAAATTTATATTATTTATTTAGAGAAGTATTAAGATTGTTAATGAAATTAATTTACTATTCATATTTGATGAAGTGATAGATTTAATAACACATATTTGTGGATTTTGAGCTAGTTTTATAATGAATTTTTATGTAAGTGTAAATGCTATTTATTAATGTCCATCTTAGCTAATTGGGACGGGTCATCTACAGGCCCTTAGGAAATAATTTTACTATTTTAAGTTTTGTTTAGAAATAAAATAAAGCAAATCATATCTGAAGGACGTCTTTATAAATAAGATGAATACCATTAAAAATATCCATTTATTAAATAAAACTTCACAATATTTGTCATAATAATAGGTCAAAATATAATTTTATGAAGAGGCACATTGTCTCTTAAAGGTGGAACAAGTCTCTCATCATTTATAAACCTTGTCATCCTATAAATAATTTAAAAATAATAACAGAGCATGTCAATAAAATAAAAAACGTTCAGCATTCTAGGCATAATGAACATGATCTTTGTTTTTGGATGAAACGATTAAATATCGAGTTTGGTAGCAATCAAGCAAAAATTGCAATGGCTAGAACATTAACAGACAAATATATAAAATTTTGAATGGACCTCATTTTCATCATCTGAGTAGGATCAATGGACGTATGAGTACGACCTCAATAACTGATTTCCCTTATGGGAAATCTGCTAAAAGTATGTAATACATTTAGAAGCGTATTATAACTGTTAATGAAACTAATGTATTATATATAATTCTTAAATTGATAGATTTTGTAAATTATGTTTGAGAATTTTGAGCTAGTTTTATAATGAATGCATTATTTATATAAGTATAAACGCTATTTAATTATATGAACAGAAATTAATAAGCTTAATGTTATGCACTTCTTTATAGAAAAAAAAATTGATGTATCCTATTGCAGAGTTTTTTCACTAATTTGTGGAAAAAGTAGATATAGTGCTAATGTAAATAGAAGACATTTCTTAAATCATTTAAATATTTTCTTTTATTCTGAGTATCTATAAATTTAATAAAGAAGTAGAATTAATATCCCTACAGTTGAATTAATAATAAAATCAGTAAATCACCAATATCTTAAATTTCAAATATTAAAAAGACTGTTTTACCAATGAAAAACCCCTTCATTTTTATGGATTCCCATTTCTAAATATAGGAATATATTGTATTTTTGATAGTGACAGCTCAATCTAAAAAGCATCTAATAGTTCAACCATGTGCATGAGATTAAAAGCAACAAATATGTCACGACTAATTATTTCAGACAGTAGTCATTAAGGAGAGCTAAAAAATAATGAAATTTTTGCTCTTTTGTGTAAAATATTAAGCTACTGAGGCACAAAGGAAATTTAACGTATACATTTGATCGACTAATATGTCAGATTGATGATATTAAAAAGAAGGTAATCTGTTAATTATATGATTTTCAAAATGCGCGGTTTACTGCACAATATTTTAATTTGAAAATATTAAAATGGATTTTTGCTACATCAATCTAAAACCCTTGATTTTTATGGATTCCCTACGGCCCTAAGAGAATAATTTTACTATTTTAACTTTTGTTTAAGAAGAAAATAAAGAGCATCATGTCTGAAGGATGCCTTTATAAACAAGATGAATACTATTAAAAATATTCATTAATTAAATAAAACTTCACAATATTTGTCATAAAAATCGGTCAAAAATAATTTTATGATGAGGCACATTGTCTCTTAAAAGGTGGAACAAGTCTCTCATCATTTATAAACCTTGTCATCCTTTAATAAATTTAAAACTAATGACATCAATTTATTGAAATTAAAAAATTTATATTATTTATTTAGAGAAGTATTAAGATTGTTAATGAAATTAATTTACTATTCATATTTGATGAAGTGATAGATTTAATAACATGAATTTGTGGATTTTGAGCTAGTTTTATAATGAATTTTTATGTAAGTGTAAATGCTTTTATTAATGTCCACCTTATGGAACTATGGCTAATCGGGACGGGTTATCCACAGGTTACCACCCTTTTCTAGCCAGGGTGGGACTTAGGATTTTATTTAATGAGTATGTCACTAAATAAATTCCTAATCACCCAGGCGAGAATTGAAGTCGCCATGTTTAAGATTATGTAAAAAAAATTAATTTTATTATTAATTAAATACACTTTTTTTTCTTTTTATATAGAAAATAAAAATTTCTACTAGAAAAAAAAATTACTCCTATTGAAGTAGAAGAAATTTGTTAAAGTTATTAAATATTTTTTTATATGATGAATTTAGAAAATTTCAATAGTATCTATAAATTTATTAAAGAAATAGAATTAATATTCCTACAATTCAATAAATAATAAAAGTAGTAAATCACCAATATCTTAAATTTCAAATATTAAAAAGACTGTTTTGTTATACCAAGGAAAAACCCCTTCATTTTTATGGATTCCCATTTCTAAATATAGGAATATATTGTATTTTTGATAGTGACAGCTCAATCTAAAATGCATGTAATTAGATCAGCCATGTGCATGCGGTTAGTAGCAACAAATATGTCACGACTAATTATTTAAGACAGTAATCCATTAAGGAGAGCTAAACAATAATGAAATTTTTGCTCTTTTGTGTAAAATATTAAGCTACTGAGGCACAAAGGGAATTTAACATATACGTTCGATCGACTAATATGTCAGATTGATGTTATTAAAAAGAAGGCAATCAGTTAATTACATGATTTTCAAAATGTTCTACTTAGAAACCTATTTAGAGCATATTTACATGACCACATGGTTCCTGTTAGAATATAACTAGTCAATATTGGATGGAAAAAAAATGACAATGAATCAAGAATAATTTGGACACCGATTTAAAGCGAATAGTAGCCAAATAAATAGAATCTGTCCTAATTAACTGGAAACAGTTGGAATATTCAAAAACATGTTTTAATAAAACTGTGATAATAATTACCTATAGGTACAACTAATGGAGTTAGAGAAATGTTATAAATGGTTTTTACCTTTTAAATTAAATTATTCCCGACAAAAAAAAGACCGTCTTCCAAATCACATCGAGACCGCTTCCACACACTGCCAGCAGCTGATTTCCTAACCTGGATTTTAATAACCTCTAATGATTTGTTTGTCCAGTGCCATAGTGTAATGAATATTTTTTGAACGTGCAAATAGATGCATTTCAATTATTCTAACAGAGCTCTGACGTCATAAGACTAAAAATAATAAGTTTTGCAGAAGGGGGGGGGGTTTATATAGTTTTAGTTTACAATAACTTAAAGTTTGTAGTTAAAAAAAACAAATATTAGCCTTAAATATTCAATTAAGAGACCATTGACAACCTGTTATCAATTATGGAGCTTAGTTCTGAAACGAATGGAATTATTATGATGGATTCCAATGTATTTAGCCTTGGAATAATATTAATGGGCTATGACAGTTTTTATTTTCAATACTTACACGATAAATTATAACAATGGAATAAGATTTGGAGTGAAAATGTCCCCAACATTGAATCTAGACTGTCAAAAATAACTCAGATTGGGTAATATAAAATTAGCCAGCTACTAGCAGTTGCCAGTGATCAAAATAACACTTCACTTTTGTTGAGCAGACTTTTGTTAACTTCATATTAATTTTAATATATATATATATATATATATATATATATGTCCATCGATCCTACCTAGTAGACGACGAAAATGAGGTCCGTTCAAAACTGTATATATATATATATATATATATATATATATATATATATATATATATACTAGCTCAGATACCCGGCTTCGCTCGGGAATTCATTTGAGGCTGAATGGTGATGGTATATTTTTGGCAAGGCTTTACTTTGCACAATATTTTGACATTTACCCGTTCCAGTGTTTAGGGTTAATACCCATTGTTGGCATTCGTTAATATTTTTTTTTTATGTAAGACTTCACTGTCCTGCATATTGTCATATTTCCCGTCTCCTGTGCATTATGCATAGATTTGAATTATTATGGAGACAATATTCACATACATTTGAATTAATTTTTTCAGGTGAGGTCTAATTCGGTTGAGTTTTTAGTGCCAAATAAAATTGTGGACTCCCGCTTTAGTTTATAGCGTATAACTCATTTATACTTCCGTATACGGCAAAAGTGCACATAACAAAAGTTACTCTAAATAACAAAATAAGCATATTTTGTTATGTGCATATTTGCTGAAGAAGCAATAGGAAACGAAATATCGCTATTTTTTATTTCAGGCTTTTCTTATAACCTGCACTCCTGCTCGTCCATAGAAATTTTGGTATGGCTTATTATAATGAATGCCTCTCTGCTAATACACATACCGAGTTTTATTTAGTTCGGTTGAGTCTTTTTTGGCAAATAATATTGTTGACTCCCGCTATAATTTTTAGCGTATAACGCATTTAAACTTTGGTATACGACAAAAGTATATATACCTGGTAGTTCATATTGAAAAGAAGTGTTGTGCAAATTTCTCTAAATAACAATATAAACAACTTTTGTTATGTGCATATTTGTCGAAACCCCAATAGGAAATCATTATTATTAATTTCAGGCCACCCTTACTACCCCCACTCCTGCCCGTCCCTAGAAATATTAGTATGGCTTATTATAAGGAAATCATTAGTATTAATTCACATAGCGAGTTTGGTTTAGTTCGGTTGAGTCTTTAGTGCCAAATAAAATTGTTGACTTCCGCTATAGGTTTTAGCTTATAGCTCATTTATACTTCCGTATACGGCAAAAGTCTATATAACAAAAGATACTCTAAATAACAAAATAAACAACTTTTATGATGTGCATATTTGCTAAAAAAGCAATAGGAAACGAAATATCGCTATTTTTAATTTCAGGCCTCCCTTATAACCCCCACTCCTGTTCGTCTTAGAGAATATTAATATAGCCTAAAGTCTAAGTTGGGCTAGTAGTAATATACATACCAAGTTTCATAAAATTTGGTTCAGCCGTTTATGAGTGAAAAGGTAACAAACCAACAAACAAATAAACCAACAAACAAACAGACACGAAAGAAACAAAATGTAGTTATGGTGTCTATGACATGTGAAACGAAAAGTTATCTTAAAATTTTGCGAAAAAAATCAATGTACAGACAGAGGTTACAATTTTATATATTTATATACTAGCTCAGATACCCGGCTTCGCCCGGGAATTGATTTAAGGCTGAATGGTGATGGTATTTTTTTGGCAAGGCTTTAATTTGCACAATATTTTGACATTTACTCGTCCCAGTGTTTAGGGTTAATTCCCGTTGTTGGCATTTGTTCATAATAAAATTAATTTTTTATGTAAGTCTTCACTGTCCTCCAAATTGTCATATTTCCCGTAGACAAATAGACAATGAAATATCGCGAATTTTTATTTCAGGCCTCCCTTATAACCCCCACGCCCGTTCTAGCCTAAAAATTTTAATATAGCTTATAATTATGGAAGAATTAATGCTAATCGACATACTGAGTTTTTGTAAGTTCGGTTTACTCGTTAGCGCTCAATGAAATCGTTGACTCCCGCTTTAGTTTATAGTGTATATCTCGTTTATACTTTGTTAAAAGACAAAAATGAATATGACAAAAGTTACTCTAAATAACAAAATTAACAACTTTTGTTACGTTCATATTTGCCGAAAAACAAATAGAAGACGAAATACCGCTATTTTTAAATTCAGGCCTCCCTTACAACCCCCACTCCTGCCCGTTTCTAGAACTTTTGGTATGGCTTATTATAATGAAGGTATTAGTGCTAATATACATACCGAGTTTTATTTAGTTCGGTTGAGTCGTTTGTGCCAAATAAAATTGCTCACTACCGCTATAGGTTTTAGCGTATATCTCGTTTATAATACGTTATACGAAAAAAGTGTATATAACAAAAGTTACTCTAAATAACAAAATAACCAACTTTTGTTATGTTCATACTTGCCGAAAAAGCAATAGGAAACGAAATATCGCTATTTTTAATTTCAGGCCTCCCTTACAACCCCCACTCCTGTTCATCTCAGAGAATTTTAATATAGCCTAAAGTCTAAGTTGGGCTAGTTGTAATATACATATCAAGTTTCATAAAATTCGGTTCTGCCGTTTATGCGTGAAAAGGTAACAAACAAACAAACAAATAAATAAACAAACAAACAAACAAACAGACACCAAAGAAACAAAATGCAGTTATGGTGTCTATGACATGTGAAACGAAAAGTTATCGTGAAATTTCGCGAAAAATATCAATGTACAGACAGAGGTTACAATTTTATATATATACTAGCTCAGATACCCGGCTTCGCCCGGGAATTGATTTAAGGCTGAATGGTGATGGTATTTTTTTGGCAAGGCTTTAATTTGCACAATATTTTGACATTTACCCGTCCCAGTGTTTAGGGTTAATTCCCGTTGTTGGCATTTGTTATAATAAAATTAATTTTTTATTAAGTCTTCACTGTCCTCCAAATTGACATATTTCCCGTAGACAAATAGACAATGAAATATCGCGAATTTTTATTTCAGGCCTCCCTTATAACCCCCACTCCCGTTCTAACCTAAAAATTTTAATATAGCATATAATCATGGAAGAATTAATGCTAATTGACATACTGAGTTTTTGTAAGTTCGGTTTACTCGTTAGCACTCAATGAAATCGATGACTCCCGCTTTAGTTTATAGTGCATATCTCGTTTATACTTTGTTAAAAGACAAAAATGAATATGACCAAAGTTACTCTAAATAACAAAATTAACAACTTTTGTTATGTCCCTATTTTTAAACGAAATATCCCTATTTTTAATTTCAGGCCTTCCTTACAACCCCCACTCCTGTTCATCTCAGAGAATTTTAATATAGCCTAAAGTCTAAGTTGGGCTAGTTGAAATATACATACCAAGTTTCATAAAATTCGGTTCAGCCGTTTATGCGTGAAAAGGTAACAAACAAACAAACAAACAAACAAACAAACAAACATACACGAAAGAAACAAAATGCAGTTATGGTGTCTATGACATGTGAAACGAAAAGTTATCGTGAAATTTCGAGAAAAAAATCAATGTACAGACAGAGGTTACAATTTTATATATATATATATATATATATATATATTGTATACTAGCTCAGATACCCGGCTCCGCCCGGGAATTCATTTGAGGCTGAATGGTGATGGTATTTTTTAGCAGGCTTTACATTGCACAATATTTTGACATTTACCCGTCCCAGTGTTTAGGATTGATGCCCGCCGTTGCCGTGGATTCGCTAATAATAGAATTATTTGTTCGATAAGGCTTCACTGTCTTCAATATTTTTATATTTCCCGTCTCTTATACATGTAAATATGGTGAATTTTTATTTCAGGCCTCCCTTATAACCCCCCTCCCGTTCGAACCTAAAAATGTTAATATAATTTATAACCATGGAAGAATTAAAGCTAATTGACATTCCGAGTTTTGTTAAGTTCGGTTCAGCCGTTAGTGCCCAATAAAATTGTTGGCTCCCGCCAAACTCATTTATACTTAGGTATACGACAAAAGTGTATATAACAAAAGTTACTCCAAATAACAAAATAAACAACTTTTGTTATGTTTATATTTGCGAAAAAACCAATAGGAAACGAAATATTGCTATTTTTAATTTCAGGCTTCCCTTATAACCCCCACTCCTGCCCGTCCATAGAAATGTTGGTATGGCTTATTATAATGAAGGCCTCACTGCTCATACACATACCGAGTTTTATATAGTTCGGTGGAGTCTTTTTTGGCAAATAATATTGTTGACTCCCGCTATAATTTTTAGCGTATAACGCATTTAAACTTCGGTATACGACAAAAGTGTATATAACAAAAATTACTCTAAATAACAAAATAAACAACTTTTGTTATGTGCATATTTACCGAAAAACCAATAGATAACGAAATATCGCTATTTTTAAATTCAGGCTTCCCTTATAACCCCCACTCCTGTTCGTCTCAGAGAAAATTAATATAGCCTAAAGTCTAAGTTGGGTTAGTAGTAATATACATACCAAGTTTCATAGAATTCGGTTCAGCCGTTTATGCGTGAAAAGGTAACAAACAAACAAACAAACAAACAAACAAACAAACAAACAAACAAACAAACAAACAAACAAACATACACGAAAGAAACAAAATGCAGATATGGTGTCTATGACATGTGAAACGAAAAGTTATCGTGAAATTTCGCGAAAAAAATCAATGTACAGACAGAGGTTACAATTTTATATATATATAGATATATATAATCTATCTATCTATATGTATATACACATATTTGTCTGTTACCACTCTAGCAGTCGCAATTTTAGTTTCATCTGTACCAAACTTCATTTATAATCGTTTTATACAAAAAGAAAGATCAAGTTCGTTAAAGGCTGAAATCGGACCAGTGGTAGGGGGGGGTTTAGAGGGTGAGAATGTTTTAAATTCTTAATATTTCCATTATTATGCGCTGGATCGAGACATTGTATTGAACCAATCTTATTGTAAATGTAATGTTCCATAATTGTTGTTATGTACGTTTTTTCAATATCTCGATTATTAGCAGAGATATTTGCATTTTTTAGTTTTCGGTCATCAGTAAAGCCCCACTCCTACTCATCTCATATTAACAATATTCTACAATGTTATGAAGCACATTATTTAAAGCTTAAATACCAAATATTGTTCTCATTGAACTTGTATGTTTTGAGATAAATGCAAATACGTGACGCACGTAAGAAATCTGCTTCGTTAACACAGCCCCTGCGTGACGGAATTTTATTACTATGACATGAATAGGTAGTGGAGCTTTACTGAAGGCTGAAAATTAAAAAAAAAACAAATATTTTGGGTTAATATTCACGACACAGAAAAAATGTATATATGTAACTACATTAGTAGGCAATTCAATTAGCAGATTTCCCTTAGGGGAAATCAGCTATTGAGGTTGTACACATGACGGAATTTTCGAAATTTTTCTTCAAATGTCCATCGATCCGATGACGAAAATGAGGTCCGTTCAAAACTGTATATATCTATCTATCTATCTATCTATCTATCTATCTATCTATCTATCTATATATATATATATATATATATATATATTTGTCTGTTACCGCTCTAGCGGTAGCAATTTTTGTTTGATCGTTACCAAACTCGATATTTAGTCGTTTTATGTAAAAAGAAAGATCAAGTTCGTTAACGGCTGAAATCGCACCAGTGGGAGGGGGGTTTAGAGGGGAGGATTTTCGAAAATTCGAAATATTTCCGTTACTATTCGTCGGATCGAAAAATTGTACAGAATCAATCTTATTACAAATTAAATTTACTATAAATATTGTTATATACATTTATTCTCTATCTTGAATATTAACCGAGATATTTGCTTTTTTATTAAATCTGGGTGGCTAACGGACGAAGTGTCTTTCCCGCCAAAAGCTAGTTCGACCGTTTCATTAACTGCTCGGCTCTCGTGAAATTTCTCTATTGTATAACTTCACGTGGGAAATCTGCTTAGTTTACGCAGCCCCTGCGTGACGGACTTTTTTCAACTAGATAGGTTCTATACAATGTTTCGGTCCGTATAACGGAGATATTTCGATTTTTGAAACTCCTCCTCCCCTTCTAAATCCTTTCTCCCAATGGTTCGATTTCAGCAGTTTACGAACTCGAGTTTTCATAAAACACTTAAATATCGGGTTTGTTAACCCAATAAAACTGGGACCGCTAGAGCGTTAACAGACAAATATACAGGGTGTCCAAACTTCTCATGCCACCCCCATTAAAATCGCCAATTGTGTTAATAAATGGCTGAGACTTGGTGTCCCGTAGTTGTGAGCCCTGAAGAATCTTTCAGTCCATATTCAATCTCGTAACCTTCTTCAGCGACCAAAACTTTGGAATTTCCAATGGAAAGCCTTACTTCTTATGGCGGATTCTTGTAGAAAATCAAATTCTAAAACTAGTTTATATCTGTGAATTTTTCGATTTGGCGCATCCTTTAGCCGTAAAATGCACAAATCTTTATTTCAGAAACGGCACGTTTTACTGAAAAATGCTGCGACATAAAAGTTGTTGTCAATAAAATATCTTTGAAACAACACTATGGGAAGAGGAATGAATTCTGAAAAAAAAAAAAAAAAAAAAAAAATTAAGCGAAATAAGGCAAAAGTATTCTTGATGATTCTTCCCTGGAAGATACCACGCCGTTTTTTTGTTAATTTGACGTTTTTTTTTTTTTTTAAAGGAAGATGTCCATAAGATTTGAATGAACCCCATTTTCGTGAACTCCTGGGTAGGATCGATGAACATTTGAAGAATGTTTTTCTAAAATCGAGCCATGAGTACGACTTCAATAGAAAATTTCCCTTCAGGAAAATCTTCTAAAAAATAAATAAAGTGATATGCGTTCTACATGGATGCATTTGCGCTAACGACGATCAGTAATACAGAACAAGGAGGATATATTTGAAGCGGGCATTCAAATATAGAAAGTTATCAGCCAGTGAAAGAAATTTCTAAACCGGTCTATTCGTTTCTCTTTTTTTGGGCTGCCCTTGAATTGTGAATGAAAATGACAGTCAATTAAAACAGTGAAGACACTGTGGGAATAGCTCAAGGTTGGTGACAACTCTTACTCTGCCAGGTCAATAATGACATTAATTGGACCAAGTTTCATTTATTGCAGGAGTATCACTTTAAGAAACACATGGTAAAGCTAGAGTGGCGAGTTCGATTCTCGCCTGGGCAAAGGAAATTATTTAGTGACGAAATTCATTAAATAACGCCCTAAAATCCCACCCTGGCTAGAAAAGGGTGGTAACCTGTAGATAACCCGTCCCGATTAGCCTGAGTTGCAAAAAGTGGACGTTAATAAATAAATCACTTTAAGAGAAACTACAATTTTGGTAGAAATATGAGTTCATTTTCAAGAAATGCCCGTCTGACAATTCTGCAATTTACGCAGAGTTCCCAGGTGCTGGTATGACACATTACTGATTTCATCTCGCCATATATTCTCTATTTCTAAATGAAAAGTCCTTCACGCAGGGGCTGCGTTAACTAAGAAAATTTCCCACGTGCGTTACATATTTTCATTTATCTGAAAACTTAAAATTTAATGAGAACAATATTTGGTATTTAGGCTTCCAATAAAGACTTCATAAATTAATAGCACATCGTTAATATGACATGAGAAGGAGCTGGGTTTTACTCGAGACCAGAAACTAAAAAAATGCAAATACCACGGTTAATAATCAGGTTGTACATAACAACATTTATAGAATATTACTAAGCAGATTTCCCACGTGAAGTTTTACAATAGAGAAATCTGCATACTATTGTAGTAACAAAAGTAGCATTGAGTCTCTAAACCAATTTCACGAGTGCCGAACAGGTACGGAAAAGGCCGAACTAGCTTTAGGCGGAAACTCCGCAGAACCGACATCAGCCGATCTAGCCCGTTATCCGCTTACACATAATAAAAATGCAAATATCTCGCTTAATATTTAAGATAGAGAATAAATGTATATAACAATATTTATAGTCAATTTAATTTGCAATAAGAATGGTTCTGTACACGTTTTTGATCCGACGTATAGTAACGGAGATATTTTGAGTTTTCAAAAATGCCCCCTCTTTACAACCCCCCCCCCAACGGTTACGATCTCAGCCATTAACGAACTTGATATTCTTTTTTGCATAAATCGAGTAAATATCTAGTTTGGTAACGCTTAAACAAAACAAATTCCGACTGCCAGAGCGTTAACATACAAATATATATATATATATATATATATATATATATATATATACATATATATATATATATAATATTGAACGTATCTCGTTTTCGTCATCTCCTGGGTAGGATTGATGGACTTTTGAACATTATTTTCGAAATTCGCGGCATGAGTACGACCTCAATAGTTGATTTCTTTAAGATCAGTAGAGGTGGGAGTACCCTGAAGGCTGTGAAACAAGAAAGTATGAATAGCTCTCTTAATATTTGAGTAACGAAAAAACGCTTAGAACAATTATAAAACATTAATAGTATAACAAGATTGGTTCTGTAACATTTTTCGATCTGATCCATAGTAGCCAAGATATTTCGAATTTTTAATTATCCACCCTCCCCCCAAGGACGTTTTCAGCCATTGTTTAATATAATCGTTAGGTTTCCATGAAACTGTGGAATATTGAGGGTAGCGTTGATCAAATAAAAATCAAATATTATTATATCTCACACAGTAAACGTTCAATGAAAACAATGTATGGTATTCAGTAAACCTATACTGCTACTAGTGTGATAATAATAATAACCTGTGATAACATGTAGCGCGTTATTCTAAACTTAAATACCAAATATTGTTTACAAGAGACCTGTATTATGTGAGATACATGCAAATTCATTGTGAAGAAGTCGCCAATTAAGATTTTATGTGTATGATTATTTGTTCAGATTCACTAAGCTCATTATTAACCCTCCGAGACATTTACATCACTCACCCAATAGCACTTAACATAACAGAAGAAATTCATAAACAACAAACATACCAAAATACAATTACCCTATATTGGCTGCCAGGACACGAGGACCTTGGACTTAGTACGTCATTGTGTAGCCATCCGAAATGTGGCAACAATGCAGGAGGCACCTAGCCATTACAGCCTTAATCCAGCCTACACCTATCCAACACCTCTCTGGAAACTGAGGATTCGCTACGATGGTTTAGCGATCCTATGGAAGGGACAGTCATTACTACCCAGCTCCCACACGAAGAACAAATGTACCAGTTCCCTGGCCTGTCTGTCTTCGGGCTTTGAACACTCGACCACTACGTCTATGACCGGCAGTGAAGGCAAGCCTCCACTCCGGACACCACCCAGCCCGTAGTTCACATTGAGTAAGCTGCTAGAAACTTACCCCATTAAGGCCGGAATGATCCCCGGCCCGGAACAACAAAGCCGACTAAGGACCTACTGTTCCCCTACCCAAGAGCTACACAGCGGGGGCTTACTGCTGCCCTTGGGACTTAGTACGACAGCAGACTACCAGGCTAAACTAATTACTCAACAAACTCAATACACACAAACAAACTTATTTTACGAAGACATAGTGAGACATATACGCCACCGAATCCTAAACAAATGGCAATCAGAACGGATGGAAGTAAAGAACCACCTCCGGAGTATCAAAAGTACTATTAAGGAGGGGCCATCGAGCCATAGGAGTACTAGACTGGAGGAAGTAGTTCATGCCAGACTCAGGATCAGCCACACATACCTGACACATAGACACTTAATGACAAGGACAGATAACCCTATATGCAAATACTGAAACAAGCACCTAACGATAAAACACATACTGACAGACTGCATCCAAAAAAAAACCTTCACATACCCCAAGATATGACAGAACTATTGACTGACAGCAGCCAATATATTCCACAAATACTAACATATCTAAAAAACCCATCAACATTTAAAAAACATATAATACAAAATAGAATAGGTCTACAGCAAACCTAAAAAGATTTAAAAGGGTTAACTTTTATTATATTCTTTAGACAAAGCACGGATATGAGAAAGAATCAGACATTAAAGAAATATTTTCCATAATATAAAAGTACAAAAAATGTAAGCACATGAAGGAGTAAATATATCATCCTAATAATGCCAATCACCATCGCTGTGGGGCACAAAACTAAATAAATAATATAAATATACTAGTATATAGGAATAACATAATTTTTTTATTAAAACCATTTTAAATTGTCTTTATTACTCGTCTTATGTTTATTAATTGTCTTTATTACTAGTATTTAATGATTATTTGTTGTATTTAATTTTTTATTTGTTGTTTCAGTTTTTGTTATTTTTCTATCATTTTGTTTTCATTTTACATTGTGAAACTTTAAGCCAAATCGGCAAGATGCGGGGGCTCCTGTATAAATAAATAAATAAAAACATTTGATCTATACCATACTTGATATTTAAGCGTTTCAGTTAACACAAATGATCGTATCTGCTACGAAGATCTGCAAGGAGTCGGGCGAGGAAAGGGTGGGTTTAGAGATGGGGGGGGGTTCTATAACTCAAAATAATTGCGGTATTTTGAGTTGGAAAAATGTTATAAAACCAATGTTGCTAAACTATTCATACTTTAACATTGTTGAAATTAACATTTTTTCATAGCCAAAATATTAAACGAGTTATTCATACGTTCTTTTTTTCAGACTTGAGTAAACCCCCTCTGCTAATCATCGGATTTTAACTTAGAAATAGATTACATATCTTGAGTTGAGATCACTGCTCTGTGATCATTCCAATCACGTTCCAAAACGAGGGAAATCTGTTTAGTTTACGCAGCCCCTGACATACATTTTTTTTTGTTTTTGTTTTAGCCATTTATAAACTCCCTCTTATCTGATCCGATTAAATAACTCAAGTCTATCTAAAATTTTAATTCTTGTTAGAGTGTCTTTTTACAAAGGGAAAAATAGAGAATAGATTGAGAGATTAGATGACGAGCGCGTCATATTTACAAGTAGTGTTGAATTATAACTTGAACAGCTGATTTGCAAATGTGCTAAAAGATAGTCAGCTGTATAACATTCTAGCCTTGAGGCTGGATCGAGGTCAGAGATTAGTGTCCTGTGAAGGTCAGGATTCCATTACAGGGGTCGCTGATCTTTCAAGTCTAGAATCTGAACGTGTCGGCTAACACCAGCAACCAATATTTAATTTGTTATATTATAAATATATTAACAAATTGGTATTTATGTTTCTAGAGTGGTGAATAAGATTCCCGCCTGGGCAATAAGGATTTATTCAGTGACGAACTCATTAAATAAAATCTTTATCCCCACCCTTGCTAGAAAAGGGTGGCAACCTGTAGATAACATTTCCCAATTAGCCGTTATAGCAAATAGTCCGTCACGCAGGGGCTGCTTAAACTAAGCAGATTTCCCATTTAATGTTTTACAATAGAGAAATTTCAAGAGAGCCGAGCAGTTAAGGAAACGGCCGAACTAGCTTTTGGCGGGAAAGTCACTCGTCCGTTAGTAGCCCAGATTTAATAAAAATGCAAATATCTTGGTTAATATTCAAGATAGGGAATAGATGTATATAACAATATTTATAGTAAATTTAATTTGCAATAAGATAGATTCTGTACACTTTTTCAATCAGACGTATAGTAACGGAGATATTTCTAATTTTAGGAAATCCTCCCCTCTAAACCCCCCACCCCTCCCACTGGTCCGATTTCAGCCTGAACTTGATCTTTCTTTTTATATAAAACGACTAAATATAGATTTTGGTAACGATCAAACAAAAATTGCGACCGCTAGAGCGGTAACAGATAAATATATATATATACAGTTTTGAACGGACCTCATTTTCGTCATCTACTAGGTAGAATCGATGGACATTTGAAGAAAAAATTTCGAAAATTCCGTCATGAGTACAACCTCAATAGCTGATTTACGTTAAGGGAAATCTGCTAAAAGAGGACGTTAATAAATAATAACAATAATATTACGTTTTGAGCCGCCCTAAATCCATCTTGATTAGTTAGTGATTGACGTCTGTACTTATCTCGCTTTACTCAAAGACTGTCACGCAGGTGTTGCGTAAACTGGGCAGATTTCCCACTTGATGGTATGACACACTAGTAATGTCATTTCACGATATATTCTCTATATCTAAGTCAAAATTCGATGAGTAGTAGGATTTTTCAGTGTTCAGCTTTCAGTGAACCCTCGCTCCTACTTATGTATTATTAACTATAAGGGGTTATATCTTGAACCCTTTTAGCAGATTTCCCTTAAGGGAAATCAGTTATTGAGGTCGTACTCATGATGTGAATTTCGAAAAATGTCTTCAAATGTCCATCGATCCTACCCAGGAGATGACGAAAATGAGGTCCGTTCAAAATTATATATATATATATATATATATATATATATATATATATATATATATATATATTATATATATATATATATATTTGTCTGTTAACGCTCTAGCGGTCGCAATTTTTGTTTGATCGTTACCAAACTCGGAATTTAATTGTTTTATGTAAAAAGGAAGATCAAGTTCGTTAATTGCTGAAATCGGACCAGTGGGAGGGGGGGATTTTTAAAAACTCAAAATATCTCCTTTATTATGCGTCGGATCGAAAAATTGTATAGAATAAATCTTATTGCAAATTAAATTTACTATAAATATTGTTCTATACGTTTCTTCTGTATCTTGAGTACTAACCGAGATATTTGCATTTTATTCTGCGAGTGGTCGTCAATAGGCCTTTCCGCCGAGAGCTCTGGTGGCCGTTTCCATAACTATTCGTCCCTCGTGAATAGGTTTAGAGGTTAGGTTAACTGTTTTTTGGGGCTAGAAACTACTGGGTTAATACGCCCTAAGTAATGTTTTAGGTTTAGAGGATTCTTACTACTACAGTTGTTTTTAGGCATATTACTCTATTGTAAAACTTCACGTGGGAAATCTGCTTAGTTTACGCAGCCCTTGCGTGACGGACTTTTATTCCAATAAATACCGAATATTGTTTACAAGATACCTTTATTTTGCGAGATACGTGCAAATCTTTGTCTCAAAAATGTTTACTTGATATTTACCAGACTCGATATTTAATCGTTTCAATCTACACTAAAGATCATACTTGTTATTAGCTGAAATCGGACTTGGAATAGTTAGGGTTTAGAGGGGGTAGGGGGGGGGGAGGAGTGAGATCCTTCATGCCTTCCTTGGAATCAAATTAATGTTAGCAATATCCTTCGATCTGAAGAAAGCATATGACTGTGTCTGGAGAAGAGTCATTCTCTCCCCCCAATTGATCGAATGGGGTGTCCAAGGAAACATTATCTGATTTCTGGATAACTGTTAGTCTGATCGAACTTTCCGAGTGGGGTTAGGTGTGGCTTTGTCAGATCTTTTTTGGTAGAAGAATGGAGTGCCTCCGGGAGGTGTGCTGAGCACAACATTGTTAATATAGCTGTGAGCTCTGCCCTAAAATAAACTGCTCAAAAATGAATAGGGATATTGGTAGGTTGGTAGGTTTTGTGGTATTTATGGGGCCTAGCATTTTTTTAAAATTATAAATATCATTAATATTTAATAGAAATTATTGTCTTTTTCCCCCCATAAAAAAGTTATTTAATTAAGGTCGATTTAATTAAAATTAATAGGATAAGAAAAAAATAACCAATATCCCTATTCATTTTTGAGCAGTATATATCGCTAAAGGAGTATCTTACTGCTTGTATGCTGATGACCTCATTATATACACTACATACTCGCCCATTTCAAACGGACAATCAATAATGCAGAATACTCTCAAGAAACTTCAAAAATGGTGTTCTTTAAGATCTCAAGTGAAAAAACTAAATATATTCTTTTCACTCGCAAAAGAAAATATTGCTAACCTATACATAAACCTATTAAAGTCCTTCACGCAAGAGCTGCGTAAACTTAGCAGATTTTCCATTTGCTGGTATGACCCTAATCTTATCTCACCAAATATCTTCTATTTCTAAGAAAAACCCGATGAGTAGAATTATTATTATTATTTATTAACGTCCACTTTTTGCAACTTAGGCTAATCGGGACGGGTTATCTACAGGTTACCACCCTTTTCTAGCCAGGGTGGGATTTTAGGACGTTATTTAATGAATTTCGTCACTAAATAATTTCCTTTGCCCAGGCAAGAATCGAACTCGCAACTCTAGGTTTACCATGTGAGATAAAGGTCAACGCTTTAACTCGCATGGCTAACCTGAGCCCATGAGTAGAATTAGGTGGTTACAGGAGGCTGAAACAACAATAAAATATAAATAATTCTTAATATATGAGTTACGATTAAATATATAGAGCAACAATTGAAGTGCATCAATATTTTAACAAGATTGAATCTATCACATTTTCCCTCCAGACTCATAATAAATAAAGTCCGTCACGCAGGGGCTGCGTAAACTAAGCAGATTTCCCACGTGATGGTTTACAATAGAGAAATCTGCCTAATAATAACCTATTCTCACGAGGACGAGTAGTTAGTGAAACGCCCACACTAGCGCTAGTGCGCTCGGTGGAAACTCCCGAACATAGCCGACCACACTCACAATATAAATCCAAATATCTCGGTTAATATTAAAAATACAGAATAAATGTATAGAACAATATTTATAGTATATTTAATTTGCAATAAGATTGGTTCTATACAATTTTTTGATCCGACGTATGGTAACGGAGATATTTCGAAAATCTCCCCCTCTAAACCCCCCCCTCCCACTGGTTCGATTTTAGCCATTAACGAACTTGATCTTCCTTTTTACATAAAACGATTAAATTCCGAGTTTGGTAACGATCAAACAAAAATTGCGACTATATATATATATATATATATATATATATATATATATATATATATATATATATATATTTGTCTGTTAACGCTCTAGCGGTCGCAATTTTTGTTTGATCCTTACCAAACTCGGAATTTAATCGTTTTATGTAAAAAGGAAGTTCAAGTTCGTTAATGTCCGAAATCGGACCACTGGGAGGGGGGGGGGTTTAGAGGAGGGGATTTCCGGAAAATTCAAAATATCTCCGTTATTATGCGTCGGATCTAAAAATTGTATAGAATCAATCTTATTGCACATTAAATTTACTATAAATATTGTTCTATACATTTATTCTGTATCTTGAATATTAACCGAGATATTTGCAATTTTATGAAATTTGGGCCGATACCGGATTTTTGAATTTCCCGCGAAAAGCTAGTTCGGCCCTTTGCCGTAACAGTTCGGCTCTCCTATGGAGTTTTCTCTATTGTATATCTTCACGTGGGAAATCTGCTTAGTTTACGCAGCCCCTGCGTGACGGACTTTTTTTAAATTTCGAACCTCCCCTCCTATTATACCTCCATTCCTGATCCGATTTCATCCCTTAGCGAATATGAACGTTAAAGTTGAATTAAACAGTTAAATATTGCTATGGTATAGGTCAAATATTCACTTTCGAGTCAAGACTGGAAAAGCTTAATTGGTGACGTCATCACACTACGTACTTGCATGTATCTGGCAAACTAAAAGTTCAATAAAGACAATATTTGGTATTTAAACTTAATAATGTGGCTCATTATATAAGAAGTAATTGTTAATGTGACATGGATAAGAGTCGGATTTTACTGAAGGCCGAAAACTAAAATATATAGATATCTTGCTTAATATTCAAGCTCATGAAAAAATGTATATAACACAATTTATAGAAGATTGATTCTATAGAAATTTTCGATCCGACGCAAAATAACGACGATAATTTGTACTTTCAAAATTTTGCCCTCTAAACCTGATACACTGTTCAGATTTCAGCCATTAACGAACTTGATCATTAGTTTTACGTATACATATATAACAAGTTATTGTTAATATGACGTGGCTAGGAGTCCGGGTTTACTGAAGGTCAAAACAATCATAATATATTCCGTTAATATTCATGATAGAGAATAACATTTATTGTTAATTTAACTTTGAATCTCTCCCATTGGGCCGATTTCAGCCATTCTGTAGTTTTACATAAAACGCTTAAATATGGAGTGTAGCGAAAATTGCGCACTCTACTCTGGTAACATACAATACATATATATTTTTGATCATATCTCATTTTCGTCATCTCCGGTGCATGATCGATAGACATTTGAGTAAATCTTTCTGAAATCGCATCATGAGTACGACCTCAATAGCCGATTTCCCTCAAGGGAATCAACACGGACGAACAGAAATTTGTCCAATGTGAATCATTGTAAGGCCTCGTCCAAACCTTCCAGTCCATCGGCGAGATTTCTTTCGAGGAATAGCAGACTCTCCTGCCGAATCCTGGTAGAGCCGGTGGCTGGAGGTTCCGGAGATGCTGGAAGAGCGGTGAGTCAGTGCCAGGTGAAAGGGGGACCCGTTAGTCTGCCAGTGGGTCAGCATCGCCCTCTGCTCTCTCGGCAGTCGCCATGGGACCTAGCTGGAAGATACACCTCTTGCTGCTACTGGCAGTTCTGCACCTGGCTCTGGCTGCCAAGTACGTTCCCAAATGGAAGAAGCAGGTACGGTACAAACCAGTAACCAACACATATCTCACATATCCAATGGCCAGAAATAGTTATCAGGGGGAAAATGAATATTTGTACGTTAAAAAACTTGGGTACTTACCGATTATCGGAAGGCCACCAATTTAAAGGGGATTATTAAAACAGATGTTAAAGAAAATAATTTTTTATTTAAAATAACTCTTCAAGGATTCACAAATCACAAAATAGCTAACATGAACCACTCATTATTTGTACATAAAATATTTACTAGTTGAAAACCACTTATCTTTATTCGCTGTTCATACTTTGGTAGGTTATCTATATAAAGCCATTCTGTAGATTTTGTTGTCAGAAAATGAATGATAGTTTATTAATTTGGGATTTAGCCAGAACTGAAGAAGTAGCTGTTTATTATTTATTTATTTCCTTCAATCAAAGGGGTTGCTGCCCTTTACAAAACAGTGTCAGAATGGACATGAAAGATAAACCACTTTGAAGAGCGACATACCCGTGGTTGAGTCCACGTAGCAGAAGACAATCGGGAACGATCGTTTCTACCGCTTCTCCACGACATCTCCCAGATATGGGATATCGCTAATTTCTATTTACATTTTATCATTCAAATAAATTGTAGAGGAGTTAACGTAAATAATAAAATGATTTGTTTTATTTATTTGGTGAGCTCCGCAACTAGGCGATGTCGCTCAGTATCACTTATTTTCAATTCCTTAAATTGAAATGTTGAAATAAAGAAAATATTTTCAAAACTATTAAAGCATAGTAAAAAATATAGCTGTATATAAAACTAAAAAATAAAATAAAACGAAGGAATCGTTAAAATAAAACTGTGTAAAACAATAATTCTGCAAAAAATTCTGGCTTGAGGATGATGGAAGTCTAAGGCACAAGTTTAAAAATATATTATACAGTACTGTTCACAAAAACACAAATACGAATTAGTAACATAATTTGAGATAAAATCGTTGAGAAATAAGTGATTTGTATTAAATTCTGATTTAATAATCGTCTTTAAATGGCTGGCCTCCGGATAATCGCGATATCGTCCAGTTTTCGGCTAACTGTAGTTTCTAATCACGTTTTAGCATCAGCTCTTGAGGTCGTAATCATGACGCGATTTAAGAAAGCTTTCTTCAAATGTCCATCGATCCAATCCAGGAGATGGCGAAAATGAGGTCCGTTCAAAATCTATCTATGTGCATATCCCAGCATGAGGTCTCAATTTCAAGAAGTCCGTCTAGCAGGGGATCCCTCAGCTAAGCCGATCTCCCATGCGCTGCTACTCTTGACTCACTACATATTCTCTATTTATATGTAAGAAACCGATGAGTTTAAGGGCCAGGGAGGGATTACAAAGAGGCTGAAAACAAGGAAGTACGAATAACTCGCTTAATACTTGAATTATAAATAAAAAAGCACGTCACGCAGGGGCTGCGTAAACTAAGCAGATTTCCCACGTGAAGTTTTACAATAGAGAAATCTGCATACTGGTAACACAACACCACCGTGATTAAATACAAACGGTAATGAGAAATCTTTCAGTTAATTAAAATAAATTCCCAACTGAAACGGCTCTGAATTGTAAGAATAATTTATATTTTAATATCTCAAATTTTAGTAGTCCAAGAACTAAAGAAGGGGGGGGAGGGCGGATGAACAGAACGTTTTTGCATAAATCTCACAAAATGACGAAGATAAGGTAAGGTTAGAAACGACAGGTAAGGTTAGAAGAAACTTCCACCGAACAGTTACGAAAATGGCCGAACTATCCCGAACAACACCCGACCACAGACTTCATAAAAATTCAAATATCTCGGTTAATATTCAAGATAGAGAATACACGTATATAACAATATACATAGTAAATTTAATTTGCAATAAGATTGGTTCTATACAATTTTTCGAATCAACGTATAGTAACGGAGATATTTTGAATTTTCGAAATTCCCCCCTCTAAACCCCCTCCCCCTCCCCTTAGTCCGATTTCAGCCATTAACGAACTTGATCTTTCTTTTTACATAAGTTAATACCGAGTTTCGTAACGATCAAACAAAAATTGCGACCGCTAGAGCGTTAACAGACAAATATATATATATATATATATATATATATATATATATATATATATATATATAATTTTGAACGGACCTCATTTTCGTCATCTCCTGGGTAGAATCGACTCCCCCCCCCCTTCCCTCTTGTTATATATATTTATTGTGTAAAAACACGGACCTCATTTTCGTCATGTCCTCCTAGGTAGGATCGATGGACATATGAAGAAATTTTTCGAAAATCACGTCATGAGTACGACCTCAATAGCTGATTTCCCTTAAGGGAAATCTGCTAAAACTGCACAGAACAACAATTGTAGAACATCCATAATTTGACAAGATTGATCCTCTAACTTTTTACTTTATCATAAGGGAAATCGGCTAATGTCACCAAAACGAGTGGAGATCGGGGCCAGACCTTATATGAACTTTTTTTTTGGAAATTGTGACAAAAATCATCTCTGGAAGTTTTCGAACTAAAGTATGCAGTTACATCCATCAGTAGTTTATGAAGATTGGTTCTGTAACATTTGAGATCCGGAACAAGATAACGGAGGTATTTTTAATTTTGGAATTCACCCCTCTGGAACCCCCCCCCCCGTCCCCGTATCTGTTCCGATTTCTGCCAATAACTAATTAGATCATAACCGTAGGCTGTAATGGTTAAATATCGAGTTTGGTTTAGATCAAATGAACATGTAGAAATTTAAAAAAAATCAACGTAAAACGTTAATAGATGAGGTCATCGCAAAACGAATTTGCATATATCTCGCATAATAAAGGTCTCATGTAAACAATATTTGGTATACAAAGTTAGAATAATGAAAAGCATTGTTGTTGTTATTATGACATGAGTAGGGGATTACTAAAGGCTGAAAACTAAAAATTCGAAATTTACAGGTTAATATTCACATTAAAATCAATAAGTGTATAACAACTATTATAGACAATAAGATTGGTTCTATACAATTTTTCGAACAAACGTATAATAACGGACATATTTCGAAATTCTTCTCCCAAACCCTCCTTCCCCCAGTCCGATTTTTACCGTTAACAACTTCATTTTTAGTTTAGCATAAAACGCTTATATATTACGTTTGGCAACGATTAAACGAAAATTGCGACTTTTAGAGAGGCAACAGACACACACATACACAACACACACACACACACACACACACACACACATATATATATATATATATATATATATATATATATTTATGAATGGGGAATTATGAATATATTATTTGCTCATTCGGACATATGAGGAACGTTTTCGGAAAAGCGTCATGTATTTGTAGCAGCTGGGCCGCGTTGTCCCTGGTTACCACTTAACCTAACGCTTAGAACAAAAAAGTCCGTCACGCAGGGGCTGCGTAAACTAAGCAGATTTCCCACGTGATGTAGTACAATAGAGAAATCTGCCTAATAACAGCTGCAGTAGTAAGAAACCTCTAAACCTATTCACGAGGGACACATAATTACGAAAACGGCCGCCAGAGCTCACGGCGGAAAGTCTGAACAACTGCTGCCGAGCACATGCAGAATACAAATACAAATATCTAAGTTAATATTCAAGATACATAATAAATGTATATAACAATATTTATAGTAAATTTAATTTGCAATAAGATTGATTCTGTAATATTTTTCGATCCGACGTATGGTAACGGAGATATTTCGAATTTTCGAAAATCCTCTCTTCTAAACCCCCCTCCCACTGGGGTCCGATGTCAGTCGTTAACGAACATGATCTTTCTTTTTACATAAAACGACCAAGTATCGAGTTTTGTAACGATTAAACAATAATTGCAACCGCTAGAGCGGTAACAGACAAATATATATATATATATATATATATATATATATATATATATATATATATATATAGATATATATATATATATATATATATATACAGTTTTCAACGGACCTCATTTTCGTCATCTCCTGAGTAGGATCGATGGATATTTGAAAAAAAATTTCGATAGACATGGAGTAGAACCTCAATAGCTGATCTCCCCTTACGGGAAATCTGCTAAAAGTTTAGACAGCCTGTTGCTTGTGTACTGCATGGGAAGACCGCTGTTTGTTGTTTTTAGCTTATTTATCTGCGAACTACAACAGCCGAGCACCAACATCATCATCAAGCCAGCACAACTGAAAAGATGCAGGATCAACTTAAAAAAGTCTAAAAAACGTGAGTCGGTATCGTGAGTAAAAACAATTATATTTTACATAGATACCGGCCAGCAAGAAAGCATACTTCCAAGCTTTTGTTTTCTGCTCCAAACTCGGCCACCAAGGATAGCCTCACATTAACCTACCATTTTACAGGACGGATCGTAATTCATTTATATGTTTAGGTGTTAATAATTCTAAAGTTGTATTATTATTTTTCTCTTTTAATATTTATGAAAATACAATAATCTTTATTACAATATGAAATCGAGATTTTATTTATTTATAGGGTACACCTTCTGAACACTAAAATAACACTCCCTATAAATACAAAACTCAATAGCTGATTTCCCTTTGCGGAAATCTGCCAAAATGCAGCAGCTTCCTGTTTTCTCACATAATTTCTAGAACGCAGATATTGATAGGATTCCACCGGTCCTTAGCATTTGGTTTCTGTAATCTTCCAGAATTATCCAGAGGAAACCTTTGCTTTTTAATTCCGGTCTCCGAGTCCTGGAAATCGAGATGCCCCAGATCTAGTGTTTCCTAGTTTAGAGTACGTCGTATACTACTTATTCCTTACAAGAATTAGCTCAGAGGAATCTTAGTCTTATGAGAATGTTGACTTGGTGTTTAAAATTTCGAACTATAATATCCAGCCGAAGTTCTTAAGTAGTGTGACTACATCATGATTTATTTATACTCCTCTTAAATTAAATTATAAAAAATCCTCCACGCAGTTTGTGCTTAAACTAAGCAGATTTCCAACGTGTTAGCAAGAGATGCCAGAATCTGGACTGGAATCAAGAAAGTCCGTCACGCAGGGGCTGCGTAAACTAAGCAGATTTCCCCACGTGAAGTTTTACAATAGAGAAATTTGCCTAATAACAACGGTAGTAGTAAGAAACCTCTAAACCTAAAACATTATTTAGGGCGTAATAACCCAGTAGTTTCTAGCCCCAAAAAACAGTTAACCTAACCTCTAAACCTATTCACAAGGGACGAATAGTTAAGAAAACGCCAGCCAGAGCTCTTGGCGGAAAGTCCGAACATAGCCTACTGGTGACCACATGCAGAATACAAATGCAAATATCTCGGTTAATATTCAAGATACAGAATAAATGCATATAACATTATTTATAGTAAATTTAATTTGCAACAAGATTGGTTCTATACAATTTTTCGATTCGACGTACGGTGACGGAGATATTTTGAAGTTTCGAAAATCCCCCTCTAAACCCCCCCCTCCACTAGTCCGATTTCAGCCGTCAACGAAATTGATCTTTCTTTTTACATAAAACGACTAAATACCGAGTTCGCTAACGATTTAACAAAAATTGCTACCGCTAGAGTGTTAACAGACAAATATATATATATATATATATATATATATATATATATATATATATATATATATATAGATATATATATAATTTTGAAACGGACCTCATTTTCGTCATCTCCTAGGTAGGATCGATGGGCATGTGCGGAAATTTTTTCATAATCGCGTCATGAGTACGACCTCAATTACTGATTTCCCTCAAGGGAAATATGCTAAAAAAGAGTAACCCACTTAATATTTGAGTTACGAAAAAATATATAGAACTTTTAGACCATCAAAAGTTTAACAACAGAAGTTTTAGGTTCTAAAACCTTCTAAAATCCGATTAATATTCACCCCCCCCCTATTCCCAGTCAGATTTCAAACAATAAAATACTTGAACTATAGTGATGACTGAAATTGTTGAATATCGAGTATGGAATAGATCAAATAAACATTTTTCAAACAAGAACGTAAAATCTTAATTAATGACGTCACACAAACAACGAATTCACGTGTATGTCGAATAATAAAGGTCCCATGAAAAGAATATTCGGTATTTAAGCGTATAACTAAGAGGTTCATGATATAACAGCTCTTTGTTAACATGTCATGTGCAGGAGTGGGGTTTACATAAGAATGGAAACTAAAAAATCCAAAATCATAATATTCATATTAGAGAAAATATGTATACCTTTACATTTATATTTATAAGCAATTAGACGTTCTTTAAAACTGATTCTATATAACTTTTGGTTCGAGGTACAATAACAGAAATATTTCTAATTTTCGAAATTCCCTTTTTCAATCAATCCCCTCCTCCTCCCTGTTCTATTTTAGCTGTTAACAAACTTGATTTTTAGTTTTACATGGAACGCTTATCTATCGAGTTTTGTAACGGTAAAGCAAACAATTCGGTAGCTTGAAAATGCGAATCATTGCTAGCTTTTTCATGTACACATCACAGCAACTCAATGAAATGTGGCTGGACAAAAAGTTTTGTATATTGTATATATATGGAGTCGACATGGGATTTTATTTTTAGTTTTCTTTAGTAATTTCTTTTTCTAATAGTATTTAAAAAAAAATTTCAATTTTTGAGTTCGCCATCAACAGGTGATTTATTCTAAAGGAAGTCTGCTAATAAGTCAGCTGTTATCCGTTAAGATGGCAGGTAGGTGACTGTTCATTTTCGGTAAGGACATATATAGGTGGTTGGAGAGGGAGGGGCTATGCTGTCCTTGGCTCTAGAAAGCTGTCTGCTCTCTCTCTGCTTTCCCCATTATCAGTCGTCAGCTGATAACGCCGCCTCTCACTACGGTTCCCGCGCTTTTAGAACGACTCCCGCTACAATTTCTCTTCTCTTACAATCGGCTGTGCAAACTTCAACTAGCCCTCATCAGGTATGTCAAGTGTTTATTAATAGAAAGTCCGTCTCGCAGGAGCTGCGTAAACTAAGCAGATTTCCTTCGCGAAGTTTAATGATAGATAAATCTACACACTGTTAACTCAGCACCACCTTGAATATTAAGTGTATAAATGCAAACGGTTATAAGAAATTTTTCCCCTCCAGGCGGGAAGCGTCTCAAATGTAAGCAAACAGGTCTGCCAACCCGACTCCCTCCGGAAAGAAAAACAATTACTGAAATATATCAGAATATAACATATTAATTTGATTCAAAACTATTTACTATATCCAGTACTGCAATTTATAATGAATCAAAATAATTTTTACTTCAATCAATCAAATTTAAGTAGTCCAAATACTTAAGACGTGGGGGGGGGGGTCATCAGATCATATTTGCGTGTATGTCGTATAATAAAGGGCTCTTGAAAATAATATTTGGTATTTACGGCTTGAATAATGTGGTATATGACATAACCGAGTATTGTTAGTTTAACATGAGTAGAAATGGTGGTTTGCAGAAGGCTGAAAACTATAAAATCCAAATATCTCGGTTAATATTCATGGTACAGAAACTATGTATAGAACAATATTTATAGATCATTTTATTTTCAATAAGATTGGTTCTATACAATGTTTCGATCAGACTTATAGTAACGGAGATATTTCGAACTTTCAATGTTTCCCCCTCTAAACCCCGCCTCCGCTGGTCCGATTTCAGCCGTTAACGAACTTGATCTTCCTTTTTACATAAACCGATTAAATATGGAGTTTGGTAACGATCAAACAAAAGTTGCAACCGCTAGAGCGTTAAACGAGAAATATATAGAAATTTGAAAGGACCTTATTTTCGTAAATTTTTGAAAACTCGCGTCATGAGTACAACCTCAATAGCTGATTTCTCTTAAGGGAAATCTGCTAAAAACATGGGATACACTTATAGGCTGAGAAGAGTCAATTAGCATTGTAGTATTTGTGGACTATTAGAGTACGTACGTTCAAACACGTAAAAATAATAATTATGTAAAAATGCATATTTGCATATATAATGGGAACCGACTGTCACTAGGAATATATGGAAGGAATCAGTGTACTACCATCAACTTTTCGTTCCGTTAACTCTAAATAGCTTTGTGAATTTATTTTCTTGTTGATAATTTACTGATGTCTACATATCCTGCTTGACTTAGCAGGTTTGCTTTAAAAGAAGTCTGAATATTTGGTGATTTTAGCAGATTTCCCTTAAGGGAGATCAGCTATTGAAGTTGTACTCATGACGGAATTTTCGAAATTTTTCTTCAAATGTCCATCGATCCTACTAGTAGATGACGAAAATGAGGTCCGTTCAAAACTTTATATATATATATATATATATATATATATATATATATATATATATATATATATATATATTTGTGTGTTAGAGCTCTAGCGGTCGCAATTTTTTTTTATCGTTACCAAACTCGATATTTAGTCGTTTTATGTAAACAGAAAGATTAAGTTCGTTAATGGCTGAAATCAAACTAGTGGGAGGGGAGGGTTTTGACGGGAAGATTTTCGAAATATCTCCGTTAATATACGTCGGATCGAAAAATTGTACAGAATTGATCTTATTGCAAATTAAATTTACTATAAATATTGTTCTATACATTTATTCTCTATCTTGAATATTAACCGAGATATTTGCATTTTTATCATATTAGGGCCGATAACGGATTTTTGAAGTTTCCCACCAAAAGCTAGTTCGGCCCTTCGCCGTAACTGTTCAGCTCTTGTATGGAGATTTCTCTATTGTATAACTTCACGTGGGAAATCTGCTTAGTTTACAAAGCCCCTGCGTGACGGACTTGGTTTTTGTGGTTAGGGGTGGTTAGAACCCCACGCACAATATGTATATTTATAAATACACATTGACGCGGAATTGAAACAATAACAATAATATTTGGCTTTGATCTCAGTTTGTTATTTAAATGTCATTTATTAGCGACTACTTCATGCTAATGGGACTGATTTGAGCGGGTTATATATAGGTCACAACTTTTTTCTATCCAGGGTGGGATTAAGGACATTTATTTAATGTGTTCGTCACTAAATAAATTCCCGTTGTTCAGGAGAGAATCAAACTCACTAGTCTAGGTTTAACATGTGAGATTAAAACCAACTTTTTAACTCACTTGGCTAACCCGAGATCCCATTATCTCTTAGTTGCTTGTCCGTTTTTCACGTCAAAACGACTTTAACAAAATCTGACTAAAGTATTGACTGGTAATACTAATAATTGACTAACTTAATCCTTAGGCTGTACTAATATTCTCAGAGGAGTTAAGCTTAAGGCAGGCCACTTTTAACTTTTTAACACATTTAACATATACTTCGTTCGAGAAAATATTAATGCAATCTAGGGACCAATCCAGATTTCCCAAAAGCCTATCTCGGTCATATTTTTGGCCTCATGTTACCACAAATTCCCTATTTCTTTGTAAAAAATCGATAAGTAGGAGTATAGGGGGGGGGGCTACTGGATTATGGAAGTATAACAAGGTCAAAACACCTCGACTCTCAATACTACATTTATTAACTTCAGAGTACTTTCGGGGCGAACCGTCCCATCTTCAGTGCTCTAGAGCTGGTCCTTATTGAGCCTACATCTCCGGCGAGATTCCGCCCTATTTGTCTACATCCTGGACCCAACGATAAGATACGAGAGCAACGACCCTGATCAAGCGGAGAAGATCCACCAGGAAAAGAAAAATATTTACGACAAATGTACTAAATTTTTAAAAGAAAGATTTAGGGAATCATTTGGGGAGCGGGACTTTCTGGTGATAGGCTTGTGGTTCGGCGCCCGAGGAACGGTCCCTGAACGTACCCAGACATTTTTTGACGAGGTGGGAATAGATAAGAAGGCTCTACAAACCTTGGTCGAGGGTATCATTATTGATACTTTATGGATTATTTCCCACCATATATTTTAATTTTTCTTTGACCAGTGATCTTATTATAGATCGACGCATCATGTAAGTACAATAATGATGTTTCTAATTCATATCTAGTGACATTCACCTTTCAGGTTCCTGACTGTGTTTATTTTAGTTATTGAGCTGAGTAAATACAATATGTATTGTTTTACTGTGTGGATTGACTTCAGTTGCTGTGTGCTTCAGCATCTCAATGTAATTGAGCAGCCCCACAAACTGTATAAAAATGTGTACAATAAAGTGATTCTCTAAGTACCAGCCAGTACAAATCCCAAACTCGATTAGTATTTGAGTTACGAAAAAATGCGTAGAACAACATTTGTAAAGTATCAGAAGTTTAACGAGATTGGTTCATTTTACAATCCGGCATATATTTCGATTACATTTTAAATTTTTGAATCCCACCTCTAAACCCCCCTATTCCAAGTCTGATTTGATCCAACAACAAGTATGAGTTTAAGTCTTGACAGAAAAGATTAAATATTGAGTATGGTATAAATAAAATAAACATTTTCAATTTAGGACCTATTGACACAACGAATTTGCATGTATCTTGCATAATAAAGGTCACTTCACTTGAAAACAATATTTGGTACATAAGCTTAGAACGAATTAGTTATTGATATATAAGACAGCTTATTGTTATATAAAATAAGCAGGAAGGGGTTTACTGAAGTTTGAAAACTATATAATCCAAATATCTTGGATAATATTCACGATAGAAAAAATATGCATATAATTTATTCGTTGGTTATGTATGTGTTATTTGATGGTTATGTACAATTTTTTAACCCGACTTATAATAATTGAGATTTGAGATATTTCAAGCTTTCTAAACCCACTCTAAACCTAATTTGTACAGAATCAATCTTATTGCAAATTAAATTTACTATAAATATTGCTCTATACATTTATTCTCTATCTTGAATATTAACCGAGATATTTGCATTTTTATTAAATCTGGGCGGCTAACGGACGAGTGACTTTCCCGCCAAAAGCTAGTTCGGCCGTTTCCTTAACTGCTCGGCTCTCGTGAAATTTCTCTATTGTAAAACATCACGTGGGAAATCTGCATAGTTTACGGCTTTTTACATATAACGATTAAATAACGAATTTAGAAACGATCAAACAAAACTTTTAACCACTAAACACAGGCAGTTAACTGATATATATATATATATATATATATATATATATATATATATATATATGTGTGTGTGTGTGTGTGTGTTGTGTCTATGTATAATTTTGACCGGACCTCATTTTCGTCATATCCTGAGTAGGGGATCGAGGGACATTTGAGCAAAATATATCGAAAATCACGTCATGAGTACAATACCAATAGGTGATTTCCCTTTAGGGGGATCTGATGATATGAATATTGAGGTAATGTCTGATGACGTAATGTATTGTTTAAATCTATTTAGGTATACATTAATTGAGACAAGACCTGATAGTAATTGGGAAGTGTAGAAGTCAGTATCTTTCTTTTTTAAATGCTCTCAATTTCCGGAAATTAAAGTTTTAAATTTTTTTATTTTTCTTAAATCATAATAATACTTTTATTGGAATTACAAAATATATTTCAGTCAATTTAGCACTATTATAACTTGTCAACGGTAAGTAGCAGAGCAATTTTCAAACTACAACCAGCCTGTAATTTTTCCTTTAAGAACGGAAGTGGCGAATCTCCATCTTGCTAACAATAGTTGACGCTGGAGCCAACGACCTGTCATAACTGTCTTCTCATTATGCACACATTGTTACTCTTGTGGGACGCTAAGAACGGGCGGGAAGAAAAGTACAAATACATGGAAATGACAAATATATCACTAGATTAAAAACGTCCGTCACGCAGGGGCTGCGTAAACTAAGCAGATTTCCCACGTTTAACAATAGAGAAATCTGCCTAATAACAAACTGTAGTTGTAAGAAACCTCTAAACCTAAAACATTATTTAGGGCGTAATAACCCAGTAGTTTCTAGCCCCAAAAAAACAGTTAACCTAACCTCTAAACCTATTCACGAGGGACGAATAGTTATGGAAACGGCCGCCAGAGCTCTCGGCGGAAAGTCCGAACATAGCCTACTGGTGACCACACGCAGATTACAAATGCAAATATCTCGGTTAATACTCAAGATAGAGAATAAATGCATATAACAATATTTTTAGTAAATTTAATTTGCAATAAGATTGCTTCTATACAATTTTTCGATCCGATGCATAAAAACGGAGATATTTCGAATTTTTGAAAATCCCCGCCTCTCACCCCCCCTCCCACTGGTCCGATTTCAGCCGTTAACGAACTGGATCTTCCTTTTTCCTAAAACGATTAAATATCGAGTTTGGTGACGATTAAACAAAAATTGCTATATATATATATATATATATATATATATATATATATAGTTTTGAACGGACCTCATTTTCGTCATCTCCTGGGTAGGATCGATGGACATTTGAAGAAATTTTTCGAAATTCGCGTCGTGAGTACGATCTCAATAGCTGATTTCCCTTAAGGGAAATCTGCTAATAGATAAAAATACATACTGCTAACACAACACCATCGTGAATATTAAGTGAATAAATACAAACGGTAATAAGAAATCTTCCCCCTTCCGGCGGGAAGCGTCTCGAATGTAAACAAACAGGTCTGCCAATGGCTCACCGGAAAGAAAAACAATAAATAAAATATATCAGAGTATAACATATTAATTTTATTGGAAACTATGTACTACATCTTGTACTGTAATTTATAATGAATCAGAATAAATTTTATCTCAATCAATCAAATTTTAGTAGCCCAAGAATTTATAAGGGAGGGGGGCACGAGAACATATTTGCATATATATCGTATAATAAAGGTCTCTGAAAAACAATATTTGGTATTTAAGAATAATGTGGTTTATTATATAACAGAGTATTGTTTGCGTAACACTAGTAGAAGTGATTTTAGTGAATACAACTAAATATCAAGTTTGGTAACGATCAAAAAAAAATTGCGACCACTAGAGCCGTAACAGACAAATATATATATATATATATATATATATATAGACACACACACACACACACACTCACAGTTTTTAACGAACCTAATTTTCGTCACCTAGTAGGTAGGGTCGATGGACAATTAACAAAAAATTTCGAAAATTCAACAATAAGCCGTCATATCATGAACAACTTTAATTTTAAGCTTATAGACCAAATATTGTTTTCAAGAATCCATTATTATGCGAGATACTTGCAAATTCGTGTTGTGAAGACGTCGTCAATATAAATTAATATTTTACGTTCCATCATGCAAATCTTTATTTGATCTATACCTTACTCAATACGTAACCTTTTCTGTACACAGAGAAAATCATATTTGTTATTGGATGAAATTATGGCTGAGAGGGGGAATTGAAAATTCATTACATATCCCTTATTATGATATTGATGGTCTGTAATTTTTAGCTGATTTCCCTGAAGGAAAATCAGCTATTGAGGTTGTACTCATACGGAATTTTTCCTCAAATGTCCATCAATCCTACATATATATATATATATATATATATATATATATATATATATATATATATATATATATGTGTGTTATCTCTATCTATATATGGCTCTAGCGGTCGCAATTTTTGTTTAATCGTCACCAAACTCGATATTTAGTCGTTTCATGTAAAAAGAAAGATCAAGTTCGTTAACGGCTGAAATTGGACCAGTGGGAGGGGGGGGGTTTAGAGGGGAGGATTTTCGAAAATTCGAAATACATCCGTTACTATACGTCGGATCGAAATGTTGTACAGAATCAATCTTATTGCACATTAAACTTATTATAAATATTGTTATATACATTTATTCTTGAATCTTGAATATTAACCGAGATATTTGCATTTTTATGAAGTCTGTGGTCGGGTATAGTTCGGATTAGGTCGGACATTTCCTTCAGTACTCGGCTCAGGTGGAAGTTCTAACCTACCTGTCGTTTCTAACATTACCATACCTTCGTTACTTTGTGTGATTTATGCAAATACGGTCTGTTCATCCGCCCCCCTCCTTCTTTAGCTCTTGTACTACTAAAATTTGATTTATTAAAATATAAATTATTTTTACAATTCAGAAGCCGTTTCAGTTGGGAATTTATTTTAATTAACTGAAAGATTTCTCATTACCGTTTGTATTTAATCACGGTGGTATTGTGTTACCAGTATGCAGATTTCTCTATTGTAAAACTTCACATGGGAAATGCTGCTTAGTTTAAGCAGCCCCTGCGTGACGGACTTATTTTACTTACAAATGAAGAATATTTGGTGATATGAGATTCTCAGTGTTCCATCCAGAGCATATCTACTTAGTTTACGCAGCATCTGCGTTTTGGGACTTTTCTTTTTTTTGCAAATTTCATATTTGAAGATATAACGTCAGCTGATGATTTTATTGCTACTGTTGTTGTTTGTTGCAGGCTTGCGAGGTTCCAACCAGTCAGAACGAGCACAGCCACTACCGCTGCGATGACAACGGTGAGGTGAAGTGCTTGGCCGGGTGGACGGGAGATCTATGTGACGTCCCTATATGCAGGAAGGGCTGCGATCCGCTGCAAGGGTACTGCAAGAGGCCCGGAGAGTGCAGGTGCAAGCTAGGTATGCATATATATGCAATACAATTAATTATATTTTTATCATATTACGGTTCTTGTCAGTAATGCTATCGACGTCTTCCCTCTGAGACTGATGAGGACGGGTTCCATCTATTAAGGTGTATATAACTGTCTTGTTCGTTGCCATGTGGGGAGTCTCACCTTACAGATATCTTGGTGTACTTTCTCAGGCTCCCTTTCTCATGAAATTTGATGAAGTCAAGGTGATGGTAAACGTTCCCAGGAAAGGATCGTACAGAAACCAATAGAGATCTTGAAATGTCCAAAGAATATTAACCGAGAATATGGCTAGAGATTGAGCAAACCCTGGAATCACGCCATTCCATCTACAATGAAACCTATGTAGAAAGAAGACGAAATTACCAGGGAACCGACGCCGGAGAAAATACATGAAGACACCTGGAATTCAAATTTGACGGCACCTGAAAATAACAGGTATCAAAAATAATATGTGCTTTAAGTAAAAAAAAAACCAACTTTTTTATTTAGCCAATAATAACGAATTAATCAGTGGTTGAACCAGGAAAAATTTCGCTTTTTGAAAATTCCGATGAATATATTGTTACGTTTTTAATAAGAGTTCTTTTGGATTGCAAAATTAAATACTCGCAAGTTTCACAGTTTTTATCACTGCAAAATTTATTTCACAATGCACAATAAACTTGGTGATTATTCTTAATTACTACTCACAGTATACACTGATAGCGTTACTGTTCTTCAATGAGTCACAGTCCAATAATTCACTGAAATTCACAGAAAGACGGCACTGCACTGTCCTTTGCTTCGCGGCACTGCACTGTCTTCTACTTCGCGGCACTGCACTGTCCTTTACTTCGCGGCACTGCACTGTCTTAAACACGGCACTAAACAGTTACTTACAGTCACGGCACAACACTGTTCTTCTTATAAAAACACTTTACCGCACTGTACTAAGTCGCACTGTAGCACTGATGTGAACATCAAGACAGGTGAGAATGAAACTGACTGGCTCGCAGCTGGCCCGAGCTCCTTTATATAGGGAGGCGGCATACATCAAAGGGGAATTGTCTAGTTCATTCGACGTCTGGCTGGAAGGTACTGGTCAGACCTAGAACATTCTTTCGGTCTCTTTGATCTACGTCACACTTTCCAAATACGCGACTCTCTCTCTCTCTGAAGGATTATTCATCTATTTAGTTTTCGCAACAATATTATGGAGTTGAACATATTCGTTCAAACTTTTAAGATTCCTATTTTGTTGAAATAATTAAGAATTATTTCCGTTATTATTAAGATATAAACATTCATCTGTACAGATTAATGGATAATTAATACTCATATCATTTCACTGACAATCGCATCTGATACTATCAAAATAGCTTTTTTGTGAGTATACACGTATGATCTATTTAGTCTTTAAGATTTCATCATTGTGTAAAAATATTGGACAAATCACTTATAAATATCAAACAGAGTGAAAAATCATCAATTCCTATAAAAGATACCAAATATAATATATCCAAATTAAACTGTATGGATTGGAATAAAAGTTATGTTCGGGATTAAAAAGAAAAACAAGACAACACGTTGATCGTAAGGACAATAAAACGACCCTAGCCGACCACGCCATTAAATTCCTAATAATATAATCCTAGCCGAACAGCCATAACTTTGATTTTGAAAACTTAAGAATAATAGAAAAAGAAATAAATATATAAGCAAGAGGAAAATAAAAGAGAATATGCACATCATTAAAATTAGAAAAAAAGGTGATCAAAAAGAAAACATAGATAAAATATGTGAAGAATATAAATTTTAATTTATTAAAAACTTTAAAGTGATAGTTAACCAATTATAAATTTCTCATTTACTAATTAGACCACACTTCATTAGGGATAATCGATATATTTTGCATTTCGCGACGTGTCGATATAAATAAATCAGCTGACTTGCCCAGCCACACTTTCTAAGCCATTCCCAGACTGGCACGGTTAGTGGAAGGTCATAGAGAAAGGTGTAGCATTTAGTTTAGTTGCCTTTAGAACTAGTATAGAAGTAAAAATGACTTTTAATAACGATTAGACGTTTTCATTCTTCTGTTGGCCTTCCGACATAGATTAATTAAAGTATCAAAATAGCAGTTAGTCAAATGTCTGTTACTTTGGCGGGTTTGAGCGAATTAGAAAAAAAACTCAAGATACTCATAATGCATTTTTCATGTTTAGGATTCTACGGTGAGCTGTGCAACAAGTGCATCGCCCTTCCTGGCTGCCAGCACGGATACTGCAACAGCAGCTTCGAGTGCATCTGCCACGAAGGATGGGACGGCCTATTCTGCTCCGAGCGTAAGTACAATCACAATATTTACTATGGGTTAATTTATTTATATATTTATTTACTATTAATAGAAAAAGCTCGCAAGCAATATTGTGCCTGATGGTCAAGCATTCATTTCCTTTTTCCTTCCTTTCCTCAGAAGTCCTTCTTCCATATAGAAGGTGTCGTCCACTCCTTAGTCCTCCGTCATCCTGGCCTATGTTACATCTCTTCTAGTTTCATCTATCCCTGATCCTATCACAAATACCAAAGTCCTAAAATCCCACCCTGGCTAGAAAAGGGTGGTAACCTGTAGATAACCCGTCCCGATTAGCCTAAGTTGCAAAAAGTGGACGTTAATAAATAATAATAATAATAATAATACCAAAGTCAATTGCAAGCAGATTTCCCACGTGCCTCACCTCAAAATATCATTGAGAATAATATTTGTTATTCATGCTTCAAATAATGTGCTTCATTTTATAACAGCTTATCGTTAATATGGCATCAGTAGGAGTGGGGGTTTACTGAAGGCCGAAAACTAAAAAATGCAAATATCTCGACTAATAATCAAGATTGTGAAAAACCATTTATAGTACATTATATTTGCAATAAAATTGTTCTATACAATTTTTTGATCCAACCCATAATAACAGAGATATTTTGAATTTTCGAAATTCCCTCTCTAAACCCACCCCTGCACTGGTTCGTTTTCAGCCATTAACGAACTTTACATTTTACATAAAATGACTAAATATCGAGTTTGGTAAGGATTAATCAAAAATTGTGACCGCTAGAGCGTTAACAGTATATATAGTTTTGAATGGTCCTGATTATTGTTATCTCCTAGGTAGGAAGGATGGAGAATTGAAGATATTTTTCGTAAATCGCGTCATGTGTACGACCTCAATAGCTGATATCCCTTAAGGGAAAACTGCTTAAAAATAAGAACTTTAGTTTGTATAAAATCAGTCTCATTACTTTTCTCACAGAATACGTACCTAGTACTTTCTTGGAGAATTGAATGTGATGAAAGTCCGTCACCCAGGGGCTAAACTAAACTAAGCAGATTTCCCACGTAAAGTTATACAATAGAAAAATGTCCATATGAGTGCCCAACAGTTACGGAAACTGTCGAACTAGCTTTGGGCGGAAACTAATGGAAGCGACCATAGGTCGTCCGTTACACTCAACAAAAATGCAAATATCTCTGTTAATATTCAAGATAGAGAATAAATTTATATAACAATATCTATAGTAAATTTAATTTGTAATAAGATTGGTTCTATACTTTTTTCCAATCCGACGTACAGTAACGGAGATATTTTGAATTTTCAAAAATCTCCTCCTCTAACCCCCCCCCAAGCTGGTCCGATTTCAGCCATTAACAAACTTGATCTGTCTTTTTACATAAAACGTTTAAATCTCGAGTTTGGTAACGATCAAACAAAAATTGCTACCGCTAGACCGGCAACAGGGAAATATATATATACAGTTTTGAACGGAGCTTATTTTCGTCATCTCCTGGGTAGGATCGATGGACATTTTAAGAAGTTTTTCGAAAATTCCATCATGAGTACACCCTCAACAGCTAATTTCCCTTCTAGTCTGCTAAAGAAAGTTTATCTCCACATTCGAAATCTGCTCTGTTTGCGCAGCCCCTGCGTGCCCTCTCATATCCTAAAGGAGTAGCATTTGACCTGCTCCGACATAATGCCTAACCTAGAAAGGGATATTTGGAGAGAGCTTGTTGTACGGAGAAGCACCGTTAGCCTTGGAGGTACTTGGTCATTATAACGGCATCTTAAGTCCTGTTCTTCTACTTTCTTCTCGGTTAAGTTAAAAGCTTAAGTATGGCTTCATCTTGTACTTCTTGGCCCTATTCGATAAGGTCAAATTATCTTCTGCCGGATGGGAACTGCGGTCTGAGCTGATCAGACAAAATTACAGCCACGATAATGGGATATATTATTTTTTTAAAATATATATATGTATTGGTCTGTTAACGCTCTAGTGGTCGCAATTTTTGTCTGATTGTTAACAAACTCGATATTTTTACGTTTTATGTAAAAATGAATCAAGGTCGTTAACGACAAAAATCGAACAGTAGAGGTATAGAGGGAGAGAATTTCAAAAATTTTAAATATCTCCAGTGTTAATCTTCGGATCGAAACTTTTTATAGCAAATATAATGTTCTTAAAATGTTGTTATATACATACATGTCTTCTCTATATTGAATATTAACCGAGATAGAATGTATATTTCGGCCAACAGTAACCCCCCACTACTAATTATGTCATATTAATTATAGGGGGCTCAGGTTAGCCATGCGAGTTAAAGCGTTGACCTTTATCTCACATGGTAATCCTAGAGTGGCGAGTTCGATTCTTGCCTGGGCAAAGGAAATTATTTAGTGACGAAATTCATTAAATAACATCCTAAAATCCCACCCTGGCTAGAAAAGGGTGGTAACCTGTTGATAACCCGTCCCAATTAGCCTGAGTTGCAAAACGTGGACGTAATAAATAATAACAATATAAACTATAAGCTGTTATATCATGAACCACTTCATTCCAAAGGTAAATACCAAATACGGTTTTCATTACATTATTACTTTGTGAGACATATGCAAATACATCATGTGATGACTTTATTTTTAAATAGGTTTTTCGTACTTTACTGGTATCTATACCATACTCGATATTTAGCCGTTTTAGTACACAACACTGAAGATGATATTTGTTATTAGCTGAAATTGGAGTTGGAAAGAGATGGTTCAGAGAGCGGAGGATCAGAAAATTCAAAATATCTTCTTTATTATGATTCGGGTCATAAATTTTATATTATTATTATTTATTAACGTCCACTTTTTGCAACTCAGGCTAATCGGGACGGGTTATCTACAGCTTACCACCCTTTTCTCGCCAGGCTGGGATTTGAGGACGATATTTAATGTATGTCGTCACTAAATAATTTCCTTTGCCCAGGCGAGAATTTAACTCGCCACTCTAGGTTTTCCATGTGAGATAAAGGTCAACGCTTTAACTCCCATGGCTAACCTGAGCCCCTATAAATTTTATAGGACCAATCTTTTTATACTTTCGATTTTCTACAATTGCTGCTTTATGCATTTTTTGGCAACTCGAGTACTAAGCGAGTTATTCGTACTTCCTAGTTTTCTATCCTCAGTAACTTCTCCCTCCTTCCCCTTGTACTCATCGGAATTTTACATATAAATATAGAATACATGGTGATTTGAGATCACAAGTGTAATTTGAGCACTTGGGAAATCTGCTTAGTCTACGCAGCCCCGCGTGACAGACTTTCTATTTTGAGACGCGTTGAAAAAGTGTAGAGTAACTCTTGTTATGTACGGACTGATTGTGAGAATGCCAAGGACTTGGTGCATGTGGATGATAGGTTTCCATCGAACCGATAAACCTTAATCAGTTATTTTGAGTACTTGTAAATTAGTCATGTTTGTTTCACTTACCATAGTCCAATTTGGACAAGCATACAATAAGACTGGCGTCGTGTATTAGTAGTCAAAAATATTTTTATTAAGCCGAAATATCTATTCATAACGTAAAGCAAAGCCTGTTCTATCCCAACAGCCTTGCAGTACTGGGTGTTTATATGGTTCGTGTAGGTTCGTATAGAGTCCAAGGTATTTCACATTCATTGGCCATGGAATTAAAATAACCCCAGTATTCTGACAATTCAGCCTGATTTTACACTTATTAAAATAATTGGTATATTTAGCCAACGCTGTAGAGAAGTGGTTGCCAGTCGTGTCAACCCGAAAACTTGTTACAACTTCTTCCTGAACCAAGAAATTCTCACTATTTTTAGCAGATTTCCCTTAAGGGAAATCAGCTATTGAGGTTGAACTCACGACGCGATTTTCGAAATTTTTCTTCAAATGTCCATCGATCCTACCCAGGAGATGACGAAAATGAGGTCCGTTCAAAACTGTATATATATATATATATATATATATATATATATATATATATATATATATTTGTCTGTTACCGCTCTAGCTGTCGCAATTATTGTTTAATCGTTACCAAACTCGATATTTAGTCGTTTTATGTAAAAAGAAAGATTAAGTTCGTTATCGGCTGAAATCGGACCAGGGGGGAGGGGGGTTTAGAGGGGAGGATTTTTGAAAATTTGAAATATCTCCGTTACCATAGGTCGGATTGAAAAATTGTATAGAATTAATCTTATTGAAAATTAAATTTACTATAAATTGTATTGTTATATACGTTTATTCAATATCTTGAATATTAACCGAGATATTTGCAGTTTTCAGCAAACAGCCAATTCTACTCATGTTACGTAAAAAATACTCTGCTACATAATAAATCACATTATTGGAAGTTTAAATACCAAAAATTGTATTTAAGAGACCTTTATTATACGAGATACATGCAAATATGTCCTGGTGACCCCTCCCCCATTTTAAAGTTTTGGACTACTAAAATTTTATTGATTGAGATAACAATTGTTCTGACTCATTATTAATTACAGTACTAGCTATAGTAAATAGTTCTGAATAAAATTAATGTGTTATATTCTGATATATTTCAGTAATTGAATTTCTTTCCGGTGTGAGGCGGGCAGACCTGTTTGTTTACATTTCTAACCTAACGCTTCCTGTCGGCAGGTTATTGAAATTGGATGAAACATTTCTTATTTCCGTTTGTATTTACTCATGGGGTGTTGTATTACCAGTATGTATATATATCTATTACTAAACTTCACGTGGGAAATCTGCTTAGTTTACGCAGCCCCTGCGTGACGGACTTTTTGTTTTTGTCCTTTTCTTCCCCCGCTGTACTTTAGGGCAGCCCTCACGCCAGTGGTTCCAATTTATAGTTTATAGTTCAATGATATTCTCACTTAAAAAAATATAATATTTCTCATACAGAATTCAATTTAATAAATAGGCACTATATACTAGAAACGTTGTTCAGTAAATACTGTACTGTTAACATATATCTTCGATTATTAGCTATTGAGGTTCTACTCATGACGCTAATTTCGAATAATGTTTTTCAATATACCCGATCTAGTAAATATCGAAAATGAGGTCCTTCAAAATTATGTAAATCAAAATTATATGTGTATGTATATATACATATAATTTTGAATTACATTCGGTACCAAACTCTATATTTAATCGTTTTATGTAAAAAGAAGGATCAAGTTCGTTAATGGCTGAAATTGGACCAGTGGGAGGAGAGGGGGGGTTTAGAGGTGGGGGATTTTTGAAAATTCAAAATATCTTTGTTATTAGCGTCGGATTGAAAAATTATATAGAATCACTCTTATTTGAAATTAAATTTACTATAGATATTGTTCTATACATTTATTCTCTATCTTGAATATTAACCGAGATATTTGCATTTGTATTCTTTGTGTGGTCGGCAAAAGTCGGCTATTTATGGGACTTTCCACCGAATGCTAGTTCGGCTGTTTCCGTAACAGTTCGTCCCTCGTGAATTGGTTTAGAGATTCCTTACTACCACTGTTGTTATTAGGCATATTTCTCTATTGTAAATCTTCGCTTGGGAAATCTGCTTAGTTTACGCAGCCCCTGCGTGACGTACGTTTTTTTGTTTGGCCGTTACCAAAGTCGATATATAAACGGTTCATGCAAAACTAAAGGTCAAGTTCGTAAACGGTTGAATTCGGATTGGTGGAAGGAAAGAAATTTTGATACTTGAAAATATCTCCGTTAATTTGTATAGGATCAAAAAGTCCGTCACGCAAGGGCTGCGTAAACTAAGCAGATTTCCCACGTGAAGTTTTACAATAGAGAAATCTGTCTAATAACAACTGTAGTAGTAAGAAACCTCTAAACCTAAAACATTATTTAGGGCGTAATAACCCAGTAGTTTCTAGCCCAAAAAACAGTTAACCTAACCTCTTAACCTATTCACGAGGGACGAATAGTTATGGAAACGGCCGCCAGAGCTTTCGGCGGAAAGTGCGAACATAGCCTACTGGTGACCACACGCAGATTACAAATGCAAATATCTCGGTTAATATTCAAGATAGAGAATAAATGCATATAGCAATATTTATAGTAAATTTGCAATAAGATTGATTCTGTAATCTTTTTTGATCCGATGCATAATAACGGAGATATTTCGAAATTTTGACACTCCCCCCTCTAACCCCCCCCTCACACTGGTCCGATTTCAGCCTATAAAGAACTTGATCTTCCTTATTACATGACACGATTAAATCCCGAGTTTGGTGACGATTAAACAAAAATTGCCACCGCTAACAGTGTTAACAGACAAATATATATATAGTTTTGAACGGACCTCATTTTCGTCATGTCCTGGGTAGGATCGACGGACATTTGAAGAAATGTTTCGAAAATCGCGTCATGAGTACGACCTCAATAGCTGATTTCCCTTAAGGGAAATCTGTTAAAACTTGAATAGAACCAATCTTATTGGAAATTTAATTGTCTATTATTGTTGTTATATGAATTTATTTCGTACCTTCAATACTAACCGCGATAACCTTAAATACTAAGTATTGTTTTCAAGAGACATGCAAATTCTTTGGGTGATACTGTCATCATTCTATAAGTTCTTGTTTGGAAAAGGTTTATTTGATCTATACTCTACTCGACATTTAAACGTTTCAGTCAACGCTATAGATCATTTCTGTTATTGACAAAGGTTGGACATGGAATAGTGGCGGTGTATCGGGGAGGGAAGTCGAAAATCTTTAATACTACCGCTATTATGAGTCGGATGTTAAAATGTTAAATGTCGGATGTCCAATCTTGTTAAACTGTCTATGATATACGATTGTTGTTATCCTTAAGGGAAATCAGCTATTGAGGTTGTACTCATGACGCGATTTTCGAAAATTTTCTTCAAATCTCCATCGTTCCTACCCAGGAGATGACGAAAATGAGGTTCGTTCAAAATTATATATATATATATATATATATATTGTCTGTTAACGCACCAGCGGTCGCAACTGTTGTTTGATCGTTACGAAACACGATATTTAAATGTTTTATGCAAAATGACAGATCAAGTTCGTTAATAGCTGACATCGGACCAGTAGGAGGGGGGTTTAGAGGAGGGATTTTCGAAAATCCGAAATATTTCCGTTACTATACGTCAGATTCAAAAATTGTATTAAACCAATCTTATTGTAAAATAAATTACTATAAATATTGTTCTATACATTTCTTCTCTAGCTTGAATATTAACCGAGATATTTGCATGTTTATGAATTCTGTGGTCGGGTATAGTTCGGATTAGGTTGGCCGTTTCCGTAAGTACTCGGCTCAGGTGGAAGCTTCTTCTAACTTTACCCGTCGTTTTTAACCTTACCTTACCTTCGTTACTTCGTGAGATTTATGCAAATACGTTCTGTTCATCCGCCCTCCCCCCCTTCAGCCGTTTCAGTTGGGAATTTATTTTAAGTAACTGAAAGATTTCTCATTACCGTTTGTATTTAATCACGGTGGTGTTGTGTTAGCAGTATGCAGCTGTCTCTATTGTAAAACTTCACATGGGAAATCTGCTTAGTTTACGCAGCCCCTGCGTGACGGAGTTTTTTTTTTGCGACTTAGGTATTAAATGAGTTAGTTGAGTGCTTTCAGGTTTCAGTACACTCCCCCCCCCCTTGCCTTCTTCTAATTGGTTGTTATACATAGAAATAGGGAATATCTGGTGAGATGACATCACCACGAGTGTGTTATAACCGCAGGTTGGAAATCTGCTTAGTTTTCGCAGCCCCTGCGTGACGAGCATTTTTAAAAATTGAAATTATTCAATATTCAAATTGTCTGATGACCCCTTGTCCTAAGCGGAGTCTTCCCCAGGTACGTCAGAACGTTCGTGACATGACGAAATGGACGAAGCACGAAAAGTGAAGGAAAGTAAAACCCATAACATGATGGAATATCCTTCAGAAGGCTGTCTGGAACCAGCCGAAGTAAAAGTTCTGGAGAAGCAGGCTGGAGTACTGTAATTGTTAACGAACTAACTCTTGCTTGTTGTGTTGACCGCTTCATGGAACACGCAGCCCGCCGAAATGACACTAATTTTCCTTTCTGAAGATGAAAGTACCTCACTTTTGCCATTCAACAACCTGTTGAAGTTTTTACTCTTCGATTCCTATAATCGAAAGAAAGTTTCTCCAAAGCGGTCCACACTTTAGTGGATTGTACTTTTTAACCTAATTCAAATATTAAGTTATTCACAGTTTCTTGTTTTCAGCCTTCAGTAACAACCTGAACCCCAACCTGGTAAGTTGAGAACATAAGGATATCTTACAAGACATATGAAATCTACTTAGTTTACGCAGCTCCCGAGCGAAGGTCTTAAAACATTTAATCGAATCGACGAATGACAACGGAGAAAATTTGTTTTTCCACGTATTAGTCTAGTGTTAAAAGGTATTACTGTCATAGAACTTGTTGAAACTTTTTTTTTTTTCAACTTCATTTTATTAATCGTATATTTTCGATTCGCATTATAGTGCTTTAATACCATTACCCACCCCCGAGTGAGACTGGGTTTGTGATCTGAGTTTTTACTTAGTGAGTGATCAAGTCGAAGTACACCCCCCGTTAACCAAGGAGGACCTGGGATGAGTTGTCTCCAGTAGACTGACAGGTCCCTTATACCGAAGGGTCTGTAGCCAATTCATTCTATCAGCCTGCCTGTGGTCTGAAGCTAAGAGAGTCATAATCGTTAGTCATTCTGAAGGGCTGTCAGGCTTTTATATTCTTCAGACTCTCGCTCATCATTCCACTGCGATACTAGCGCGTTCTGGTAGTGAACTCGTGAACTAATATTATTCCTATGGCGGGGATCCAACCTCCATCTATTTTTACCTTCAGCTTACTGACGGTAGTGGTAGAAACTCGTCTTAACCCTCACGACTAGCGGCGCTCCATTATTATTATATTCATGGTAAATTGTGCAAAGTACGTTTGTTTCAAATTACCTTTTTAGCAAATTTTCCTTAAGAGAACTCATGACAGAATTTTACAAAAATATTCTCAAATCTCAAACGATCGCACCAATTCGAGGTGAAGAAAATGAGGATATTTTGTTTCATCGTTACCAATAAAATATTTAAGCGGTAAACTAAAGGGCAAGGCTCTTCAATAGCTGAAATCAGACCTGTATGACGTTTGGTGTTGGGGAGGGGGGGGGGGAGGAAAGACGGGAAAACCAAAAATCAAAAGGAAATTTTGAGGGAAATCAGCTATTAAGGTCGTACTCATGACGCGATTTTCAAAACGTTTCTTCAAATATCGATCCACCATTCCCAGGAGATGACGTAAATTAGGTCCGTTCGAAACTATATATATATATATATATATATATATATATATATATATATATATATATATATATATATATATATATAAAGTACAACCCAATAGCTGATTTCCCTTAAGGAATAACTGCTAAAAAGCGGAGAAAACAAAAAATTTTACAAAAGTCCGTCACGCAGGGGCTGCGTAAACTAAGCAGATTTCCCTCGTGGTTTTACAATAGATAAATTTCATGAGAGCCGAGCAGTTAAGGAAACGGCCAAACTAGCTTTTGGCGGGAAAGTCACTTCGTCCGTTAGCCGCCCAGATTTAATAAAAATGCAAATATTTCGGTTAATATTCAAGATAGAGAATAAATATATATAACAAGATTGATAGTAAATTTAATTTGCAATAAGATGGTTTCTATACAATTTTTCGATCCAATGCATAATAACGGAGATATTTCGAAAATCCTCTCCTCTAAACACCCCCTCCCACTGGTCCAATTTCAGCCGTTAACGAACTTGATCTTTCTTTTTACATACGACTAAATATCCAGTTTGGTAACGATCAAACAAAAATTGCGACCATTAGAGCGGTAACAGACATATATATATATATATATATATATATATACACTAGTGCACGGACCTCCTTTTCGTCATCTACTAGGGAGGATCGATGGACATTGGAAGAAAAATTTCGAAAATTCCGTCATGAGTACAACCTCAATAGCTGATTTCCCTTAAGGGAAATCTGATAAAAGAATGAGAGGAGAAGAGTACAATAAATACATTTCATAACCAATATTGTCACAAGGTATTTGCCCTAATTTTTAAGCACAAAAATGCACCCACCTTCTGACTGATTGAGTACTTCTGTATTTGATACCAACCTGCCCTCTTTGCCACTTTATTACGAGTACAAACTGTCCTTGACGGAGAGCGTTCATTCAAGTCACAAGACAATGACCGTACAGAAAGGACATTTGAGGCGCGTGATGTAAATGAAGGGGTATTGCTTACATTAATCTAATTATCAAAGGAAACCATTTTATTTCAAGATTTCAACAATGGGTAACACAGCTACCTGTACATAATAGTGCTAAACTACCACAAAACTCCTTCGTCAATGATGGACTATTTATCCAGGAAATCATAGTTTAACTCTTCTAATTATGAGCTTCCCCCGAAAAGCGCGCAAGGTCGGCCAAGACACGAGCGTGGTTTCTGCAGTCCGAATCTTCCCGAACTAATTACAGCTTCTGTCCCAGGTGGGTAATTAAAACTGGGCAAGGCGTTGCGTAGCCCACGCGCGAGCAGTATCACGTCAATCGAACCGCACCCTGGGATTATCGTGGACCCAATCACGTCAGGAGTGCGCGACTAACCGCGCTGACTCAGGGCTCAGCTCTCAGGACGCGGAATCCCAACACTCCTCAATTTCAGCTGACAATACTTTCCTCGTACGTTTCGCACTTCACGTTCCGCATAATGCATTGAATCCCTTTAAACCAAATCAAAATAGTCCCTGAAAGCAAAACTAATATCATTGATAACGACCCAATCCAAGTGCCACTGACATTTAACAATCCAAATGCCACACACAACGAACAATCCAACAGTCAATGACAAGGAGCCAGTTTAGACGATCTGTCCAATAGCCATTCACAATGATATGTCAAATGACTCACAAAGAGTCATCGAAATGCCATTGACAACAAGAAATCCAAATGTCACTCACAACGATATATCCAAATGTCTCAGACTAGCCATCTTAATGCCACTTGCATCGAGCAATCCAAATGTTACTGGTAATGAGCAAATCTAGATGTAATTCACAACGATCTATCCAAATTTCACTCATAACAAGTCCTTCAAATGCCACTGGCAACGAGCCAATCCAAATGTCTCAGACTAGCCATCTAAATGTCACTGACATCAAGCAACCCAAATGTCACTCACAACGATATATCCAAATGTTAGAGACGAGTCATCTAATTGCCACTGACAACGAGCAATCCAAGTGTCGCAGACTAGCCATCTAAATGTCACTGACATCAAGCAAATCCAAATATCACTCACAACGATCCAATCCAAATGTCGCTCACAACGATCTATCCAAATTCCATATATCCAAATGTCTCAGACTAGCCATCTAAATGTCACTGACATCAAGCAACCCAAATGTCACTCACAACGATATATCCAAATGTTAGAGACGAGTCATCTAATTGCCACTGACAACGAGCAATCCAAGTGTCGCAGACTAGCCATCTAAATGTCACTGACATCAAGCAAATCCAAATATCACTCACAACGAGCCAATCCAAATGTCGCTCACAACGATCTATCCAAATTCCATAGATGAGTCAACTAAATGTCACTGACGCCGAGCAATCCAATTGTCACTCATAACGAGCCAATCCAAATGTCGTTCACAACGATCTATCCAAATGCTGTAGGTGAGAACTACATTTCACTGACATCGAGCAATCCAAATATCACTCACAACGTGCCAATCCAAATGCCGCTCACAACGATCTATCCAAATGCTGTAGGTGACAACTACATGTCACTGACATCGAGCAATCCAAATATCACTCACAACAAGCCAATCCAAATGCCGCTCACAACGATCTATCCAAATGCTGTAGGTGACAACTACTTGTCACTGACATCGAGCAATCCAAATATCACTCACAACGAGCCAATCCAAATGTCGCTTACAACGATTTATCCAAATATAACTCACAACAAACCAATCCATTTGTACTGGTAACTAACGAATCCATGTGACGGCAAAATAAATCAAGTACCACTAGTATGCCAATCCAAATTACCAATTCAATAACAATTTTTTTTTTTTTTTTTTATTCATGTAATATTTGGATGGTTTGTTCTTTCTCATGTGCCTTGAATGTGTTTGAAGGCATGTTTCCTATTAGTTCATCAAATATATATATATATATATATATATATATATATATATATATATAAAACCAATAGATACATAAATAAAATGTTATTTATTAACGTCCACTGTGCTACTACGGGTAATTGCGACGAGTTATCAGCAGGTTACCACCATTTTCTAGCCAGGGCGGGAGGATTTTATTTAACGAGTTCGTCACTAAATAAATTCCTATTTGCCCAGACGGGAATCGATCTCGCCACTCTAGGTTTATCATGTGAGATTAACGCTAAAGATTTAACTCACATGGCTAACCTGAGCCCCATAAAAAATAAATAATAAAAATATTTATGTTTTATCTAGGAATTGTTCAATAAAAACAATATTTGGTATTTAAGCTCTGAATAAAATGATTCGCGGTTTAGAAACTTAATTCTCCCTTCCCTGTCAGATTTCGGTCTTTAGCGAACTAGATCATTAGTATTACATGAAACGCTTATATACCGGAGTTTGGTAACAATGAAACAGAAATTGTGTTTATGAATGGACCTCATTTTCGTCATCTAGGTAGGATTAGTGGATATTTGAGGTAATTTTTTTAAAATCTCATAATGAGTTACGTAGGTCGTGGTCCTTCTGGCGTAGTTGATCCAATGACCTCACCATTAACATATTCCTGAATGCATTCTATTTTTAGATAGGTTGGTTCTGGACTTGTATATGATACGGTGGGTTTCTCTCGCTCCCCTTGTTGGGTCGCCAGTCCGGCTAACTGATCTACAAACAGACCTGTTAATGCTTCCCTCACAAACAGGTTGGCCAACTTTCTCCCTCCTAAAGTAGTCTATCACTTTCTTCCAATAACTGTTTTACATTCGCCCTCATTGCCCCAACATCTGAAGGAATTCACAAACCCATTAGAGATGGGCAACGATAAAACTGCATCAAGACAAGATGTTATCTGTCATTATGACTTTGTGAACCTTAATTCTTAATCGTAAACTTTAAAATTCTTTACTAATTCAATTCTCTATTTGAATTGCCTCTTCTAGGGCACCGGTTTTATTTTAACTTTATAGTTTTAGTGGTGTTGTGTATTACTTCGTAAACAATAAAAGTATGAAATCAAATAAAATAAATTTTCTCCATGTAACTCATCCTTAAATGCTTGGTTTTTAACGTTCGTCTCGCAGGTTATTTTTCAACTAACCAGATTCTCCACTTGCAGAAATGACATACGAACAACGTCAGTGTATCACGATCCCATTCTGTTTTTTATTTCTCCCTACCTAAGAACTACATGCAAACAAAACTTGAAAGTTGTTCTGTGCATGTCATGTGTAATGATGTAATAGCTTAAAACGAGAGTCGAACAAATAGGTATTGGGAGCTTACTCCAGGTAAGAAAAAGCAACTTCGGTAATATACGCATGTGCTTCATAGTTTTATGGCAAGAGTCACCAATAAAGAACACTTTTTCGCGCAAACTTTATTGATACTGGAAGTAAGAGCACTTCTGAAATGGATAGCTTCTGAAGCGGTAGTATGTAAGCCACGAAACATTTAAGGCAGTTTCAATAAAGTTGTTGGTGACCCTTGGCATGAAACTATGAAGAATATATAAAAGTATTATGTCCAAAATAAGAAAGAATAGATCAAACCAAAATTGCGACCGCTAGAGAGGTACCAGACTATATATATATATATATAGTCTATTACTTCTCTAGCGGTCGCAATTTTGTTTTGGTCGTTACCAAACTCGATATGTAAGCGTTTCATAGAAAGCTAAATATCAAGTTCGTTAATGGCTATAATTGGACCAGCGGGAGGGGGGTTTAGAGGGGAGAATTTTGAAAATTCGGAATATTTTCGTTATTATATTTCGGATCGAAAATGTTACAGAATCCTTAGTTAATCACAAAACTTTTTTATGGCTCCTCACAATTTTATTTCTTATAAACGCTGAGCGCTTTCGGGGACTAAATCCCCATCCTCAGAGCTAAAAAACAATGTAACACCATAATAAAGGAGTCTAAAAATCAGTTCTTAAAAATGTTTTACATAGTTGGTCATATAACAATCAGTCTATCACATTATAAATTTTTTTTCCAATAATAACACCTATATTCAAAACCACAATTACAATTAAAATATAACAAATTAATAATTACTATTTAAACATTAAAATAATATTATAAGCAAAAATATGTTTAGTAATTATTAATTTGTTATATTTTAATTGTAATTGAGACTCCTTTATTATGGTGTTACGTTGTTTTTTAGCTCTGAGGATGGGGATTTAGTCCCCGAAAGCGCTCAGCGTTTATAAGAAATAAAATTGTGAGGAGCCATAAAAAAGTTTTGTGATTAACCATTCATCACCCTCACCACCAGCTAAAAATAAATATGAGTTACAGAATCCATCTTATTTCAAATTTAATGTTATATTAATTTTGTTATGTGTATTATTTCTGCCAAATTTTGTTTTCAACACATCTTTTCTTGATGGATTCATGCAAATAAATTCTGATGACTTCCCCCCCCCCCCCCGACTTTTGTCTTAATTAAGTGATAAAAAGTATTCTGATTCATTATAAATTACAGTACTAGATATAATAAATAGTTTTCAATAAAACTAATATATTACATATATTTCAGCAATTGTTTTTCTTTCAGGTCAAGAGTATTTCTGTCTAACTATTCAGCTCTGAGAGGTTCTCGGACCTTTTTGTTACCAACTCAGAGGTTAATAAAATGTAAATTTACCTAAAGGTTTTTCATTATCATTTGTATTTATTCTCATAATAATCTCAGTGGTGTTAAGCATTGTGTATGCAGATTTATCAATTGTAAAAGCTCAAGTAGGAAATGTCCTCAGTTTATGCAGCGGACATTTTTTGGCTTCCGTTCGTCGTAAAACGCCCCTTCTACTCATCCGAATTTCAAGTACCTCAGTCGCTGAACATTTTAAGCCCAACCTGTAACACCAGTTTAAAAAGGCTTAAACACAATGGGTGAAATAGAGAATGAATTGTGAGATGAGGTGGCGAGGGTATCATATTACAGCATGTGGGAAATCTGCTTAGTTTACGCAGACCCTGTGTGACAGACTTTTTATATGTAATCTATTTTGTTGTATATGCATGGTGTTCATTTTATTCATTGGGGTGTCACGTTCCATAATTAACTTAACAATAACGCCTTAGAGGAATATTCAACTCATTTTAATTTTTACAACATATAATATTGTTGTCATAGCTGTCGGTGCATACCGTCGTCACTGGCTGATGGTCGAGTACAGCTGGCATTGTGCTATAGATGCGATGGCATCATCTTCATTGTCTATCAAAAGTTGTATTGAGCTAGTTGTCCGTTAGTCAGTATGTTTTATACGTCTGTTATCCGTATTGGGTCGTTTGCGTTATAGTCCGGGTATGTTTATTATATACTACTAGCTGTGCCCTGCGCACGTTGCTACGCCAAAGTACTAAATTTTGATAAATATGTACACTCAACCGCAAAAAAAACCGGACACTTAGATTTAGTCTTATAATTTTGTTAAATGCTTAATATATATGTATATTAATTTTTTTAATAAAAATAATTGTTTAATATAAAAGTTATTTAAAAAAAATCTGCAAAAAGTGAATAATTTTTATTGATTATTTATACAAAAATACAAAATAAAAAAAAAAAACATAAATTAACACATTAAAAAAAAAAAATTATTCTTCATTTTTATTACAGTGAATGGTAGACTTCGCTGCCCCAAGCGTTTCGGCAACGTAAGCTCCGGCCTTCCATTTAAGTTTGAAAGACCCATTATTCAGGACCGAAATAAAAATAAAACATTTATTAAAGAAAATGTTTGGTTAATAATTAAAGATGTTTAAATATGCGAAAAACTACTTACAGTTTAGAATAGATCAACTTCACGACAAATAAATCTAATCTGAGTTTTATCTAATTGTTTACTTATCCTGAAGGGATTAGTTCAATGGACTTTGACTCTAAATTTTCTGTAATAACTAGAATACCCGCATAAAGAAAATTGCTGAAAATTAGCTTTTAATACGACATAAAATGAAGTGTCCGGTTTTTTTGCGGTTGAGTGTATATTATACAAGTTACTGTAAATATCAAATTAAATATATTTTGTCATGTGCACGTTCGCCATAAAAATAATAGGAAACGAAATATTTTCATTTCATGCCTCCCTAACAACCCCCACTCCTGTTCGTTCCTAAAAATGTTAATATAGCTTATATACAAAAATATGGATTTTCGTTTATTTCGATTTAGTCTTTCGTGTCCTGTAGCATTGTTGACCCCTTCTATAGTTGTTCGTGTATACCTCATTTAATCTTCAGTAAACCTCAAAAGTGTATAAAAAAAGTTACTTTAAATAACAAAACAAGCAACTTTTGTTATATGTACGTCTACCGAAAAATGAATAGGTTACAAAATATTGCTATTTTATATTTCAGGCCTTCCTTGTAACCCCCACTCCTGTTCGCATGTCGAAATTTTAATATAGCTTATAATCAGAGAGGTGTTAATAGCAAATCATGTACGGAGTTTCGTTAAGTCTTTTGTCCCATATAAAATCGTTGACTCCCACTATTGTTTTTAGCGTATAGCTCATTTATACTTCGGTATACGACAAAAAGGTATATTGCAAAAGTTACTCTAAATAACAAAATAAACAACTTTTGTTCTATGCATATTTGCCGAAAAACCAATAGGAGACGAAATATAGTTATTTTTAATTTCAGGCCTCCCTTATAACCTGTTCGTCTCAGAGAATATTAATATAGCCAGAAACCTAACCTGTTTTAGTTGTAATATACATACCAAGTTTCATAAAATTCGGTTCAGCCGTTTATGAGTCTATAAAGGTCATACACCCAAACATTCATTTTTATATATAAGATAATAGTAATGTTTACATTTTATTTGACTTATCAGTATTTCTTTTTTTTTTGCAGCGATCTGTAGGACGGATTGCCACAGCACTAGAGGATACTGCGAATACCCCGGCGAGTGCAGGTAAAGTAGTTATTATACATTATTTCTGCTTGTTAATTACACATTTATTGTAAATTGACTAGCATATTATGTTTTTTATTTTCATAAAATTCCTGATGCATTTCTCAAAAACTTTCTCCAAATTTTAATCGACCCATAGTTGAAAAGATGCATACGTATTTAGAGTTTAAACACAACAACAGAACACATATAAAATTAATACTGGAGTACCTAAAAGTTACTGTTATATATAATAAGTTATATAATAATTTAGTCATAGTTAATATCCTTTGTAATTTTTGTTCTTTACTGGACAAATCCTTGAGTATGCCTGTCTTTCTAATTGTACGTTTTTAAATTTAAGTCTTATATGTAATACTTTCTTTTATGGTTCCGCGATTCAATTTTATATTTTACCTGTTTAATTTTTAGTATTGATTTATTAAGGTTTAACATTGATACATATATTTTGGAGTTGCACTTTGTCGTTAATAACATTTTGTGGTGTAAATGAGATCTATTTCGTTTATCCGGATTATTTATCCAGTGTATTGTGTATATATATGAAGAATAATCTTACTATATATAGTGGGGTTATAAGTGAATCATATTAGTTCAAAATTAGAGATTTTCGGACTTTGCATTGCTTCTCGGCAAGAAAAGGGCGTTTTACAGCCGAAATCCCAAATCGCATGTAATATATCTTAACACGTTCAGGACGGACATCAAAAATGTGGTCTATCCACAAGTACGGCACGGGGTCAATTGACCCCGTGGTGCAACTATCCACAAGGACGGCACGGGGTCAATCGACCCCGTACTTACGTCCCTTTTTAATGCACTACTACAACTCGAAAAATGAACTAAATTGCTATATTCAAACATTTTTTTACTCTTTGGACATCAAAAAATATATGGCAGTCGCAGGCCGTGTTTTCATCAATTTTTTGTTACGTGACTTAGAAATGAATATTTACCTTACATTTTTCACCTTGTCGGGAACTTTTTTTCTCCTTTCTATGATAATTTTCGTGATCAACAAAGGATTTTAATTTTTTTTATACATTAAAATGGGTGAATATGATTTAACTTTAAATTACGACACATTACAATCAAAATTTATTAGTTTATAAAGATAAAATTACAAAACGAGAAAAACAAACTAGGAACTAGGAGATTAGTTTAAACAAATAATTGGAAAATAAACATAATAAAGAAAAAATATGAATAAACAAATAATTATTTTGTAATTAACAATTCTTCATAATCACAATGGTTAGGACATAGATTTATGGCAGTTGTTGAAGCATTGTAGACAAAGTGACTTCATGTTGCACTCTTCACAATACGTTCTAACTTTTTTGTCTGCTTATTTAGAGGACAATATTTTTATTAATTTTTCGAAACACGCGGAACACTTTTTTAATAAAGCTAAATCCACTAATTGTCGGCCACGTGATTTGCTCATTATACAGATTAATGTTTCGAAACGACAGCAAAAAGTAAACTGAAAGGGGAGAGATGCGTTCTGTCATTTACATAAGCCTTTGTAAATAACAGAACAAGCGGTTCACAGGAAAAGCACGGGAAATAACACGGGGCTATATGACCCCGTGCCGGACTAGAGCCCAAATACCACTCCCCAGGCCGACACGGGCTCATAAAGCCCCGTGCATTTTTTCAATGACATACGACGTATTTTTGGGATTTGAAATGCATAAACGTACTATTTTTAATTATATTTACTAGTACAAAGCAAAAACCGTCAAAGCATTTTTTTGAACATTTATCTTCAAAACCGACCCGTCCTGGAAGACAGTTACGTACGGGGTCAATTGACCCCGTGCCGTCCTTAACGTGTTAATTTGATTTAATAACGTTAGTGCCCGAAAAGGTTTAAAAAAAAAAGTTTGAACAGAGTTTTCTCAAAATCATGCTTTTTGACTTTAGTGTGTTTTGCTTGTAACCTGTCTCCTATACACACCGAACCTTTGAGATTCTTAACCCTTACTAACAATTATTAATTGATAGATTTAAAAAAAGGCGATTTTGGAATTTGAGTTAATTTTATAACAAATAAATTTTATAAGTATAAATGCTATTCATGTAGAGAAATAATTCATGGCGTTGATATTTAAAGAAATTATTGATTCGTGCCATTGATATATAAAGAGCTTACTGATTCATGACATTCATATCTAAAGAAATTAATTGATTTAATAATACCTAGTTTTTTAATAGAAAATAGCAATATATGACGTATCCTATTATGTTTTTGTTAACATTTAATGGAAATTAATGAATAACATTTCCAATTTCCCAGATGCCGACTAGGTTGGGCAGGTGAGACTTGCAAGGAATGCCAAGTGCTCCCAGGTTGCCAGCACGGCTATTGTACCAAACCATTGGAGTGTAAGTGCTACGAAGGTTGGACTGGAATACTCTGCCAGACACGTGAGTAATACCAATTTTAGTTTTTCAGATTTGCCATGTATATATATTTTTGTCTGTTAACACTGTAGGGGTCGCATTCTCTTATCTTTACTAAACTGGATATTTAATATTTTTGTGTAAAACTAAAGATCAAGTTCGATAGTGGCTGAAATATGACCGGTGGGAGGGGAGGTTAAAAGATGGCATTTCGAAAATTTGAAATATCTTCCTTATTATACGTAGGATCGAAAAAAAGTTAATCCAACCAATCACATTGAAAGTTTAATTACCGTTTCTTTTCTTTTTTCCCCCCACCTCTGCCCCCGCTGTTCCTTTGTGTTTCCCCATACCAGCGGTCTCCATTTATTTAGAGATATCAAATTTTGAATAGATAAATTGGGCTTAGCCTAGGTAACTTAGCCTAGCTCACCGACAAGGCTAAGCATAAAAGTGCAATATTTGGGAGATTTAGTATAAGTCCGAAAAGTCCTAGGGGAACCCGCAGCTGCGACTCCTTTGTCTCTGTTCAGAGAAGTGGCAGCAAGAGCCTAACTAACTACCCTACATACCTAAAGCCTAAATACTAACCTAAACTCACATAAACAATACATATATACATATATGGGCCAATTTTGTTAAAACATTGATGCTCTACAATTGTCGCTGTACTCATTTTTCCGCAACTCAAGTATCAGGCGAGTTATTCGGACTTTCTCGTTTTCAGCTTTCAGTACTCATGGGGTTTAGCAGATTAAGGGATATCAGCTATTGATGTCGAACTCATACCGTGATTTTCGAAACATTTCTTCAAATATCTATCAATTCTACCACAGGAGTTTACGAAAATGAGGTCCATTCCAAATTGTATATATATATATATATATATATATATATATATATATATATATATATATATTTATATATGCGTGTCTGTTAACGTTTCAGAGGTTGCAATTTTGATTTGATTTTAACCAAACTCCATATTTAAACGTTTTACGTGAAAACAGGGCCAAGTTCGTTATTGGCTGAAATCGGACTAGTGGGACGGGGGGGGGGGTTGAAGGGAGATTTTCGAAAATTGGAAAAAGTAGAACCGATCTCATTGGAAATTAAATGTCCTATAAATATTGTTATATACATTTATTCTCTATCTTGAATATTACCCGAGATATTTGCATTTTCAGTTTTCCGCCTTCAGGAAACTCTTATTCCAACTCATCTCATATTAATAATAAGCTGTTATATTACGGACCACTTCATTCCAAGGTTAAAATATATATTGTTTCAATTGAAATTCCTCGATATATGCAAATATGTTCTATTCATCCACCCTACCCCTTCTTTTATCCTTGGGAATAAAGACTATTCTGATTCATTACAAATAGGGTATAAAGACTATTCTGATTCATTACAAATAGGGTATAAAGACTATTCTGATTCATTACAAATAGGGTATAAAGACTATTCTGATTCATTACAAATAGGGTATAAAGACTATTCTGATTCATTACAAATAGGGTATAAAGACTATTCTGATTCATTACAAATAGGGTATAAAGACTATTCTGATTCATTACAAATAGGGTATAAAGACTATTCTGATTCATTACAAATAGGGTATAAAGACTATTCTGATTCATTACAAATAGGGTATAAAGACTATTCTGATTCATTACAAATAGGGTATAAAGACTATTCTGATTCATTACAAATAGGGTATAAAGACTATTCTGATTCATTACAAATAGGGTATAAAGACTATTCTGATTCATTACAAATAGGGTATAAAGACTATTCTGATTCATTACAAATAGGGTATAAAGACTATTCTGATTCATTACAAATAGGGTATAAAGACTATTCTGATTCATTACAAATAGGGTATAAAGACTATTCTGATTCATTACAAATAGGGTATAAAGACTATTCTGATTCATTACAAATAGGGTATAAAGACTATTCTGATTCATTACAAATAGGGTATAAAGACTATTCTGATTCATTACAAATAGGGTATAAAGACTATTCTGATTCATTACAAATAGGGTATAAAGACTATTCTGATTCATTACAAATAGGGTATAAAGACTATTCTGATTCATTTCAAATAGTAAATAGTTTTCAATAAAATTCATAAGTTTTATTCTGATGTACTTCAGTAATTGTTTTTCTTTCCGGTGAGAGGTTGGCAGACCCGTTTGTTGACAATTAATATACTTTCCGTTGAGAGGTTATTAAAACTGATTGAACGATTTCTCATTACCGTTTGTATTTATTCACTTAATATTCACGGTTGTGGTAAGTGTTGCCAGTGTGTAGATTTGTCTATTGTAAAACGCCATGTGGGAAATCCGCTTGGTTTACGCAGCCCCTGCGTGACGGATTCTATTTTTATTTGGGCCACAGCCTAGAAGTCACCTTGCCCCGGGGAATGTAAACACGACTCTTGACGTAGATAGCCGCCTGATTCACGACTTGTCCAAGACAATCTACGGGAAATCCAGAGATGTTGGGACCTTGCCCTCCCCACTACCGGTGAACGGTTAGCCAGCCCCCACTGCTTGTATCATATGTGCAGTAATTCACCAGAGGTCTTGTATCTGTTCACAGCTGTCTGCGCCAGTAACTGTCACAGGGAGAGAGGATACTGCAGGAAGCCAGGAGAGTGCAGGTAATAAACACCTATATATATATTATTATTTGTTTATTTATAACTGTATACACATATGAAGTGATAAATATGCAAGTGTAAGTAGATAACGTTAGTAAAAAGATATCTAGAGTAATATATGAAATAAATGAATATAACATCTTTATAATTTTACATATAAAAGACATGATCATATTAATTTTTATAATACAACCCCAATAACCATAGAATGACAATTTCAATTTTAATAAGATATAATAGATTTAAAATAATATAGAAAACAGTAAAGTGATCAAATAATAATGCAAACTAATAATATAAATTACACATTTATTATAATATACAGATATTCTAATTATTAATGATGACAATAGCTCCAAAATACACTCGCACTCATATTATTTATTTAATCGTTCTTTTTTTACAACCGTTAACTCAAATCAAATGATAAATATGTAGCTGTAAGTAGACAACGTTAATGAAAACAAAACTAGAGTAAGATGTGAAATAAATGCAACACTTTAAATGACTAAACCATATTAATTATTATTGTACAATCCTAACTAACATGTAAAGACAATTTAAATATGAAGGCTCGATTTATTAATAATTTTACCATTTGTAAATAATAAACAAATGAAATAAGATATGATGATACATTGAAAAATTAAATACAAAACAGTAAAGTGATCAGATAAATAATAATGCAAACTAATAAATAAATTACACATATATTTTAATATACAGATATCCTAATTAATAATTATTTTATTCAGTAGAAAATATTAACTCAATGATGACAATAACTCAAAAATATATATATATACTCACACACCACACTCATATTACTATTTATTTAATTGTTCTTTCTTTACTACTGTTTACTCAAAATAAATGATAGATATGTAAGCTTATGTAAATACTGTTAATAAAAAGAAAACTATAGAACTGTGTGAATTAAATATAACACGTTTACAATTCACTAGCGTTTGGGAAAAACCACATAAGTCCAAAATTGGCATTTTTTTTTAATGCATACGTATCTACTCAATGATATCCTCCTTTGAGAAAAACGACATAAGTTACAAACCACATTTGACTCTTCAGCAGTGAAATGAAAAAATCACACATGTCATTTAAGAAAAAAATAAATTTGAGAAAAAGAACATAAGTTGACTTAAGTTATAATATCAAGAAAAATGCATTATCTATCAGTATGTTATTATGTATTGTTGAAACTGGTAATGGAAAGGATTTATTTATTTATAGTGAGCTTTTATGTTTTATACAAAAAGCAAGAAGCAATTAAACGTGCCTCCTGAAAAGTTGTTGTTTTTGACGTAAGTGGTTTTTCCCAAATCTTAGTGAATTATACATATAAAAAACAAAATTGTATTAATTATTATTATAAAATCCTAATAACCATAGAAAAAATTTTAACAAAAAAAATTTCGTTATTTTTAGATATTAAAAAATTGAAATAAGATATGATTATACGTTAAAAATTACAAAGAAAACAGTAATGCGATTAAATAGTATTGTAAACTTACAAATAAATTACAGTTTTTTTTTAATATATAGATGTTCTAACTAATAATTGTTTTATTCATTAGTAATATTAACTCAATGATGACAATAAGTCAATAATATGATCTTCCTCTTAGCGTAAAGACTAAAACTAGCGTAACATTAGTAACGGTAAAGTGATCAATAAATAACGATATTAACTTATAAATAAATTACAATTTTATTTTAATATGTAATAATAATTAATAATTAACTAATAATTATTTCATTCATTAGTAAATATTAACTAAATCCAGATGATTTAATTATAAAAGGAACATGTTTATAAAAAGTGTCTACATTAGTAAATATTGACTCGCTAAGCAAAATAAAATGTTTTAAATGTGATATAACTAACATTATCAAAGACAAACAGCTAACGTGATCAAAGAAATAAAGATATAAACAAATCAATAATTTAGACATTTATTTTAATATATAGATATCCTAATTAATAATTTTTTATTCATTAGTAAATACCAATTCAATAATGACAATAGCCCCCAAAAAATGACCTTCTCCTTAGTAAAAAAAATAATTTAAACTTGACAATTTTAAAATAATATTTAAAAAACAGAATGATAATTTAAATATATGGAATATATATATATTTATGAAAAATTGTATCATTTGTAAATATTAACTCTCTTAGCCAAAAAACGTATTATTATTTATTAACGTTCACTTTTTGCAACTAAGGCTAATCGGGACGGGCTGTCTACAGGTTACCACCCTTTTCTAGCCGGTTGGGACTTAAGATTTTATTTAATGAATTTCGTCACTAAATAAATTCCCTTGCCCAGGCGAGAATCGAACTCGCCACTCTAGGATTAACATTTATATAACCTGTTTCTAGTATATGTACATTTATATATATATATATATATATATAAAACATAAATATTATAGTATATATAATATAAATTATCGTACTAACCATATTATTCATAATCATAGAACGAGCTCTGCATTCCGAACCATTTATGAATAAACGTTAATTTCATCAAAAGTGGTCCTAAGCACCACTTTGTTTCACATTTCGGAGAAAAACATTGCATTACTAAAAATATAAGCGTCAAATCCCATATAACCAATGTGAGGTCTGGAGGAGTGGGGCAGAACTGATTATGACATATTTATGCGTTCCCGAAATAATACGCCTAGTTGTATAATTTCTCCTGTTACACTAAAATAATTTTTCCTCACTTCAAATCCTACCAGTATTAAAATCCAAGAGTTTTATACATACACTCAGAATAATGAAGTAATAAAAAACATATTATAAATATGATAAACTAATGATATATTAAAAACGGTAACCATGGTGATAGAAATAATTATATTGTAAACATATAAAGGAATTACAATTTTATGTTAATATACGGATACCCTAACTAATAATGATTGCATTAGTTATTAAATACTTACTCCATGAAGACAGTAACCAGAGGAGATCACCTCTTCCTCAGTAAAAATAATAAATGAATTTGGGTAAATTTCAAATTTACCTAGTTAATATTTATTTTATTACTCATAAAAATGACATTCCTCTAAGCAAAAGAAAGTTAAAATATGATAAATTTAAAGCTATATAGAAAACAGTAAAGCGTTTGAATAAATATCAATATAAAATTATAAAGACATCACAATTTAATTTAATATACACGTATTATTAAAATAAAATATTTTATTATATTAAACATTAGTTTAATAATTACTAAATATTACAATAACCCAAAAAAATGAGCTTCACCTTAATAAAAAAAATTGAAATATGATAAATTTACAATTATATTACAACAGAATTGTGATATGATAATAATAATATAAACTCATAAATTTACTACACCTTTATTATAATATACGAATATTCTAGCTAATAATTAATATATTAACTAGTTAAAATTAACTAAATGATAACACTAACTCAAAAAGATCAACTTCCGTTTAGGAAAAAATGAATTTCAATATGATAGAACTAACGTTATATTAAAAGCAGAAAAATTGCTCATAAAGATTTAAACATATAAATAAATAACACTTTTATTTTATTATAATGATATCTTAATAAATAATTATTGTATTTGTTATTAAAAATTAACTTTATGATGACAATAACCTAAGACCTCTCTATCAGTAAAATAATAATAGACATAAGATATATTATATTAATTATAAAATTAAAGAACAATAAATAAGTTGAACTTTTATTTTAATGCACAGGTAACAAAACTAAAATTCTTTTCATTAGTTAGTAAATATTAACTTCCTGACAATAACCTAAAATGATGAGCTCTTCCTCTGTGAAAATAATAACTTAGATATGATAAAACTAATGTTAAATGTAGCAAACGTTGTCAAAGCAAACACTTAAATAAATTACACTTTTAAACATACAGTATTACAATTAATAGTAATTTCATTTATTTATTAATATTTAATTATACATATAGTAATAATTTCATTTATTTATAAATATTAACTTTGCCTAAACCTAAGGGGATGATCATCCCTTAACAAAAATAAATAATTTAAATATGATGAAAGTAACGTTATATTAAAGCTAGCTTATGTGATTAAGACTTTATTTCATGACTCGAATAATATTTGATCTATACCGTGCTCGATAAGCACCCGCTGTATTTAATACTATAGGGTCTATAGGTAGCCCACATATGATCTATAGTATAGATCATATGAGGACAACCACCTGCCAGGGGCTGGTTCCGGCCCACGAGACATTTTGAAAAACCCAATTAGAGAAAAATATTACACCACTTACTCCAAATGAGGAAGATGAGGGGAGATTTGTGCGTAAGGCAAAGGCAGTACTTATAAATGCCAACAGTTATTTTCATTGATGAAAGTTAATAAATCAAAACATCTCACAAGGCTGACAGACGATAATTTGGAAAATTCTTTTCGTCTTTGTATCAGTAAAATTAATCCAAACATCGATCGATTAGTTTCCCAAATTCAAGCTCATTGATTTCGGTGTTGCTAGTTAACTATCGTTTTTTGTAATAGTTCCAAATTTTACGATTTAATTATAAAGTTGTACCTATTTATTTTCCATTTCATTTTGTTATTGTATTATAATTACATTGTCGTTATTATTTCAAGTCTGGTATCTATCGTTAAAAATTATGAACACTACTGTAAAATACACAACTTTTAAAAGCGGCCCACGAACGTATTTGCACACTAAAGTTTGGCTCGCAACATGTCAAAGGTTCCCCATACCTGCTATAGATCATATTCGTTAATAGCTGAAATTGGATCAGAATTAGGGGAATTTTTATATCAGCTAAATACAAAATTTCCCTTTAATTATTTTATTATTGACTATTGATTGTCGAATAATAAATTATTCGATAATAAATTAAATTGTTCAAATACAAATTATTACATTAATTTCATTATGTCTTGCTCGTCAGCTATAAAGTGGCGAATTGAGAAATTTAAGTTCCGAATAGTAGCACGAAAGTGTTACACGTCGTTAATTTGTTGAAATAAATGTAATTTCCCATTGAAATATAACTAGTGCGTTATTTTAGATTGAGTACCAAATAAGCACAATTTTTCTGTGCAATCTCTTGTGAGAGTAGCGAAATTTAAGGAGGTGACGAAATGGAAGATACCAAAATAAATCTGATGTTGACGCCGTGCTGTTTTCCTTAATTGTACATATAATTCACTTGTTTGTGTTACTTGTTAGAGAAATTGTTTGAAAACATGTTCGAACCTGTAGACCACATTATAGCGTTATAGTGTGATTCCTTAACTATAGGTTACATTTTCCTCTGTGGTTTTTTTTTTTCGTGACGCATTTAATGCGATGGAGTTTTTGTGAATAACAGTCGGGGGTCACCAAATCTACGCCATAATATGACTGTGTATTGCATCAGAGAAAATCATATTCTCCCGATGAGGTAAGCTGAGTCGGGCGATCGCCTGATTAAAACGTTGTACTCTAGATGAGGAAAAAGTTGCACTGAGCAGCAAACCTGTATATAATTAACGGAGTTACGGTTTGACAGAGAAATGTATTCTAGAATACTCTGATGTATACTAATTGAACGGGAAACGTACCTACCGCTATGCTGGAGTCGTCCAACTGTAAGGCAATGAAATAGACTGGTAATCGGAATTGGTCAGACCAGAAATGTATTGATTATGGAAAGAGGTCAGTATATAATCCGTAAGTCGTTATTAAGCCAATAGTGCATTTAAGGAGAAACTAGAAACTTGAAAAAGTTGAGAAGTTGATTTGCTGGAGTATTGAATACTTAACACATTTCCCTTGAGAAAAATGTCCTCAAATATTCATCGATCCCATTATTATATATATATATATATATATATATATATATATATATATATATATATATATATATATATATAAAAGTTACCGCTCTAGTGTTCGCAATTTTTATTTGAAATTACAAAACTCGATAATTAATGGTTTTATGTAAAAAGAAAGATCAAGTACGTTAATGGCTAAAATCGTACTAGTGGGAGGGGCGGGGTTTGAAAATACAAAATATCTTAGATTTTTTGCGCCGATTCGAACAATTATATAGAACCTATCTTATTTCAAAATTTAATGTTCATAATTGTCGTTATGTACACATTTCTCTATATACAATATTGACCAAGATATTTCCTTATTTTAATTTTTAGGACATCAGTAAACCACCACTCCTACTCATATCATTAACAATAAGCTGTAATCATGAACCACTTCATTCCAAGATTTAATATCAATGTTTCCATTGAACTATTAGTTTTTAAAACCCATGCAAATATGTCAAGGGATGAGGCCATCAATTAAGATTTTTCACTCTACTAAAAAGTGTTTATTTTATTGATAACATACTCGATAATTAGCCGTTTCAGGTAAAACTAAAAATCATATTTGTTATTGGCTGAAATCGGTCCTGGAATTGAGTTGCTTTAGAGTAGGGGAGAGGGTTCCAAAATTCAAAATGTCTCCTTTATTATGAGTCGGATGGGACAAATGTTATAGAATCAATGTCGTTAAACTTGTGATTTTCTACAATTGATGCTCTATGCATCTTTCGCTAACTCAATTAAGCGAATTATTCGTACTTTCTTGTTTTCCGTCAGTAACCCCCCCCCCGTTCTACTTATCTTTTTTTTTTTAAATATAAGTAAATGAATACATGGTGAAATGAGATCACTAATATGCTATACTATCACGTGGGAAATCTGCTTAGTTTACGCAGCCTCTGCTTGACGGACTTTTTTTTAACGCCTTAAAATATTTTTATTGTTCTCATAAAAGGATAAGGTTCAAAAATTCCCTAAAGTTTATCCGCTTTTTTCTCATAAGCATAAGAAAAAATAATGTCAGAGAAATCTCCACAGCGTTTTAGCAGATTTCCCTAAAGGGATAACAGGTGTGTCATACCAGCACGTAGGACATCTGCTTGCTAAGTCTACGCAGCCCAGGCGTGACGGACATTTATTTAAAAAAAAACAACTTTCATATATTTGATCACTTTAAATTATCAATACTTGTTCTTGCGAACAATAAATGTTTATTTCAATGGAAACAGGTTGGCTTCTGTATGAGACTATAAAAAATGAATCGGGAAGTATGGTGGGAAATCCAAATGCACAAGTTTATTCATTTAATTAAGTTTTTAATGATATAATCAATCTTATCCTTTATAAATTAGTTTAATTACTTACCTTAAGAATTTACTAGTCAATAAATAATTTAAATGACTAATTAATTAATAATTTAAATAAGTAATTAGTTATTTTATTTAATTAATTAACTTATTAATTAAATAAATAATATTGTGATTTTGTAATTTAATATTACAATAAATACATCAATGCAATTATTAACCAGTGGTTAATAACTGGGTAATTCCTAGAATTTTATTTAATATTATTCTTGTTTAAGCTAATTTAATATGGTTACAATCTAATTTTTTCATAACATAATGTTTATAGTTGTTATTTATACTTTTATTCACAAATCTTTGTTATCAAATGTTTTTTAAATTCGTTGTATGGCACGTAATAGGAAATATGGACTCTAGAGGGTAAAGAGACATACATCTCTGTCTGTCTCTCTCCTCTCTCTCTCTCACTCTCTCTCTCTCTCTCCTCTCTCTCTCTCACTCTCTCTCTCTCTCTCTCTCTCTCTCTCTCTCTCCTCTCTCTCTCTCTCTCTCTCTCTCCCTCTTTCCCTCTCTCCCTCTCTCTCTCTCTCTCTCTCTCTCACTCTCTCTCTCTCTCTATCCCTCTCGCCCTCTCTTTCTGTCTCCTCCCTCCCTCTCTGTCTTCATAGGACAAAGGAAATATGAAAAAAAAAAAGTATTATGAAGAAGTGCATTTGCGCAATGCAGTCTTTTGTCTTGAGTGCCTATTGATACAAAAAAACAAACAACTAAAGCTATGACAAATTCAACAGGTGCAAGACCGGTTGGTGGGGGAAGAGCTGCGACAAGTGTTACCCTTACCCTGGGTGCGTGCACGGCGATTGCAGGAGACCCTGGGAGTGCAACTGCAGGCCGGGATGGGGAGGCATGCTCTGTGACCAAGGTAAGCTATGCACCAACAACCATTCTATGCAGTTCGCATGTCTGTTTCTATCGTGTGCTTAGAGTATAATAAGCATATAAGCACTTCATGCATTATCACAAGCAACTATGCATTTATATCAAGCAGTCTGCACTTTCGAGCCTCTGTCTTGGAGATTGTTTTAGTAGATTTCCTTCCTAGGAAATTCAGCTATTGAAGTTGTACTCAAGACGGGGTTTTTTAAATTCCCATCGATCTCGCACAGAAGATGATAAAATGAAATCCTTTCAAAGCTATATATATATATATATATATATATATATATATATATATATATATATATATACATATGCTAGCTAAGGAACCCGCCTTCGCTCGGGAAACCATTTGAGGCTAAATGTTGATATTTGTTTTTCGGTAAGACTTCATTGTTTACAACTACACTATATAATAGACATTTTAGTTTTGATATATAAATGAAAATTAGTTCCTAATAAATCCTCACCACTGTCTGACACACCGTGAATAATTCAACTTATAACTATTATTACTAATAAATATCATCTGTAATGGTCATATTCTCTGTCAAAACCCAATCCGAGTGCACGCCGTGAGCTTAGTTATATGCATAATGTGATTAGAAAGCAATACCAACATTTCACAGGAAATAAGTTAACCCAGTTAACTGTGTTAGCCTCCCGACAACTTCCTCTCCCGACATTACTTTACTAAAATTATTCAATCAAATCTTTAAAAAATTCGAATCAGCCAGTAATTTGTATACCTAGTGTAAATAAATAACAGTGGTATTCAAAAAATAATATTATTTATATTCTAAACACGTCCCCTACGCGACCGACATTTTAATACAATTTTTCCTATTCAGTTTGTCGTGATTTGGACCTAATATAGAAAGTCCGTTACGCAGGGTCTGCGTTAACTAAGCAAATTTCCCACATGCACCACGTATTTGCATTTATCTCAAAACTTAAAAGTTCAATGAGAACAATATTTCGTATTTAAGCTTCAAATAAAGTGATTCATAACATAATAGAATATTGAAAATATGAGATGAGTAGGAGTGGGGCTTTACTGAAGAGCGAAAACTAAAGAATGCAAATATTATGTAAATAATCAAGATAGTGAAAAAAGGTACAAAACAACATTTATAGAAAATTACATTTGCAATAAGATAGTTCTATACAATTTTTCGATCCGACGCATAATAACGGAGATATTAAGAAGTTTCGAAATTCTCCCCCTCTAAACCCCCCCCCTCTCCTTGGCCCGATTTCAGCCATTAATGAACTTGATCATTCTTTTTGTATAAAACGATTATATATCAAGTTTGACAACGATAAGACAAAAATTGCAACCGCTAGAGTGGTAACAGACATATATATATACAGTTTTGAAGGAACTCATTTTCGTCATCTCCTGGGTAGGATCGATGGACATTTGAAGAAAAATTTCGAAAATTGCGTCATGAGTACAATCTCAATAGCTGATTTCCCTTAAGGAAAATCTGCTAAAAGTGAATTCGAATTTTGTATTTGCCTGTTAACTGCTAGAGTAGTAATTTTTGTTTGATCGTTACCAAACTGGATATTTGAACGTTATCCGCTCACATTATATGTAGCATTTGTCTTGGAAATTGTTTGTTTGCCTCTATGCGTGCTTATGCAATTTATGATTCGTGCCTTATCTACAATTGCTGTAGCGGAGGCATCTAAAAATAAGTTCATTGCCTCTTTGTTTCTTATTTCCCCATTCCTTGAGCTAAACACACTTCAAATCTATAACTTTCCATATATAAGCAATCGATATTTCATCACATAACTTCTGTAGGATGGGTCCAATGTATTGGGCTAAAATGCCCCAGCCGAAACAGATAGAATTCTACCAAAAACGAAGTGAACCTATAGAAATCTACCAAAAACATAGTGAAAGAGATAGAAATTAAGTACCAACGTAGTTAAATTCATAGAATTCTATCAAAAACATAGCGAATCCGATAGAAAATCTACCAAAAACGTAGTTAAAGAGATAGAAATTTAGAAAAAAAGTAGCAAACTTGACTTAAGCCTACCCAAAACATGGTTAAACGTATTGAAATCTCCCAAAAACGTAGTTAATGAGATAGGAATCTATTAAAAACATAGCAAACTTGATATAAATCTACCGAAAAAAATAGTTAAACAGATAGAAATTAAGCTAAAACTTAATTAAACAGATAGAATTCTGCCAAATACGCAGTGAACCCGACATAAATGCACCAAGAACCTAGCAAACCCGATATAAATTTACCTAAAACATTGTGAGTTAAAAACCTAATAAAACAGATAGAACTCTACCAAAAACGTAGCGCACAATTTATAAATCTACCAAAAATATAGTTAAAGAGACAGAAATTAAGCAAAAACGTAGTTAAATACATAAAATTCCATCAAAAACGTAGCTAACCCAAAATAAATCTACAAGAAACATAGTGAAACAGACAGGAATCTCTCAGAGATTAGGTAAATCTATGAAAAACCTTCCAAGTTAAAACAAAAATGGTTAAATTGATAAAAATCTACCAATAACATAGTAAACCAGGTAAACATTATTATTATTTATTTGAGATGCCGCTACAACGGCGATTCATTTATGAACATGTTTGAATATCGTAAACCAGATAGAAATCTACCAAAATCGTAGTTGGACAGATGGAAGTTTACCTAATACTTAATTAAACAGATAGAACATAGCGAACCTGATTTAAATGAACCCAAAACATGGAGAGTTAAAAATGTAGTAAAAACTTTGTTAAACAGACAGGAATCTACCAAAAACATAGCGGACGTGATATAAATCTACCCAAAATATGGATAAACAGATAGAAATCTACCAAAAGCGTAATTAACCCACGGTTGGGCACGTCAAGAATATTCTCACTTCGGGTGCGTGTATCTCAGAGATCATCCTCAACATTTTTTACGGAAATACAGTATTTGAATATATATTTTGCACTAAAATGTTCAATGTTTGATTAGAAACCATAACAGAGGAAGTATTTGTTTGAAAGAAGTAAATAATTTTCAAAACTGACAAGTATTATAATAAAAAAAATCTTGGTAGATAAATTAATCAAGTTGGTTATAGATTCATTATTATTAAAACCGTGGACGATAATTTTTAAAATATAATTAAAAAATACAAATATCAAAAGAAATTGTTTAAATGCACATGTCTTAATTATACATAATTCATTTCATTTTGTGAACAATATACACAAATTATCTAAAGATAACTTCATTCAAAAATAAGTGGCACTTTTAGATAAGACTTATTAAAATTCATCTAAATTTTAATGCACCAATTCTTTTAAAAATAGCAGTTTAATTATTATTTCTTTTCCAGAGCTTAATTACAATTAGGACAAAGCATGGAACTACGTTGTAAACAAATTTTGTTTTTGCAAATCTCACAAGAGTAATTAGTAAACCTTTATTTAATTTCAGTTTTGCTTGGTTCACATCATTTTCTTTTGTTCGTTGTACCGGAGGGACTGTTTTTATGCTGATCTGTACTTGAGTTCAATGTATGGTCCAATGAGCCTCTGTACTGTTCAAGTTTCGTCCTTAGTTCGATTGGTAAACGTGTACTATTGCCACTGCGTCGTACAAAATGTTCTTGAACAAGTTCTTCTGAAAGCTCATGAATGTGCAAAATAATATAAAAATAGGTTTATATGATTCCATTTAATAAAGAGAAACTTAATTCATGTATATAATCATGAAATACAGATTTCAAAAAAACTTACGAGATCGGGCGTATGGTATCTAGGAGATTAAACTGAATGACAGATGAAACACACGACTCCATCAAATACAGTAACACAACTGACCAGGAGGGAGAGCTCTCTAAAACACATAACTCGAAGCACTACACCACCACTCTCTGCTAGGAGGTGTGCAAATATTTCTCTAGAAACTGTGTATCGCAGAGATTACGCACCCGAGGAAGGGGTTGAACAGATGGGAATCAACCAAAAACAGCAATATACGTAAATCTATCAAAACATTGTTAAAGATAGAAATCTTCCAAGAAGTAGTTAATCAGATAGGAATGTACCAAACACATGGCGACCTTGATATAAATCAAGTGATAAGAAAATTTGCTTTCTTACAAAAACTAAAAGCTAAATGTAATTCTACCAAAACCAGGTAGGACATAGAACTATGTGTCACTGCCATTCATTCACATATTGAATTTGTGAAAGTCTAGTAGGATTGATTGTCACATTTACATTCATTAATATCTTGTATTTTAAATTAGATTAGATAATACCTGATTATACCTATGTTACGAAGTATTGTCAGTAGTTGTGTAAGTAAGGAAGTATATGTTTTATTCATTTTTTTTATTTCGGTATCGGTATATTTCAAAATGTTTCGTGTTATGATTGAAACATGTTGTAACTTCTTCTTACTGTAAAGGCCGTTGTCTTTTTGAATGTTTCAATACAATTTAAATATACTTGACGTGAAGACCTGCGTATACAACAGATTGCAGAGAGTAACTAACGAATCCTAACATCAATTAGATACAAATAATTACTAAATAAAGAAATAATAATGGGAACTAATATATATGATTGAAGGCAAGGCAAGAATCGTGAATTGCACAAACACGCTCAGAGGGAAACAAACAATTTCCAAGACAATGGCTAAATTTGAGGAGATTGCACGGCGAGGGAGAATGCATGAAGTGCATGATACAAACGCGTATGATAATCCAAATAACAAGTCATTCACGCAGGTGCTGCGTAAACTAAGCAGATTTCCTCCTGCTGATATAAAACACTAGTGACCTTATCGCACCAAATAATCTCTATTTTTAAGTAAACATCCGATTAGTAGAAGTAGAGGACAACTAAAGGATGAAAAGTCCGTCACGCAGGGGCTGCGTAAACTAAGCAGATTCCCCATGTGAAGTTTAGCAATAGAGAAATCTGCATACTGGCAACACTTAACACCACCGTGAGTAAAATAATGAAATTTCTCAAATTTTAGTAGTCCCAGAACTAAAGAAGGGGGGGGGGCGGATGAACAGAACATATTTGCCTAAATCTCACAAAGTAACGAAGGTAAGGTAAGGCTAGAAACGACAGGTAAGGTTAAAAGAAGTTTCCTCCAGAGCCAAACAGTTAGTAATCCGAACTATACCCGACCACATGTCCCATAGACTTCATAAAAATGCAAATATCTCGGTTAATATTCAAGATAGAGAATAAATGTATATAACAATATTTATAGTAACTTTAATTTGCAATAAGATTTGTTTTATACAATTTTTCGATCCGATGAATAATAACGGAGAAATTTCAAAAATCCCCCCCTCCCACTGGTCCGATTTCAGTTATTAACGAACTTGATCTGTCTTTTTACATAAAACGGTTAAATATTGAGCGTTAACAGACAAATATATATATATTTATATATATATATATATATATATATATATATAAATAATAATTTTGAACGGACCTCATTTTCGTCATCTCCTGGGTTGGATCGATGGACATTTGAAGAAATTTTTTGAAAATCGCGTCATGAGTACGAGCCCTCAAGGGAAATCTGCTAAAACAAGAATGTACGAATTACTCCTTCAATGTTTCATTTAAGAGAAAATTAATTTCAGAGAGTCAGTAGTAATATAATATGGCGTAGATCTAATAAACATTTTTAAGTCCTGAAAATAAACCCTTGACTCATGGTGTCAGATATTTGGATTTTCCAGTTTTCAGCCTTCAGTAAACACCCACTCCTACTCATTTCAAATTAACATTATGCTGCTATATAATGGACCACTTTATTTGAAGCTTGAATAACAAATATTGTTTTCATTGAACTTTTACTGTTTGAGATACATAGAAATACGTTGTGCTATGTCATCAACCAATATTTTACGTTTATTTGAACTATAAATACTCGGTATTATATCTGTCAACACTAAAGGTCATATCTGTTGATGGCTGACTTTCGAACAAGGAAAAGGGGGAAGTGGATTCGAAAATTCAAAATAGCTCCGTTATTATGTGTCGAATCGGAAAATGTTATAGAACCAATCTTGTTAAACTGTTGATGCTCTACAATTATTGGTGTACACATTTTCACGTAACACCAGTATTTAGCAATCTATTAGTACTTCCTTTTTAGCAGCCTCGAGTAAACAACGTATTGGATTTTTAATTAGTAACAGAGAATACATGGTGAGATGTGATGAACAGCTATCATTCAGAGCGTGGGAAATCTGCCTAGTTTACGCAGCCCCAGAGTGACGGAAAAATTCAAAAAACGATAGTTTTGAGTTAATGTGATTCAATTGTAACCCCACGATATATAACGCGATTATTCTGTGTGTGTGTGTGTATATATATATATATATATATATATATATATATATATATATATATATATAATACACAGTATAAAACATCCGGATGAACAAAATAGGCCACTTTCACTAAATATTAAATTAATTAATGACAAAGTGCCCTTTCAGAGAACCAGCTCCATCTTCAATGCCTCTTGACAAAAAACCCCTATAATATCAAGATTCGAAATATCTACGTTATTATATAACGGAATCAATGGGATCGAAAAAAGTGTATCTCCTAGTGAAAATTTAATCCACTATAAATATTGTTATATACATACTTTCTGTATCGTGAATATTAACCGAGATATTTCGATTTTTTAGTTTTCATCCTTAAAGTAAATCACCACTCCTACTCATGTCATATTAAGAACAAGATGTTATATCATGAACCACTTCATTCCAAGGTTAAATACCAAATATTGTTTTCACTGAACTTATCTTTTGTGAGGTACATGCACACACGTTGTGTGATGATGCCAACATTTAAGACTCTTCGTTCTTAACTATAAAATGTTTATTTATTCTACATCATACCCGTTATTAATTCAACACTAAAGATCGTAGTAGTTAATGGGACAAATCGGATCCGGAATAGGGGGGGGTGTTAGAGAGGGGGTAATACGGAAATTCAAAATATCTCTGTAATTATGAATAGGTTCAGGTTATCTACAGGTTACACCCTATTTCTAGTCAGGGCGGGACTAAGGATTTTATTTAATTAGGTTTACCATGTGAGATTAAGGCCAACACTTTAACTTACATAGGCTAACCTGACCTTAGAAGGGGCTAGAGAAGAGTTAAACATAACTTCTAGATATCTTCATTATTACCCCTTGGATCGGACAAGCAATGAGACACGATGTTGAGTCCCTGGAGAATATTTCCACGGAGCAGTGGAATTTTTCCATATCTAACCAATTATAAAACGTTTTGAATCCCCTCTTGACGTGAGTGGTTATTTATATTGTCCGTAAGACGTTGCTAAAGGTAAAATACTAGAGTGAGAAGGCCCCGTCGGGAATTATCAAGGCACAATAACAGTTATTTGGATCGTTATGGGGAGACCCCGAGCTGGATTGGAGGATACGGACCGTGTCTGAGAGAGTGAGGGATATTCCACTGGTGGCAGACAATAACATTAGTGGTTGGGAGGCGGTGATTATGGGAGAGCTGTGAGCTGCCACTGGGAGAACGGAAGCACAGCCAGGAAGTATGAGGCAGTTGTGTTAGCGATGCCCAAGGCAAGGGCATGATCGGCTTCAGTGTCACATCTCCACTTCTTCGGTCTCCCATACTCACCGCTACAATTTTCTTCGGCCCAAGTTCGCCTGAAGTCTTCGAGACTACGTTTAGACATGGTACGTTGACACTTTCTTTATAACTTAAACTTTTTTGCCCGTCTTCACAAGAAAACATACTCATTTACTATATTTTTTAGCAGATTTCTCTTAAGGGAAATCAGCTATTGAGGTCGTACTCATGACGCGAAATTTGAAAAATTTCCTCAAATGTCCATCGATCCTACCCAGGAGATGACGAAAATGAGGTCCGTTCAAAATTAAATATATATATAAATATATATATATATATATATATATATATATATATATATTATATTGTCTGTTAACGCTCTAGCAGTAGCAATTTTTGATTGATCGTTACCAAACTTGATATTTATTACTTTTATTTGAAAAGACAAATCAAGTTCGTTAATGGCTGATATCGGAACAGTGGTAGGGGGGGGGGTTCAGAGGGGGAATTTTTGAAAATTCGAAATATCACTATACTAAATATTGTGTTCAACATATCTTTTCTAGATGCGATATATGCCAATAAGTTCTGATGACTCCCTCCCCGTCTTTTGTACTTTGATTACTAAAACTAGAGTGATTGTGTTCAAAATTATTCTGGTTCATTTTAAATTGAAGTACTAGATATAATAAATAATTTTAGTTCTATCTTGTGTTCGCGTTTCTTTTTCGTTCCGTTCCTTTAGTTTTATTCGTTATATTATTTCGTGTTCCATGTTTTGTTATTTTGTTTTTGTTTGGTTTTTCCCCCACGTTTCAGAAGAGCAAGTCATCATAGTTGTGGAGCTCTACATAATAAAAGAAATAGTTTTGAACAAATATAATATATTATATTGAGACATATTTCAGTAATGATATATATATATATATATATATATATATATATATATATATATATATATATATATATATATATTTGTCTGTTAACGCTCTAGCGGTCGCAATTTTTGTTTGATCTTTACCAAACTCGGAATTTAATCGTTTTATGTAAAAAAGAAGATCAAGTTCGTTAATGGCTGAAATCGGACCAGTGGGAGGGGGGGGGGTTTAGAGGGGGGATTTTTGAAAATTCAAAATATCTCCGTTATTATGCGTCGGATTGAAAAATTGTATAGAATAAATCTTATTGCAAATTAAATTTACTATAAATATTGTTCTATACATTTATTCTGTATCTTGCATATTAACCGAGATATTTGCATTTGTATTCTGCGTGTGGTCACCAGTAGGCAATGTTCGGACTTTCCGCCGAGAGTTCTGGCGGCCGTTTCTATAACTATTCGTCCCTAGGTGGATAGGTTTAGAGGTTAGGTTAACTGTTTTTTGGGGCTAGAAACTACTGGGTTATTACGCCCTAAATAATGTTTTAGGTTTAGAGGTTTCTTACTACTACAGTTGTTATTAGGCAGATTTCTCTATTGTAAAACTTCACGTGGGAAATCTGCTTAGTTTACGCAGCCCCTGCGTGACGGAATTTTTTCGTTGTGGATGTTATTAAACGGTATGTCGACCAATAGATTTCTCATTTCTCTGTCATTTGTATTTGTTCATTTAATATTAACGACCGTGTTAAAGTATGTAGGTTCATCTATTGTACAACTTCTCGTGGGAAATTTCGTAATATTAGTTTAAGCAGCCCCTGAATATTTGTTAGAAAAAAAATTTTATTAGACCCCTAGGACTGATTATTAGCAGATTTCCCTTAAGGGAAATCCGCTCTTGAGGTTGTACTCATGACGGAATTTTCCTTCAATTGTTCATCGATCCTATCTCGTAGATGACGAAAATGAGGACCGTTCAAAACTGTGTGTATATATATATATATATATATATATATATATATATATGTCTGTTACCTCTCTAGCGGTCGCAATTATGGTGTGATCTTTACCAAACTCGATTTTTAGTAGTTTTATTTAAAAGGAAAGATCAAGTTCGTTAATGGCTGAAATTGGACTAGTGGGAGGGGGGTTAAGAGGGGAGGATTTTTGAAAATTCGACATATCTCCGTTACTATACGTCGGATCGAAGCATTGTATAGAATCAAACATATTGCAAATTAAATTTACTATAAATATTGTTTTGTACATTTATTTTCTATCTTGAATATTAACCGAGATATTTGCATTTTTATTAAATCTGGGCCGTTAACGGCTGGGTGACTATCCTGGCAAAAGCTAGTTCGGCCGTTTCCTTAATTGCTCGACTCTCGTAAAATTTCTCTATTGTAAAACTTCACGTCGGAAATCTGCTTAGTTTACGCAGCCCCTGCGTGACGGGCCACCTTCAGAGGGGAGGGGTTTACTTCATCTCAAATGCATATATTTTGAATATATGCATTCGTTAATATTCTTTTTAATGTAAAGAATAATTTGTGATTAGGTTGAATGTTTCGGTCACAAGGCATTGGAAGTATATATTTGTCAAAATCGTCTTTAATCTGTTGTTTTATCTCAATAAATAATGATGCTTGTGAAATTGCATTCGTTAGTCTTAAACAGTTGTTTCAATTTACGAATTCTACAATTTGCACTTCCAATAAGGGCCTGATAATAGTATTTTGTTTTCTAGTTCCAAGAGTATGTAAATTGTCAATTTTTTTTTTTAAATATTTATTACGGGAATTTATATTGTCTATAAGGGCTTATATTATGATTTTCTATCACCGATAGGAGTGGGGGTGGGTTGCTTCGATGTCGAAATATATGCTCACAAGTATCTCGATTTTGCATATATAATGCTCTCTTGATAGATAGTAAGAGAGTTGAAAGAGAAATTAGCATTATGCGTTAGAAATGAATTATTCAGTGCTCATAAAAATCTAATCATTTTCTTTCCATTGAGAAACTATGATTATTTCAGTTTGTCAACCATGAGTAAGACATCCCGATAACTTCCTGCTTCCGGTAGCCACATCATATCTCTCTCGTAATTACATCAGAATAGCTAAACCAACTTTTATCACATTCTTTTCTACGAATGGTAATTCGTTGACAATTAAGAATTCATTTTGGTGGGAAATGATATTTAGGTCATCTCATGAACGTGGATAAAGTTTTCTTTATTCGGCAAATCGTGAAATGCGGCATTATTTGAATAGTTCATCAAGCAGGGACTGCGTAAACAAAGCAGATTTGATTTTATGTCAACGTTCTTATGTGACATATTTTCTCTAAGATTAATATTAAACAAGATATTGGGAATTTTGGGGCTTCAGTGACCCCCCCCCCCCTAAGGCGATAAACCACTTGATTTGAAGCATAAATATCAGAAGGATTAATATTGTTTTCATGAGACCTTTATTATGCGTGATACATCAAAAAGTTCGTCACGCAGGGGTTTCGTAAACTAAGCAGATTTCCCAAGTGAAGTTTTACAATAGAGAAATCCGCCTAATAACAACAGTAGTAGAAAGGAATCACTAAACCTATTCACGAGGGATAAATAGTTACCGAAACGGCCCTCACTAGCTCTCGGCGGAGAGTCCCACACATAGCCGACTCCTGCCGATTACACACATGCATACAAATGCAAACATCTCAGTTAATATTCAAGATACAGAATAAATGTATAGAATAAAATTTATAGTAAATTTACTATGCAATAAGATTGATTCTCTTTTCGATCCGACGCATATTACGGAGATATCCCGAATTTTCAAAATTCCCCCTCTAATCCCCACCCCTCCCACTGGTCCGATTTCAGCCATTAACGAACTTGATCTTTCTTTCTACGTAAAACGCTTAAATATGAAGTTTGGTAACGATCAAACAAAACTTGCGACCGCTAGAGCGTTAACAGACAATATAATATATATATATATATATATATATATATATATATATATATATATAAGTTTGAACGGACCCCATTTTCGTCAACTTCTGGGTAGGTCGTTGGACATTTGATGAAATTTTTCAAAGCTCGCATCATGAGTACGACCTCAATAGCTGATTTCCCTTAAGGAAATCTGCTAAAGTTCCTTGTTCGATGACGTCATCAATGAAGATTTTATGTTCTTGCGTTGAACATTTTTACTTGATCTATACCATACTTGATATTTAACCGTTTCAGTCAGTACTAAAGATAATATTTGTTCTTGCCTGGAATCTGACCAGGAATAGTGGGGCTTCAAAGGGAAGGGGATTCCGAAATTAAACAAAATATCCGCTTTATTGTGAGTCGGATGGTAAAATGTTATAGAAAAAATCTTGTTAAACTATTAATAGTCTACAATTGTCGTTTTATGCGTTTTTTGCTTACTCAAGTATTTAGCGAGTTATTCGTAATTCCGTGTTTGGCTTCAGTAACCCCCCCCCCCCTTCAATTTACGGGTGGCTATCGTTTTTTTTACATATAATTACAGAATATGTGGTGAAATGAGATCAGAAGTATAATATATTAGTGTGTGGGAAATCTGCTTAGTTTACGCTGCTTCTGCGTGACTGACATTTTAGCAGATTTCCCTTAAGGAAATCAGCTATTGAGGTCGTACTCATGACGCGATTTTCGAAAATTTTCTTCAAATGTCCATCGATCCTACCCAGGAGATGATGAAAATGAGGTTTATCATTTATGATATAAACGTAGTGCATTTAAACCTTCATTTAATATGCAAAATTCTAGCCACCCTGGCTAGAAAAGGGTGGTAACCTGTAGATAACCCGACCCGATTAGCCTAAGTTGCAAAAAAGTGGACGTTAATAAATAAAAATAATAATAATAATAATATGCAAAATGTCATGGAGTATTTGGTAAATAAACCTGCGTTCTCTTACAGAGAATTCATACTTATTATTAATAGATCGTACAGGTACTATGATATATATATATATATATATATATATATATATATATATATATAAATTTTTGATTATAATTGAACTAACCTTGGCTTTTATAATAACATTCTATTTCCTTTTCATTAATTAATGAAAGTGGTATACCTAGTTAGCCATGGTTGTTGCAAGATTTATGCAGATATAAACGAAGTTTCGCCATGCAATGGTTCTTCACGGATGCACTTGGACTGCATGACTGTAGATAGCGTTTCTTCACACTCCTATGATAATTTAATTAAATTTAACGAAGTAATGTATAATTAGAATGTGCCATGCACTTCCTAACAGAAGATTTCTGGAGGACGAGAGTCACGAATTGTGGGAAATGTGAATTCCCATCTTTTTAGTCGATTTTTCCTCAAGGGAAATCAGTTATGGAGATGTGCTCAAGAAGCGATTTTTAAAAATGTCTTCTCAAATAAAGGGAAAATAAGGTCCGTTCAAAATTATATATATCCATCTGAAATTTATTCCCTTGATTCTAGCCACCTTGGAAAAATCTGTAATTGGGAAACTCTTGCACAGCAGACTTTTATTTAATAATATAGCATTACTAGGTGCAACGGGATTGTCAGAGTAAAAGATTAGGTTTTCAGACAATAATAGAATAAAATATATCGTTATATATTTGTACATGGCTCTCTATGACTGGATATCTATGTATGTGCATTTCTTCCATAATTGATAAACAAAAGACCTGTAGTATTGCTCTTTTGTCGCTTTATTCCTAAACGATTAAAAGTCTGCTTAGTTAACGCAGTGCCTGTGTGAAGTACTTTTTTCACATAGAAATAGAGAATATGTGGTGAGGCGATGCCACAAATTTGCCATTCCAGTACTTATGAACCAGGCGTAGTTTTTGCAGCCCCTACATTACGGACTGTGTTTTATTTTAGTGACTCAGAATATCGGGAATTGTCAAGGTCACTCATGATAAAAAATGGAGTAAAATAAACAAACAGCATTTTCCTCGTCAAAGTTTACTTTAAGACTGACAAGCACATTTAATCGTTAAAATAAAATGGATGTATCATCATAGCATTTGTAGAAAAATTACGATAACTTTCCGATATAATAATCGGAATTCAGCTGTAGTACATGGAAGAATATTTTAAGTGCTACTGAAGTCGGTAATAATTAGCAATCTTTGTTACTTCATGGGTGGTTGAAATAAAAATGGTTTTCTGTGGGAATGAAATTAAATTTATTCCAATACCTATGAATAGCAGAAGAGCGTAATGCAGCCAACGTTGATAAAATACCTAAATAAATATAAATATTCTTAATGGTTTATGAATATATTCCAAATTTCATACTTTTTTGAGATTTATTTTTAATGTTTTCTATCAGTATCCCTGAAGTGAAGGAATTTATCCCCCATAATCCATCATTAATGATTTATCTTTTTCTTCTTATTTTAACCGCAACACATCAAATTAAAATTTTTATATTGGAAAGAAAAAGTTTTATAAAGAGTAAATGAAATAACAATAATGTCACTATTAATAATAATATCAAAATAGGATAAAATAATAATGAAGTAAAAATTATAAAATAAAAATAATTGAGTTGATATTAATATGAAGTTTAAGGCAGTTTAGGCACACGTTCAGCTCAACTATAAATATTTTAAGAAGGTAACAAAGTCATAGTATTCTTCGTAGGTCACATTCTTATGAATTATATTTATATCCAACAAAAGTTGGCAGTCAGAGTTTTGAAGCTAATTATTTATGCAAGCAGCCAAGACCTTCTAGCTCCTTTTTTTTTAAAAGGAAAACAATTAAAATTCAATAAATGTTGCCTGTTTCAGAGTTGAAGTACTGTGACGACCACCCAGGAACCTGTGAGAACAACGGGACCTGCATATCTCTAGCAGAAGAGGACGGAGATTTCCGCTGCGTCTGCAAGGAAGGATTCACCGGAAGAAACTGCGAACTCAACAGAAACGTTAGTATTCATACTAAAAACTATATAAATATGTATATGTATGTATATTTTAAAAGGTATTTCTCGAGGACGTTTCGGAAACACTTAATGCCTTCACCAATGGCTAAGTGGAGGCGCTAGTGTAGTGCATACTAGACTTGGTACATCAAACACCAGTTATCCACGTTGCGATTTTTGAATCTTTAAAATTTTCGTGTATTTTCGTTTGGTTGTGCGTTTGTCTTCAAAGTTCCAGAAGGCTTGATTTTTTGCTGATTACAGGAAATCAGCTATTGAGGCCGTACACATCACGCGATTTTCGAAAACTTTCCTCAAATGTCCAAATATCCTACCTACTAGACAACGACTATCAAATATATACATACTTTTCTGATACCGCTTTAGTGGTCGCAATTTTGGTGTTTCATTCAAAACTGAAGGCAAAGTTTAATCGAACTAAAGGGCAATGACTGAAATCGGACCAGTGGGAGTGGGGGGGGGGGTAAGAGGGGGAACAAATAAATTCTAAATACCTCCTTTATTATGAGTCTGATCGAAAAGTTCTATAGAACAAATCGTATTGCAAATTTAAATGTCTATATTTGTTGCCATGCACATGTATTATTTTTATTAAATATTTACCAAGATTTTTTAGTTTTCTGCCTACAGTAAATCTCCACTTCTACTAATCTCTGAATAGCAATACGTTGTTTACGTTATCTCTGCGGACTTCGGTTTCATTGACATCAAACTCGGTATTTAACAAAATAAATGTGGAATTTTATGTGTGTGTATATTATATATAATTTGAAGCAATTTCAGACAGTCAAGGGTAAAAAATAGGTTGATTAGTTTAGAAACTTGTTGTTAAACTCATCTTCAAAATTAGTTTGTTTTTAAAATACAAAATACTTTTTTGTATTTGAAAACCTTAGTAATGGAAATATATTGTATTTAAAAAAAAATTGCTTGGTGTTATAAGTATTGCATTTCAAAAAGTCTTTCCCCAGACCTGTTGGGCCTTCATTCTGAAGTTGAATGATTTCCAACAGCGATGTTGAGCAACTGAGTAGCTACATTTCTCCGCGTGCCATCAAACTCCCGACTACTTAAAAATCCGTTTGCCGATGTGCTGCAGTCCTGGGCCCTTTCATTTGTTGTTGAGGCAAAATCTTGCCTTTCATCGGTGTCTGAAAAAAAAAAAAAATCATAGAAATTCAGTTTCTTAGCAAACGAAATTAAAAATTAAGTAACAAAATTTGCGTATCAAAAATATACTGAAGAATTATTAATACCTACATCACAGTTTTAGCAAAAGTCCTCTGACGTATATGAGGACCGCAAAAATTATATATATATATATATATATATATATATATATATATATATATATATATATATATGTTACCGCTCTAGCAGTCCCAATTTTTATTGTATCGTTACCAAACTCCATATATAAGCGTTTCACGGAAAATTAAAGATCAAATTCGTTAATTTATGAAATCGGTTTGGGGACAGGAGGGGGGTTTAGAGGGGGGGGATTTCGAAAAATTGAAATGTCTTCGTTATTATACGTCCGATCGAAATATGTAGAACAAATCTTATTGTATACTTAATGTTGTATAAATATTATTGTTGTTCACTATCTTGAATATTTTCCCTGATATTTGGATTTTTAATTTTAACCATTCGTAAGCCCCCACTGCTAGTCGTGTCATATTAAAAATAAGCTGTTATATCATGAACCACTTTAGCTTAAAGACCAAATATTGTTCTCATCGAAATCTTACTGTGCGAGGTACATCCACATATGTGGTGTGTGATGACATATTATAAGATTTTACGATCTTAACTAAAAAACAAAAAAAACAAAACATTTTTATTATATGCTATACTCGACATGTTTTATTCAAAACTAATGGTTGTGTTATTTAACGGCTGATATTGGACCCAGGTTAGAGAGGTTTAGAGAGTGGGGGAATTTAAAAATTCAAAATATCCAAGGAAATAAGGGTCGGTTCGAAAAATGTTATTGACAAGTCTTGTTTAGCTATTGATGTCCTATAATTGAGGCGCTCAGTATTATAGTGGCCCAACCCTCAAATTTTGTTTATTTGAGTTACCATAGCATATGTTGCTGAATAATGTGTTCTATGAAATATTAGTGGCCTATAGCAGGGGTCTCCAAACTTTCCAGCCTTAGGGCCATTCTGATTACTCCAGTAAGTTCCGAGGGCCAAAACCATATTGTCATTGGTGGTAAAAAGTGAAATAGTCCACTGATGAAAAAAAAAATACTGACACTGAAACCCTAGCCCCGGAACTTCAAATGGAAATGATTGATCTACAGTGCAGTGATATAATTAAGAACAAATATCAAAACTCATCTTTGTTGGAATTTTATAAGAGTCCTCCACTGACACAATTTGATAATTTGCATAAATTTGCTCGTGGGCTGTTTTCTGTTTTTGGTACTACTTATTTGTGTGAGAATACCTTCTCCAAAATGAAGTACACAAAAAATGTTTACAGATCTAAATTAACTGATGAGCATCTTAAATCTCTTTTAATAATTGGTACAAGTAAAATTAGTCCACAACTACAAACTATTGTCAGTGGAAAATCTCAATTACATAAATCTCATTAGTATTTCATATGTCATTATGCTTGTTATAAGTTATGTTTTTATTTAAAACGTATAAAATGTTAGTTGGATTCATTTCAATAATGTATTAGTTATTATATACTGGAGTTAAATTTTGTGCATATTATATATGTCTTTACTCATTACAATTCTGTGTTTCTTTACCCAACTTATCACAAAAACAATAACAATAAGCCTACAACAATGTTATGAGTAGTTAGCCCATGACCATATTAATGTATGTAGATGTCATATTAATAATTTTTCAACATAAAATTAGAATACTTAAGTAAACTAAATTTAATTTGCATTAAAAAATATGTTCTCTAAAAGGAGTTTTCAAGTATGTTAGCTCTCCGCGGGCCGGACAAAATCTGTCCGCGGGCCGGATGTGGCCCTCGGACTGTAGTTTGGAGACCTCTGGCCTAAACCACCATCTAAGTTTTTTCACTAGATAGCAGCAGCAATTTGTTTTTTAACTAACAGTTTTGGCGGTCTTTGAAAAATATAGTGGCCTAACCAACTTCGTTTTATACAAATCTTACTTTCTGGGGTTGGGCCACTATTATTCTGACCGCCCCAATTGTATTTTTATACATTTTTACCTAAATAAATTATTAAGCGAGTTGTTAGTACTTTCTTGTTCCATAGTGTGTCATACCAGCTCATCAGACGTCATGTCGAAAGTTGGCAAAATGGGTCCTGGGGGATGATCAAAAGGGGGAATCCCGTAGATATCTGAAAACAGAAAATCTCTGGATTACAAAACTTTCTTTATTTTATACAGTAAAAATAGAACACATAAACGTAAAAAATACCACTTAATCATAAAAATGTCAGTATGTACTTGACTATTTATTATTCTATGATAGAATATGTAAATTGTTTAGTTTTTTCAACATTCATTTAAATACTTATTTTTTTTTTTTAAAGAATGCGATTTAATTGAAGTTATGATAAGAATCAGCTGAAGGAAGAGTTCCGTGAGAATTCATTGTTTGTATTATTGTCTATAGTCACCTTGCCCCAGGGAATGTAAACATGGCGTGACATAGTAATCTAATAGTCTGATTCATTATTTGCCCCACTCAATCAATGGGAAATCCACGGATGTTGGGACGTTGCCAATACTTTAAAACACGCACGTCAACGTTTTTTTACTCTTCAAACAGAGATAACAATACCAACTGGCATTTACTGTAGGAACATTGGACAGAACTTTTCTTAAAAGCAATTCTTCATATTTAGGAAATTGAGATGATAAATAGTGTATTTCTTTTCTTTTCAGCTATTGAGATTGTACTCATGATGCGATTATTGGAAAAATTCCTCAAATGTCCTTAGATTGATTCCGTTCCAAATTATATATATATATATATATATATATATATATATATATATATATATATATATATAAGTGGGTGTGTGTTTGTTAGACGCTGAAGAGGTCAGAACTTTTTTTTAAATCCCATAATCCATCGGGCATTTTTATGTATCCATTCTTGTTAAAATATTGTTTATCTACAATTATTGCTCTATACATATCAAGAGAGTGGTAGTATTTTCTTTTTTCAGTCTTCATGAGGTTAGTAGTGTGTCATAGCAGAACGAAAACAATTTGCTCCGTTTACGCATTCCCTTCCATGACAAGCATTTAGAGTTATGCGAGGAAGTTATGTGTTGTCCAACTCAGAAAGAAAAAAATAATTTATAATTAACATTCAATTTAATTTAATTTTTGTATATTGGGACATGCAGCTAATGTCTAACAAATGTATTTTTAGCAGATTTTTAGCCTTAAGGGAAATCTGCTATTGTGGTGCGATTATATATATATATATATATATATATATATATATATATATATATATATATAATTGTAACCTCTGTCTGTACATTGATTTTTTCGCGAATTTTCACGATAACTTTTCGTTTCACATGTCATAGGCACCATAACTGCATTTTTTTCGGGTGTGTTTGTTTGTTTGTTACCTTTTCACGCATAAACGGCTGAACCGAATTTTATGAAACTTGGTATGTATATTACTACTAACCCAACTTAGACTTTAGGCTATATTAATATCCTCTGAGACGAACAGGAGTGGGGGTTATAAGGAAAGCCTGAAATTAAATATAGTGATATTTCGTTTCCTATTGGGGTTTCGGCAAATAAGCACGTAACAAAGGTAGTTTATTTTGTTGTTTAGAGAAATTTGCTCAACAATTCTTTTCAATATGAACTACCAGGTACCTCACCTGGGAAAATTAATTCAAATGTATGTTAATATTTTGTCCTTAATAACTCAGATCTATGCATAATGCACAGAAAACGGGACAATATGGAGGACAGTGAAGTCTTACATAAAAAAATAATTTAATTATTAACAAAGCCGCAGAAACAAATGGGTATTAACCCTAAACACTGGGACGGGTAATTGTCGAAATATTGTGTAAAGTAAAGCCTTGCAAAATAAAATACCATCACCATTCAGACTCAAATGAATTCCCGAGCGAAGCCGGGTATCTCAGCTAGTATATGTATATGTTAACGATCTAGCGGTTGCAATTTGAACATTACTAAACTTAAATAAACATTTTATGTAAAACTAAAGATCAAGTTCGTTAGCGGCTGAAATCCAATTAACAATCCAACAAAAAATCTTAATATCTCTGTTATTTTGCGTAGGATAGAAATATTGTATTGAACAAATCTTATGGTAAATGTAATGTTCTATAAATGTTATTATACACGTTTTTTCACTCTATTGAGTATTAACTGAGATATTTGCATTTTTTAGTTTCCGGCTTTTATTAAACCCCCACTCCTACTCATCTTGTATTAACAATTTGGTATTATGTTAAGAAGCACTTAATTTGAAGCCTAAATACGAAATATTATTATCATTGAACTATTAGATTTTGAGATAAATAAAAAAAAAAGTAACGAACTTGGGAAATCTGCTTACCTAACGCAGCAGCTGCGTGGAGGACTTTTGAAAAATAATTTATAGTCAAAATTCAATTTTGTTTAATTTCTTTTATGTTGAGCCATGGTGTTAGTGTATATTTTTGTATTATTGTTTTATATATTGTTCTTTATACTTTTATTTTAATTTTCCTTCTGTAAAGTTGTTTATTTATGCCATTAAACTATTATATACCTAGCTATCTGTCTGATTAAAGTTTTTTGCGAATTGCAGGTTGAAGCAGGAGGTGGCTACTTGAACCTGACCGTTCCTGCAGCACCAACATCAACAACAACATCAACAACTGCAAAACCCGACAGTCAAGAAGCCAGCAAGCCTTCAGTTGCAAACAACACAGTTTTATAAGTTGGTGGCGCCTTTTTTGAAGGATTGGACACAGTTAACAAATATTTATCGTCTTACTGACTGAATCTATTTATTTATTTATTTAATTTATTTTGTAAAAACCCGAAGTTTATACATACTTAAATATCATTTCAACTTCGAGGGAAGTATTGTCTATTAAGAACTTACTGGCACAGTCAGGTCTCAAGAGGAGAATATCGTCATCAAATCGGAAACGGAAGGACAAAAGTAATGAAGGTCTTCTAGGTTGAGGGACGTTTGGTAAATTCCGTAAAAATATTTTCTGAAAAAGAAATTTATTCACAGTTACAATTTGAGATTAATGTACGAGGTAATTTAATCATATTTGGTATCATTAAAGTAATATTGAGCAGACATTCCAAATATATTTTTATACCTTTTTATACGATTAGTATTTAAATTACTATTTTTTTTTATTATTTAAGTACTTGCATTTGTTACTAATATCATAAAAATTTAGATTAGTTTCTTTGTAAGTTATTTCTTTGTGAGTTAGGACATTTTTAAAAAAACTAACTTGTTTTAAATTATTTTAAAATATTTTCAAAAAAAGATTTATCTAATTTATTAAATTATAATTTTTAGATATATATTAGTTTATATTACCTATAATATAATAGTACATAATTTATTTTAGGTTTATTACATTCGACTTTGACCCAGTGTTTTAATTTTAAGACTAACCTTTCGACATTACATTTGACAGTGTTAATTAATGTTAATTTAGATCTAGGTTAGTTAAGGACCAAAGAAAAATAATACTTATATTCATAAATTGAACTCAGGTTTGAACTAACATTTCTATATCTAATTTTAATATATAAATTATATTTTAGGCTACTAATTTAATTTAAAATATATATTTTAGGCTGTGTTGTAAGACACAAGTATAATTTTTCAAAAATTAATTAAAATTTTATTTTAGGGTACATATATTTATTTTTTTTTTAAAAAAACTTACTTATTATATACCAAAGAGGACGTAACCAAGGACTTAACTGGACTGAATATTATATTAATTTTGGACTATAATTACAATACACGTTACTTTTACGAAGACTGACACTGAACAGTAAATACTTTTTTTTCCGATTGTTTAAATAAGAATTTTTACTGTGCCAAATATTAACACATCACTTTACTATTTAAGTTATATTTAAAAATAAATATCGACATTTAAAAATTAGTTTAAAGAAGAAGATAATAATTATCGACTTCTTATATTAATTGTGTTGCTTTAATAGGTTTTAAGTTTTAATTTATTATTTAAATTTGATATTTATAATAATATAATATAGAAATTAGGGTAAGATTATATTTAAACAAATAGGAAAAACGCATTTTCGGCTAATAAAAGTGAAGCTGCTCACCAATTGCGAATTGAATCGAATTTTGGCTTTAATCATTTGTGATTAAATTTATTAGAAAATATATATTAATTTCACAAAAAAATGTTGCTAAAATTAGATAAAATAATTTGTTTATTATTTGAGCTTATAATATTATTGTCTGCTGCTACATTTATTCTGTTTCTGTTGTATATATTGTTTGTCCTTCTGTTTGACGGTCTTCTCCTCATGAAAATAGGCCTGATTGTTCTAAGGGGATCTTTTATATCTCCGAAGCTAATGAGGATATTTATGTTTGTATAATAATTTATTTTAATAGATTTTGCAGTTGTATTTATTTATTTATTTGTTAAACAGAATATTTATTAAAGAATTTATTTATTTATTGTTACGCATTTGATTATTATTATTATCCTTCTCCATCTGTTGTTCTAGCTTTGAAAATTTATAGATAGGAATAATGTGACAACTCTGAGGATTTCTCACGTGCTTGAAAGTCGCACTGATGATTTCATGCGAAATTAAATTTTAAATTTCCCTTAGCGGAAATCAGCTATTGAGGTTGTACTCATGACGCGATTTATGAAAAAGTCCGTCACGCAGGGGCTGCGTAAACTAAGCAGATTTCCCACGTGAAGTAAGTGATCACTAAACTTATACACGAGGGACGAATAGTTACGAAAACGGCCGCCAGAGCTCTCTTCGGAAAGTACCAAACAGCTCACTCCTGCCAACCAATGCAGAATACAAATGCAAATATCTCGGTTAATATTCAAGATACAGAATAAATGTATAGAACAATATTTATAGTAAATTTAATTTGCAATAAGATTGGTTCTATACAATTTTTTGATCCGACGCATAATAACGGAGATATTTCGAATTCTCCGAAAATCTCCCCTCTAAACCCCCTCTCCCACTTTCGATTTTATCCATTACCGAACTTGATCTTTTTTTACATAAAACGATTAAATATTGAGTTTGGTAACGATCAAACAAAAATTGCGCTTTGACCGCTAGAGCGTTAAAATACACACACACACACACACACACACACACACACACACATATATATATATATATATATATATATATAAAATTTTGAACGAACCTCATTATCGTCATCTGCGTAGGATCGATTGGTATTTGAAGACATTTTTCGAAACTCGTGTCATGAGAACGACCTCAATAGCTGATTTCCCTAAAGGGAAATCTGCTAAAAGTGAGTTAAATGTCCATCGATCCTACTTAGGAGATGACGAAAATGAAGTCTGTTCAACATTATATATCCACATAATGGTCTATTACCGCAGTTTTTGCTCCATCTTTACCAAACTCGATAAATAAACGTTTCATAAAAAACTAAAGGTTAAGTTCGTTAATGGGGGAAATCTAGCAAGTGGGAGGAGGGATTTAGGGGGATATCAAAAATTCAAAATATCTTCATTATTATTTGTCAAACCGAAAAATTGTATAGAACCAATCTTATTGCAAATACAATGTTCTATAAATGTATATATAGAATATTAACATTCTTATATTAGAATATTAATATTCTTTATATAGGATATTTCCATATTTGTTTTTAGGCCGGCTGTAACACCCTGCCCCTCTCAAATAGTCGTTATTTTATTTTTATCGTTACCCAACTCGAAATATAAGTGTTTTATGCAAAACAAAAAGACAATCTTAATTTAATTACCTATAAATGCAGTTGTATAAATATTTTTTCTAATATGAATATTAACCGAAATATTTTCATATTTTAATACTCTTACTCGTGTCAAATAAAGAATACTCTGTTATATAATTAACCACTTTATTCGAAGCTAACATAGCAATTACTTTTTTTATTATTTTTTTTTTTTTTTAAACCGTTCATTTGATCTATACCATACTCGATAATTAACTGTTTCAGCCAGCACTGAAGATCATATATATATATATATATATATATATATATATATATATATATATATATATATATATTTGTCTGTTACCGCTCTAGCGGTCGCAATTTGTTTTTTGATCGGTACCAAACTCGATATTTAGTCGTTTTATGTAAAAAGAAAGATCAAATTTGTTAACGGCTGAAATCGGACCAGTGAGAGGAGGGGGGTTTAGAGGGGAGGATTTTCGAAAATTCGAAATATCTCCGTTACTATACGTCAGATCGAAAAATTGTACAGAATCAATCTTAAGGCAAATAAAATTTACTATAAATAGTGTTATATACATGTATTCTCTATCTTGAATATTAACCGAGATGTTTGCATTTTTATTAAATCTGGCCGGCTTACGGACGGGAGTGAATTTCCCGCCAATATCAAGTTCGGCTGTTTCCTGACTGCTTGGGTCTCGTGAAATTTCTCTATTGTAAAACTTCACGTGGAAATCTGCTTAGTTTACGCAGCCCTTGCGTGTCGGAGTTATGTATGTGTTTTTACAACCGTATGTGTGTTTGAACGTACCCTTTTTTAGTCCGCTTAATTGATGGACGTTTGTAGATTTACGAGATTTGTGTCATGAGTTCAATATCAACAACTGATTTCCTTGATCAGCTTGATATATTGTCAAATGTTGTATAGAAACCCAAGAGCAAAATATTGGTCAACCAATAACATAACCACTATTTAATAACCGGTTTTTCTCTCTCATTTGCAAGTGTAAATAAAACATTGATATTACATAAGATCATACTCCCACATTAGTTTGTTTACAAACTACACTTTTATAACGTTTTACACGGAGTAATCAAAATTCAACACATCAAAATAATACTTAATTATACTAAAAGTTCCAAATTTATAAGTTCATATCGTGGCTTCTTCTACAAGTTCTCTACAATTATAAACCTTGTTCAACTCTTGCTTAGTAAGCACATGGCATAAGTAATAAGACAAATTACCTTACATTGTATAGTAACAAGTTAATGAATCAAACTAATACAGTTTTTTTTTGCGAATTAAATTACATTGTATTTATGTAACAAGTGTAGATTTCGTTCTATAATTTATACAAGAATTCTTAATTTTAAAATTTTAAACGAGGCGGTGATTTCATGAAACCCGTTATCAGAAACATACGCACACACCCAGACAAAACTGTAGTTTTGTTATTAAAGAGCATCTGGGGAAATTGTCAAAAAAAAAAGTATATCACGCAAGGGCCACGTAAACTAAGCAGATTTCCCATGTAGGTCAAGTAGTTGCATTTATCTCAAACGTAAAATTTCACTGAGATGAATTTTTGTAATTTAGTATTCAAATAATATGCTTCATAATATAGCAGGTTATTATAGGAGTGGGATTTTTCTGAAGGAAAACTAAAAAAAGTCCGTCACGCAGGGGCTGCGTTAACTAAGCAGATTTCCCACGTGAAGTATTACAGTAGAGAAATATGCCCAATAACAACTGTAGTAGGAAGGTATCTCTAAACCTATTCACGAGGGACGAATAGTTAGGGAAACGGCCGCCAGAGCTCTCGGCTGAAAGTCCGGAACATAGCGCCGAGTCCTGCCGACCACACACACATTACAAATGCAAATATCTCGGTTAATATTCAAGATACAGAATAAATGTATAGAACAATATTTATAGTAAATTTAATTTGCAAAAAGATTGATTTCATACAATTTTTCGATCAGATGCATAATAACGGAGATATTTCGAATTTTTGAAAATCCCTCAAAATTGCGACCGATAGAGCGTTAATAGACATAGATATATATATATATATATATATATATATATATATATATATATATATATATATAATTTTGAACGGATCTCATTTTCGTCATCTGCTGGGTAGGATCGATGGACCTTTCAAGAAATTTTTTGAAACTTGCATCATGAGTACGACCTCAATAGCTGATTTCTCTTAAGAAACATCTGCTAAAAAAAATGCAAATATCTCGGTTAATAATCAATATAATGAATCAACGTACATAAAAACAGTTTTAGAATATTACATTTTCAATAAGATTCATTCTATACTAAATCTCTGATCCGACGCATAACAAGATGTTTTGAATTTTCGAAACTCCCCCTCCCCTAAACCTCCTCTCCGACTGAGACGATTTCAGCCGTTAACGAACTTGATCTTCGTGTTTACATAAAACGTTTCAGTATCGAGTTTCGAATCGACCAGGTAATAATTACGACCCGATTAAGAGCGTTAACAGACAAATACACACACACACACACACACACACACACACAAAGCTAGTTCGGCCGTTTCAATTGACTAGCTCGGCTCTCATGAAATTTCTCTATTATTAAACTTCACGAGGTTAATCTGCTTAGTTTACGCTGCCCCTGCGTGACGGACTCTTTTTGGTTGATCATTACCAAACTCGACAATTGTACTTTTTACGTTACATTAGAGATCGAGTAAGTTAACGGCAGAAATCGGACCAATGTTAGGATGAGTGGGAGGGGTTAGATAGTAGCTCCGTTAATATGAGTCGAATCGTTTTTAATCAATCATGTTTAACAAATTTAATGTCATTTAAATATCTCTAAAATGTTTCACTTTTTGAATATTAGCAGAGATGTATCCATTTTTGAACCATCAGTAAACATTTTTTTTTTTTTTTTTTTTTTTTTTTTTTGTAATCGCGCTTTAACAATAGGAATTTATCTTGAAACGTCTTATTTCAGGTTAAATATCAAATGTTGTTTTCGGGGTTCAGGTTAGCCATGTGAGTTAAAGCGTTGGCCTTAATCTCACATGGTAAACCTTGAGTGGCGAGTTCGATTCTCGCCTGGGAAAAGAAAATTATTTAATGACGAAATTCATTAAATAATATCTTAAGTCCCACCCTGGCTAGAAAAGGGTGATAACCTGTAGATAACCCGTCCCAATTAGCCAGAGTTGCAAAAAGGGGACGTTAATAAAAAATAATAATAAAATATTGTTTTCAACAGACCATTACTATGTGAGAACCTACAAATATTTGGTATGAGTTAAGATTTTATTACTGGACTGCTGATCTATATCATACTCGATATCTGGTATTGGCTGAAACCAGACCAGGTACAGAGAGAGGGAAATTCGAAAATTCAAAATACCTCAATTATTATGAGTTTAATAAAAAATGTTATAAACGAATCTTGTTATTGATGCTCTTCAATTCTTAAAGTTTTATACATTTGTACCTAACTCAAATATTAAGCAAGGCATATTTACATTCCTGTTTTCAATCATTAGTCAACTACCACTTCAAATCATTTGATTTTTTTATGATACAGAGAATATACGGTGAAACTAGATCAGTAGTTTGTCATAGTAGCAAGCAGGAAAATCTTCTTAGTTTTCGCAAACCCCTGCGTGACGGACTTTTAGCAGATTTCCCTTGAGGGAAATCTGCTATTGAGGTCGTACTCATGATGCGAGTTTCGAAAAATTTCTTCAAATGTCCATCGATCCTACCCAGGAGATGACGAAAATGAGGTCCTTTCAAAATTATATATATGTATGTTAACGCTCTAGCGGTCGCAATTTTTGTTTGATCTTTACCAAACTCGGAATTTAATCGTTTTATGTAAAAAGGAAGATCAAGTTCGTTAATGGCTGAAATCGGACCAGTGGGAGGGGGGATTTTTGAAAATTCAAAATATCTCCGTTATTATGCGTCGGATCGAAAAATTGTATTATATAAATCTTATTGCAAATTAAATTTACTATAAATATTGTTCTATACATTTATTCTGTATCTTGAATATTAACCGAGATATTTGCATTTGTATTCTGCGTGTGGTCACCAGTAGGCTGTTCGGACTTTCCGCCGAGAGCTCTGGCGGCCGTTTCTATAACTATTCGTCCCTCGTGAATAGGTTTAGAGGTTAGGTTAACTGTTTTTTGGGGCTAGAAACTACTGGGTTATTACGCCCTAAATAATGTTTTAGATTTAGAGGTTTCTTACTACTACAGTTGTTATTAGGCAGATTTCTCTATTGTAAAACTTCTCGTGGGAAATCTGCTTAGTTTACGCAGCCCCTGCGTGACGGACTTTTTTTTTCTAAGAGGAAGTCAATAGGTTATGTTTTCCGGAATAGTTTATTGGCCCTCAGCAACACTCGTTACTGCTGAATGTTCCACTCAATTGGTTTTATTGTAATGGGTCAAGATTCCTTCCTGTTCCGCGTGTAGCATCAAACCAGACACGATCTTGTTAAAGATCCAATAACATTCTCAAATCACACTGCTAGTAATTAACGGAGGCTTATGTGGTAGCCATGCCATAGAAGGGGTGGCTGTCCTATAATTTCCTAATGCTTTAATTTCCCTAAGTTGGTTTCATGCCTCTGATGAAGGGAGTAAATTATTCGAAACTTTGACATCACCTTTTTATGATAACAGAGGGCCTGCTTAAATTAGTCAGGTTTCCACGCACTGGTATACCATCAGTGGGAAAGGTGGTTTTGGAGGGTATTTCATAAATTTCAAATATCTTCGTTATTATGCGCCAGGCTGAAGAATTCTGTCGAACAAAATGTGAATGTCATTTGCTGCAATTGTTGTTATACACATATTTTCTCAATCTTATTAACTGAGATATTTTCGGTTTTAAAGTTTTTGGATTTCAGTCAATAGCCACTCCTATTTATGTCATATTAACGATAAGCTGTTATAACATGGACCACTTTTTTCATGTACATACCAAGTTTCATAAAATTCGGTTCAGCCGTTTATGCGTGAAAAGGTAACAAACAAACAAAAACACACCAAAGAAACAAAATGCAGTTATGGTGTCTATGACATGTGAAACGAAAAGTTATCGAGAAATTTCGCGAAAAAAAATCAATGTACAGACAGAGGTTACAAATATATATATATATGTAGATTAGATATGCTATAAATGTTGGTATATATGTTTTATTCACTATCTGGATTATTAACCGAAATATTTTCTTTTTTAAGTTTTCATTCTTTAGTATACGAGCCACTTCTACTCATGTCGTATTTACAATAAGTTGTTGACTAACCTATGGCGGAAGGTCAACAAAAAAGAAATAAAAACTTCAAACTTCTCGTGGGAAATCTGCTTAGTTTACGCAGCCCCTGCGCGACGGACTTTTTTCTTATTGATCACGCCTTTTCTATTTTCATTATGTGCATATTCTCTTTTATCCTCCTATTACTTTAATTTCTTTTTTTTTTTTTTTACTATTATACTTACATTTTCAAAATCAAATTTATGGTATTTATGAATTTAATTGCGTTACTGGCTAGGGACGTTTTAATGCACTTATGATTAACGTTTATCACGTGTTGTGTATTCCTTTTCAGTAATTGTGAAGATTCTCCTATATAACTTTCATTGCAATCTATACAGCTTATTTTTAGCAGATTTCCCTTAAGGGAAATCAGCTATTGAGGTCGTACTCATGACGCGAGTTTCGAAAAAATTCTTCAAATGTCAATCGATCCTACCCAGGAGATGACGACAATGAGGTCCGTTCAAAATTATATATATATATATCTATATATATATATCGCTATATATATATCTATCGATAGATATATATATATATATATATATATATATATATATATATATATATATATAGATATATATATTTGTCTGTTAACGCTCTAGCGGTCGCAATTTTTGTTTGATCGTTACCAAACTCGGAATTTAATCGTTTTATGTAAAAAGGAAGATCAAGTTCGTTAATGGCTAAAATCGAACCAGTGGAAGGGGGGGGTTTAGAGGGAGGGATTTTCGAAAATTCGAAATATCTCCGTTACCATACGTCGGATCAAAAAAGTGTATAGAACCAATCTTATTGCAAATTAAATTTACTATAAATATTGTTCTATACATTTATTCTGTATCTTTAATATTAACCGAGATATTTGGATTTGTATTGTGAGTGTGGTTGGCTATGTTTGGGAGTTTCCGCCGAGCGTACTAGCGCTAGTGTGGCCGATTCACTAACTATTCGTCCTCGTGAGAATAGGTTATTACTAGGCAGATTTCTATATTGTAAAACTTCACGTGGGAAATCTGCTTAGTTTACGCAGCCCCTGCGTGACGGACTTTTTATTATACTTTATATTTGGCATCTGTAGACTTAAATTGATCGTTTACATGGTTGAAGCTATTTTTTACTTTTTTCGAAGCTTAAATACCAAATATTGTTTTCAATATGCCTTTATTATGGGACGTACATGCTAACTAGTTGTGTAATGGTGTCATGAATTAAGATTTTGCGTTCTTGTTTTGAAGATGTTTACTTGATCCATTCCATACTCGATATTTAACCGTTTCAGATATCACTACCTTTCATATTTGTTATTGGCAGAAATCGGACTTGGATTTGTGAGTGCGTTAGAGAGAGTGAACTCGAAAATTAATAATATTTCCGTTATTATGAGTGGGTTCGAAAATGGTATAGAGCCCATTTTGTTAAACTGTCTGTGGTCATCAACTGTTCTTCTATGCACTTTTTCGTATCTCAAATACTAATCGCATTATTCATAATTGTTTTCAGAGCTTTGTATAACACCCCTCCCCTCTCCGTCACCCCTTTATCTCATCGGTTTATACATGGAAATAGGGAATATGTGGTGAGATGAGGTCACAAGTATGTTATAAGAATTAAGAAATATGCTTAGTTTGCGCAGCCCTTGAGCGACAGAATTTTCTTGTTTTCAGTCTTCTAAAATCCCACTTGTACTGATTGAATTTTACTTGAGACATACAGAATCTATGGCCAAATGAGATTAGTTTATTCATGAGTTGGCATCGGGTTTTGAGTATCTTGTATCAGCTCGTGGGAAATCTGCTTAGTTTACGCAGCCCCTGCGTGACATACTTTATTCATGTGGTGAGATCAGGTCACGAATATCCTATTCCAGCACGTGGAAAATCTGCTTAGTTTACGCAGCCCCTGCGTGACTTACTTTAGTCATGTGAAGAGATCAGGTCACAAGTATCCTGTAACAGCACGTGGGAAATCTGCTTAGTTTACGCAGCCCCTGCGTGACTTACTTTATTCATGTGAAGAGATCAGGTCACGAATATCCTATTCCAGCACGTGGAAAATCTGCTTAGTTTACGCAGCCCCTGCGTGACGTACTTTATTCATGTGAAGAGATCAGGTCACGAGTATCCTGTACCAACACGTGGGGAACTGCTTAGTTTACGCAGCCCCTGCGTGACGGACTTTTTTCATGTGGTGAGATCAGGTCACAAGTATGATATACCAGCACGTGGGAAATCTGCTTAGTTTACGCAGCCCCTGCGTGACGTACTTTATTCATGTGAAGAGATCAGGTCACGAGTATCCTGTACCAACACGTGGGGAACTGCTTAGTTTACGCAGCCCCTGCGTGACGTACTTTATTCATGTGAAGAGATCAGGTCACAAGTATCCTGTACCAACACGTGGGGAGCTGCTTAGTTTACGCAGCCCCTGCGTGGCTTACTTTATTCATGTGAAGAGATCAGGTCACAAGTATCCTGTACCAACACGTGGGGAGCTGCTTAGTTTACGCAGCCCGTGCGTGGCTTACTTTTTTCATGTGAAGAGATCAGGTCACGACTATCCTATTCCAGCACGTGGAAAATCTGCTTAGTTTACGCAGCCCCTGCGTGACGTACTTTATTCATGTGAAGAGTTCAGGTCACAAGTATCCTGTACCAACACGTGGGGAGCTGCTTAGTTTACGCAGCCCCTGCGTGACGTACTTTATTCATGTGAAGAGATCAGGTCACAAGTATCCTGTACCAACACGTGGGGAGCTGCTTAGTTTACGCAGCCCCTGCGTGACGTACTTTATTCATGTGAAGAGATCAGGTCACAAGTATCCTGTACCAACACGTGGGGAGCTGCTTAGTGTACGCTGCCCCTGGGTGACGTACTTTATTCATGTGAAGTGATAAGGTCAAGTGTATACTGTACCACAACGTGGTGAACTGCTTAGTTTACGCAGCCCCTGCGTGACGTACTTTATTCATGTGAAGAGATCAGGTCACAAGTATCCTGTACCAACACGTGGGGAACTGCTTAGTTTACGCAGCCCCTGCGTGACGTACTTTATTCATGTGAAGAGATCAGGTCACAAGTATCCTGTACCAACACGTGGGGAACTGCTTAGTTTACGCAGGCCCTGCGTGACGTACTTTATTCATGTGAAGAGATCAGGTCACAAGTATCCTGTAACAGCACGTGGGAAATCTACTTAGTTTACGCAGCCCCAGCGTGACGTACTTTATTCATGAGTAGAGATCTGGTCACAAGTATGATATACCAACAGCTGGTAAGGCTCCTTTGTGTACGCAGCCTCTTCGTGACGTACTTTTTTCATGTGAGGAGATCAGGTCACAAGTATCCTGTACCAGCACGTGGGGAGCTGCTTAGTTGACGCAGCCCCTGCGTGACGTACTTTATTCATGTGAAGAGATCGGGTCACAAGTATGATATACCAGCACGTGGGAAATCTGCTTAGTTTACGCAGCCCCTGCGTGACGTACTTTATTCATGTGATGAGATCAGGTCACAAGTATGATATACCAGCACGTGGGAAATCTGCTTAGTTTACGCAGCCACCGCGTGGCGGACTTTTTTCATGTGGTGAGATCAGGTCACAAGTATGATATACCAGCACGTGGGAAATCTGCTTAGTTTACGCAGCCCCTGCGTGACGTACTTTATTCATGTGATGAGATCAGGTCACAAGTATGATATACCAGCACGTGGAAAATCTACTTAGTTTACGCAGCCCCTGCGTGACGTACTTTATTCATGTGATGAGATCAGGTCACAAGTATCCTACACCAGCACGTGGAAAATCTGCTTAGTTTACGCAGCCCCTGCGTGACGTACTTTATTCATGTGATGAGATCAGGTCACAAGAATCCTACACCAGCACGTGGAAAATCTGCTTAGTTTACGCAGCCCCTGCGTGACGTACTTTATTCATGTGATGAGATCAAGTCACAAGAATCCTACACCAGCACGTGGAAAATCTGCTTAGTTTACGCAGCCCCTGCTTGACGTACTTATGATTTTTATTGATCCTGATTAATTGGTTCCCCTATTGTCCATCATCTTGTAGAGAATGTGCTCATTGTAATCACTTCCTGCCCCATATCCTACTTCCAATCAGACATCTCGTAAAGATCCAATAAGATATCCAAATCACATCCCTCCAGCAATTACCGCATCCCGACACGGCCTCCAATCCCATAGAAAGGGCTGCTGTCCCCAGAGTTTCCTAATGCTCGACACGTTACTCTCCGTAACTGGGCAGCTTTATTTTCCCGGCGTCCTTGCCTTTCCTCAGGGGCTCGGGTAAAAGTAAACGAAGTCTACAAATGGATTTTTCCACCTCTCGGGGAATCCTAATTGGATCCCGACGATGGAAGGAGTCATGCCCTCCATTTTTCATTCCGTGTGTTCTAGGGCCATTATTTTTTTTGTTATAGCGATTATCGACTGAAAAAAAATATGAAATGAGAGTTGTGTATCAAGGCGAAGAGCATAAAGCCAAGGATAAGATTAGTGGGAACTTTCAGTTTTTCGAAAGACCACTTCTTCAGTACCACATGCTTAAAATACTCTACGGATCCAAGGACTTGTGAACTTCACTCAAAAGTTCGTATTCGTGAGTCATTATAAGTTCACACAGCCAAGATATAGAACAACATGGATTAACACAAGCTGATGCTAATAATGATAAGACATAATTGTCAAAAAGAAAATGAATGATTGCCCCTTAACTACCCTGATCAAAGCTGGTTGGTATTGGAATGCTTCATGTACACCACCTTTACTCAGGAAATGAGCTTTTGAGGCATACTCATGAAACTCATTTTTCGAAAAATTTTCTTAAATGTCCATCGATTCTGTCTAGGAGATGGCAAAAATGAGGTCGGGTGAAGTTAATATATTTTTGTCTGTTAACTCTCTAGCGGTTACAATTTTCCTCGATCGTTACCAAATCGATATCCAAACGTTCAATGCAAAAATAAATCTCGTTAGGGGCTGAAATTGGAACGAGGATAGGGGGGTTTAGAAAGGGAGTGATTCCAAAAGATGGAAATACCACTGTTATTATTTGCCTAATCGAAGAAGTAAATATTGTTATATCTGTTAGTGCAGACCGTCGTCACTGGCTGATGGTCGAGTACAGTTGTACAAGTTAAGTACAAGCCCTTTCGATGCAAAGGTTGTTAAGTACTCATATTTATTATTAGCTGGTGGTGAGTGTAATGAATGGTTAATCACAAAACTTTTTTATGGCTCCTCACAATTTTATTTCTTATAAACGCTGAGCGCTTTCGGGGACTAAATCCCCATCCTCAGAGCGTCAGAGCGTAGGGCGATCTTATAGACTTGCTACCAGTGCATCGGCAGGGTTTAGCCTAGTAGCAAGTCTATAGGATTGCCCTGCGCTCTGACGCTCTGAGGATGGAGATTTAGTCCCCGAAAGCGCACAGCGTTTATAAGAAATAAAATTGTGAGGAGCCATAAAAAAGTTTTGTGATTAACCGTTGTTAAGTACATTTGTTCTGTGTCGTGAATATTAAACGAGATACTTGTATTTTTTAGTTTTCTGTCTTCAGCAACCCCGTCCCACCTCCTACTCATGCAAGAATAGCTATACACTATTATATCTTGAACCACTTTAATCTTAAATATCAAAATTTTCCAGAGTCCTTTATTGTGCGAGATTCATGCAAATACGTTATGTAGATGACTTCGGCAATTAAGATTTTATGTTCGAGCTCAAAAAATTTGGTTTGATCTTCACTAAACTCGATATTAAACATTTTCTGTCATCACTAAAGATTAAATTTGTTATTGGTATAAATCGGACTTGGAATAAAGAGGGGGGGGGGGTTAGAAATGGGGTCGAAAATTCAAAATATCTGCGTTATTGAGAGTTGGATCGAAAAATGCTATAGAACAATCTTTTTAAAATATTCATAAGCCCCCATCTTTTTAAAATATTCGTAAGTCTCCCCCCCCCCGTCACCTCTTCTACGCATAAATTTGGAGTGTTATTCCTTCAGGTGGGAAATCTTAGTTTACGCAGCTACTACGTGACGGACTTTTACTTTTTGAGTTAATAAATGCAAATACGTGGGGCACGAGGGTGATATGCTTAATTAACGCAGCCCCTGCGTGACGGACGTTGCATTTCTTATATTTAAAAGAGAAACGCGACATTCTGATCATTAACAGGCAGTTACTGTCAGGAGTTCTGTGCGTGATTAGAAATTGGAAAAACAAAAATAAATAAATACAAACAAAATAAACGAGGAATGAAAGGTGCTGGAATCAATTTAAGAAAAACAAATTTGGAAATTTTAGAAAAAACCAAAGATCCTATTTGTTATTGGCATAAATCGTAACTGAAATAGTCGGTGTATAGAGGGATTTGTTTCGAAAATTAAATCTATTACCGTTATTATGAGTCTGATCGTAAAATGTTATAGAACCAATCTTGTTGAACTATTCTTCAATTGTTGTTGTATGCATTATTTCGTAACATAAGTATTAAGCGAGTTATTCCTACTTTCTTTTTTCAGTCTTCACTAATCCCCACCCCCACTCCCTTCTACACATCGGTATTAGATATGTGTTCAGACGAGATCACAAGTGGGTCATGCCACTACGTGGAAAATCTGCTTAGTTTTCGCAGCCTTTCTGTCATAGTGACTTTTTTGGGCCGTGAGACAATTCTTCCCTGATTCCGAATATAGTACTCCTCGAGTGCCCAGCCAGACTGCAGTCCATTGTATAAGGTGCATCTAGAGAGTATCCTCCCAGATCTGGACTTGCCATCTCCCGGACCTTCCTGGGAATGTGATCGGCCTAGTGACACTCCTACCGGCCGCAGATCACGTATTAATTGCCTCGCTTCTTGATTGCATAGCCTCAGCTACATTCCTGCTCTCCGTTACACATATCCCTAATCGTACTGTCACACGCTCACGCAAAGCTATTCCATTATTTTTTTCGTCGTCTTGCAATTTACTTGATGTACGTACAGAGAGCGATTGTACGGATTTGGTCACGTTGCAGCTCGGTACAGATGTGTTGCGTTAAACGGACAACCATGACGCAATTTTATATACTGTCTAAGCTGAACAAGTGATATTTAGTGATATAGCCGCAATAGAAGGAACGGGAATCAAGAACAACGAGAATAATCCGACACCTAAAATCCTACAAGGTTATGGCCCACATGAACATTCTAAAATGGACCCTTGCTGCGGACTCAGCGTAATTCATATTGGGAAGATACCATACTTATATTCGAATGCAGTGACAAACATAATATTTCTCATTATCGCCCTATCACAATTTATTCAATACTCAGAAGAATACTTGTAAGAGCAATAGATAGAAAATAGAAACTACATGTTGAACTCTCTACACATCAGAAAAGGATTTCCCGCATGTACTGGAACATTTGTCAATTCCTTATTAATTAATGCATCTATCCAAAACACTAAGCAAAGAAAAAAAGATTGTTGCATTATTTTTCTGGAAGTTTCTAGAGCATTTGATAATGCAGGACATGATCATGTTGAAAAACCTATTAACTTAAAGTAAGTTGAAATGAAAAACCTTGTTACTAGTCATTAGAAATGACAAGGAACAGTTCCACCACCCAAAAACAAGTACAGAGCGTAGGAAACACCCACTATTGGCACTGCAGACAGATCGGAACCCTTCCTAATGTCCTAGATTCCTGACAATGGGGTGAGCAGGTGCGCAATTCACGTTATCATAAGGTACGGACTCAAATTGTTCACCTTTGGATAAAGAAGCGCCATGATTGGGATACATTCGAAGAGGGGACTTGCAATGCGTGAGAAGGCAACTGAGAAGAGCAGACATTGAGAAAAAGTCCGTTACGCAGGGGTAGCGTAAACTAAGCAGATTTCCCATGTGAAGTTTTACAATAGAGAAATCTGCCTAATGGTAACACAACACCACCGTGATTAAATACAAACGGTAATGAGAAATCATTCAGTTAATTAAAATGAATTCCCAACTGAAACGCCTTCTGAATTGTAAGAATAATTTATATTTTAATAACTCAAATTTTAGTAGTCTAGAACTAAAGAAGGGGGGGGGGCGGATGAACAGAACGTATTTGCATAAATCTCACAAAGTAACAAAGGTAGGTTAAGGTTAGAAACTACAGGTAAGGTTAGAAGGAGCTTCAACCTGAGCCGAGTAGTTACGGAAACGGCCGACAATCCAAACTATACCCGACCACAGACTTCATAAAAATGCAAATATCTCGGTTAATATTCAAGATAGAGAATAAATGTATATAACAATATTTATAGTAAATTTAATTTTTAATAAGATTGTTTCTATACAATTTTACGAGCCGATGCATAATAACGGTGATGCTAAAATGAAAAGAAGGGCTTAATTGTGGATTCTGCCGCCCGTTTTGAGATGACCAAAAATCAACCAGAAGAGGTGGACCAAGAGGAAATGGCAATCTACGAACCATTTTGCCACTATTTCTCAGAAAAGTAGAAAATCCAAGATTGGGTTGTTAAGCGGCTACTCTTCGGCTCAAGAGGAGTCCTCCAACAAAAATCGCGCCTCGACCGTGGAGAAACTTCTGATCGGGCTCGTGAGTTTAATGTCAATAAGTCAACGATCCTTGACTTGGAAAAACAAATTTTACGAAAGTTTTTTCGCGTGCATCTGCTGGTACCGGAAAGAGACCCGTGTAATTATCTACTTCTTGTAAATGTAGTTGATGAGTTAATTTTACAAAGACGGTCTCGTAATATGCGCACTTCAGCGACTATTATGAAGGAAAAGACCAGTAATAAATTTCCCGAAGGTAATATCCTTGTTACCCTCTTCCCTTCCTATTTGTTATTTCCATGGGAATCAGATATTCCTAGTGATGGGTGGAACTCACAAGGTGCTGCTTGTATATAATGGATAACAGCTGTTAGACATCGTGTCAAATGTGACCTCATTCAGATCTTGGTTGAAAAGTAAAATGAGGTAAGGTCAATAAATAAAACCACATTACCTTCTTTATACCTCTCTACATGGTCCATGTCTCTTATGGCATACACATGTACAGAATTGTCGATACACATACATATATTTGTAGAAACACATATATAGATTTGGCCTTGTCTTCAAGGCGGTCACGACTAGACTAAAACATGGAGAATCAAAAAAAGAATCAGCTATTTACAGCGATACGTGAGACGAGAGATTGATTACAGAAGTAGCATAGTCACCCACACATCTAATGCACTTGTTTTTTATTATAATATTTAATAAATATTTGGTTGACAAATAAGTCTTTTCGGTTTTTCTGTGTGAAATAAAACCCACTGTATTAGAGGCATAAAATTTATTTCTGTAATCGTTGAATAATGGTAACATTACTAAACTGAAATGAGTGAAGAAAGTGAAACATTTTGCAATAGAGTGAAGAAAGTTAATTGCCTTGTTAATTAGTAATAAGTATAAATTAAAAAATAATTTGAAGTTGGAAATTAAATGCTTTTAAATGTTTCTTAACATTGTAAGAATTTATTTTAACAAAATAAATTGAAATGTGAATGAATTATTGGTGGAAATAATCAATATATTTTAAAATTTAAATATAATAATATTACCTTCCTTGTTTATAACCTGCACTTGTTTATAACTGCACTACTTCAAAATCATCACTAGTTGTTTTATAACGTTTCACTCGAGTTGTGAAATGATCTACTTTCGTCACTTGTATAATAAATAACTATGTATCTACAATATTTTCCCCTAACTTTCCAGTAACTGTATAATGCCATGTTCATAGAATGTCTGGGGTTTATTGTTAAAAAACTCATCACAGTGGTTTTTGGTATCCTCTTCCTTTTGGAATATATTTCCCTTCATGGAGTTGTGCATAAGCGGAAATCACTTGGGGCTAAGTCTGGTGAATAGGGCAAAAGGTGTCATCCAAGGCTCAATAATTTATTACGAGTGGCCAATGAGGTGTGAGGCCTAGCATTGTCTTGGTGGAACACAACACCTTCCGATTCGCAATTTCTGGGGGTTTATTTTTAATTGATGGATCCAATTTTGTTAATAGTGAGCAGTCATGTACGGTTACCAACCTATTCAAAAGTGGGTAGTTTTGTAGCTGCTTCCATAGTGAATCAAAAACAGAAATGCATGTTACCAAGTGTTGTGACTTCGGTTAGTGAGTGAGGGGCCCAAACGTCATAAACATAGCCGAGCCGAAATAGTAGGTGTTTAGAGGTAGGGGCAACTCTAAATATCTAGGTTATTATGAGTCAGATCGTAAATGTTATAAAACCAATCTTTTTAAACAATTCATGATCTACAATTGGTGTTCTATGGATTTTTTCGTAACTCAAGTATGAAGCTTGAGTTATTCCTGCTTTGTTGTTTTCAGCCTCCAGTAACCCCCTCCTCTCCAATTCTCATAGGTTTTTTAAATAGAATTAGAGAATTTGGGTGAGATTTGGTCACTAGTATCTTATACCAGCTCGTGGGAAATCTGCTTAGTTTACACAGCTCCTGGGTCACAACTATAGCCGCACGTGTAAAACTTGCTAAGCCCTTGAGTGACGAAATTACTTTTTCCTAGTTTTGAAGTTCTGTTGGAGTCCATTCTTTCACCACGTCCCATCTATCGTTTTGACTGCCCTTTGCAATAATGCTTGTAATTTGAGGTGTGTTTTAAAAAGGTATTTAATTTCAGTGATTTAGGTACTCATTGTTTATGGGGAGTCCACCCATTTACAGAGGACTATTAATTCATAATTAAATGAATAGCACTTCTAGAATTTGTAAAAGTCGAAACAGATAAAATATTTACTCCTTCAAAACCGCGTATTACTTATTCGTTGTTATTTCTAGGGCTTTGGGCAATTCATTCACTTGACTAGGTTATCTTAGTCATTCAATTTCTTTTGTTATTAGAAAATACGTGATCATTAATTAACACCATTTAGTGTTTATTAGCACCACTTGGTGATCGTATATTATTACACCACTTGGTTGCAATTACCTTGCAGAGTTGATGTGGCAGACGACGGCTTTATCCGGCTACTCCGCCACATCGTCCAGTTTTGGTCTAACTCTAATTTATAATTACGTTTTGTCATTTAAATAAATTCTGACGTGTAATTTTAAATAATGAAGTGTTTTAGCAGATTCCCCTTAAGGGAAATCAGCTATTGAGGTCGTACTCATGACGCGAGTTTCGAAAAATGTCTACAAATGTCCATCGATCCTACCCAGGAGATGACGAAAATGAGGTCCGTTCAAAATTATATATATATATATATATATATATATATATATATATATATATATATATATATATATATATATATATATTTGTTAACGCTCTAGCGGTCACAAGTTTTGTTTGATCGTTACCAAACTCGAAATTTAATCGTTTTATGTAAAAAGAAAGATCAACTTCGTTAATGGCTGGTATCGGACCAGTAGGAGGGGGGGTTTAGAGGGGGGATTTTTGAAAATTCGAAATATCTCCGTTATTATGCGTCGGATCGAAAAATCGTATTGAACCATTCTTATGGAAATGAATTTACTATAAATATTGTTCTATACATTTATTCTCTATCTTGAATATTAAAGGAGTTATTTGCATTTGTATTCTGTGTATGATCGGCAGGGGTCGGCTATGTTCGGGACGTTCCGCCGAGAGCTCTGGC
>CM032229.1:177380000-177627500 GCA_019009955.1 Riptortus pedestris
TTTACTGACCATTGGGATATTCTAGCGAGAAAAGGCGTGTACGTAATTCTTCCTGATTTTATACGAGGTTAGAATTGCATAAAGCCCATTGCGTAAAGTGCGGGCAAAAAAATAAATTATGCAATTCACAAACTCGTCAAAGTTAAAAATCTAATTTATCGTACTTCTAATTAAAATATAAAATTGCACAAGTCTATCTCTTAAGATTTACGATAAATAAAAAGAATCCAACTAGCCGGAGCTGCGTAAACTAAGCAGATTTCCCCTGTCCTGAAATTACCCATGAGTTCTTCAAGGAATTTGTGGCATTATATGTGAAATGAAATGTAACTATTTCCATTAAATCGTAGCATAACATAAAAGTCCGTCAAGCAGGGGCTGCGTAAACTAAGCAGCTTTCCCACGTGAAGTTATACAATAGAGAAATCTCCATACGAGATCCGAACAGTTACGGAAAATGGCCGAACTAGCATTTGGCGGGAAATTCAGACATCCATTATCGGCCCAAAATTAATAAAAATGCAAATATCTCGGTTAGTAATCAAGATAGAGAATAAAGGTATAAAACAAAATTTATAGTAAATTTAATTTACAATAAGATTGGTTCCATAGAATTTCTTGATCCGACGTATGGTAACGGAGATATTTCGAATTTTCAAACATCCCCCTCTAACCCCCCCCCCCCCACTGGTCCGATTTCAGCACTTAACGAACTTAATCTGTATTTTGGTATAAAACGTTTAAATATCGAGTTTGGTAACGATCAAACAGAAATTGCGACCGCTAGAGCGTTAACAGACATATATATATATATATATATATATATATATATATATATATATATATATATATACAGTTTTGCACGGATGTCATTTTTGTTATCTCTTGGGTAGGATCGATGGACATTTGAAGAAAATTTTCGAAAATCGCTTAATGAGTACGACCTCAATAGCTGATTTCCCTTAAGGGAAATCTGCTAAAAAGATACGTCAAATAGGTTAGTTTTCTATGAAAGATTTTCTAATATTATGTCAATTACACATAATTGAATAACATCTATACTTTTATATTACATTCGTTATAAAATTAGGTCAATTTCTATGGATACAAAAAAAAATTCAATACCACTCTAAATAAGTAATATACACTTTTTTTAGCAGATTTCTCTTAAGGGAAATCAGCTATTGGGGTCTTACTACTGACGCAATATTTTCAAATGTCCATCAATCATGCCCCGGCGATGACGAAAATGAGGTCCTTTCAAAATTTTATTATATATATGTCCCTGTGTGTAAAACCCTAGATTCATGGAAAATGAGGTCCACTCAAAACTTGCATATGCGTATATTCATAAAATCGATATTCATACATTTTATATAAAACTAAACATTGAGTGCGGTAACGGTCTGAACAAGGCCAGTGACAGGGGGGGGGGTAAGAGGGGAAGCAAATTCCCACTTTTAGACATCGTCCATTATCAATCGAACATATCAAGTCTTATTGCAAGAATAAATACCAAGTATTATTTTCAGCAGATGTTTACTTGATGGAATACGTTGTGTGATGACGTCATCCAATAATTCATATCATAATTGCTTTTTTTTTTGTTTGTTTTTTGTTATCAGAGAAATAGGAAAAAGAGACAAGATTGATTCTATTTTTCGTTCCGATTCATAATAAAGGAGAAATTTTGTAAATTTGAACTTCCCCAATAACCCCCCCCTCTCCCCCCGATTCCTGATGCGATTTTAGCCATTAATAAATATGATCGTTAGAGTTTAATTGAACCGTAAAATATTGAGTATGGCATATAGATCAAAAAATCATTTTCAAGTAAAGACCGGAAAATCTCAGTTGATGATGTCATTTCACTATATATTTGCATGTATCAGTAAAAGTTCTTTGAATAAAAACTGCTTACTGGAGGATAAAGACTAAAAAGTTGCATATATCAGTAACAGTGGTGGCTCGCGTATAAGCACTGTGGAACTGCAGCACCCTCAATGCCCACTTGATATTATCTATAACATTTAATATAATGAACCCTTTTTCTTTAATTCTTTCTTTATACTTGTATAATATATAATCCTTAAGCTTAATGCTGTTACCATCCCCCAGTTTATGGAAAAAGATACAAAAATCTTTGTAAGGAACTGTGTGCATCACAGTTCCAGCGGCGGGGTGTTTGACTGTTGTGCACATCAGGCGAGGTTGCAAGGGAGAGAGAGCACTGTCGTTCCCGCAGTGCCGACCCTCGCGTGCTAAGGCTAAAAGTTTTCTGGAGCAGCACCCACTAATTTTAGCTACGAGCCGCCACTGAGCAGTAATGAAATTAGTGAATGAAAACGTTTTATTCAATTCATAATGATATTTCAAAATTTTAAAATCCCCTCTAACCCCCTCCCATTTGTCCAATTCTAGTCATTAATGTACTTGATCTTTATATTAATATAAAACGTTTAAATATTGAGTTTGGTAACGATAAAAAATAGCGACCACTAGAGCGTTAACAGACCTGTATACAAATATTATAAAACTTTGAGCGGACCTCATTCTGCAATATTCTGGGTAGGATCGGTGGACATTTGAGGAGATTTTTCAAAAATCGCGTACAACCTCAACAGCTGATTTCCCTTGAGATAAATCTGCTAAAAGAATCAAAACATGAATGTAAATAATTGCTCGGGTGAGATACATATAATTCGCAGATGATTGTTACTCGTCCAGAAATACAGTTGAAAAACCTAAACGTCCTTACTGTTTGGTAACTTAAGAAGGATTGGTCTCCCAAAATTTGCGAGTGTTTGAGAGACAAAATGTACATGCTACAACAAAAACTGTAAACCCATTATTGGTTATGTAAATTGATGGAGTTGACCCACATCCCACGATTTGGGCGAGTTATCCACTATAACAAACGCGCCTGTTGCTTGCCCTGTATTTATTTTTTAGCAGATTTCCCATAAGGGAAATCAGCTATTGAGGTTGTACTCATGACGCAATTTTCAAAAAATTTAGTCAAATGCCCATCGATCCTATCTAGGAGATGACCAAAATGAGGTCCGTTCAAAATTTTATATATATATATATATATATATATATATATATATATATATATATATAAATATATATATATATATTTGTCTGTTTAGCGGTCGCAATTTTTGTTTGATCGTTACGAAACTCGATATTTAACCGTTTTATGTTTTTTATAAAGTTGTCCACAAGACACGATTGCCGAAAGATATCCACTTATCCAACCTAGTAGATCTTATATATATAAAATTGTAAGGTTTCTCTTTGCATTGAACTTTTTTCAACATTTTTACATTCATTTTAGGGCCCTTAGAGGATTTAAAGGGGAAATCAGCTGTTGAGGTTGTAGTCACGATGGGAGTTTCAAGAAACATCTTCAAATGCCCATCAATCCAACATAAGAGAAGAGCAAAACGAGATCCGTTCAAAATTGTGTGTGTGTGTGTGTGTGTGTGTATGTGTGTATATATATATATATATATATATATATATGTCTGTTAACGCTCTAGCGGTCGGAAATTTGGTCTGATCTGTCTGTCTCGGTATTTAAACGTCTTATGTAAAAATGAATATCAAGTTTGTTAACGGATAAAATCGGACCATAGGGAGTGTGGGGGAGGGTGTTAGTGAAGGAAACTTCAAAAATCCTTAATATCTCTGTTCTTATGCTTCGGATCAAACAATTGTATTACTTCAATCTTATTGAAATGTAATGTTCTATAAATGTTGTTATGTACCTTTTTCCATTCTCTTGATTATTAAGAGAGTTATTTGGATTTTTTTGTGTTCAGACTTCAGTAAACCTCCACTCCTAATCATTTCATAATAACATTAAGCTGTTATATTATATACCCATTATTTGAAGCGTAAATACCATATATTGTTCTCATTAAGCGTTTACGTTTTGAGATAAATGCAAATACGTGGCGCACGTGATATATCTGCTTAGTTAACGCAGCGGCCGCTTGACGGACTTTATATACTGTGTATGTTACTGTTCTAGCGGTCGCAATTCATATTTCATCCTTTGAAAATACAAAATATATCCGTTATTATGAGTCACAGCGCAAAATGTTATAGAAGTAATCTTTTTAAGCAATTGATGCTCTACAATAGTTGTTCTATATATTTTTTATCAAGTATCAAGAGATCTTTGTTTTGGGCTCTTAAGAAACCTCCCCCTCCCCAACTACCCTTTTATTCATATTTCTTTTTACATAAAAATGAGGACGCCATATGTGTGTTATTCTGGTACGTGGGAAATATGCTTAATTTTCACAGCCCTTGTGTGACTTTATTATGAAAAGAGTCGCGTATAACTACTAATCCAACCCACCCTCCTCCTACATCTTTTGTATTTTATTTTTACTATGAAATGCCATTTATTTTCAATAAAAATGTATGCTATTATAACATTCCCATTATTTAATTTTAGAACGTTTTATTTTAACAAAATCGTTATAACCTTGGTCAACGTGTTGCCAGAGCGGAAGTTGTGTAGAATCGAATACGTTTACTTCAGGTATATTTTATCTTATTTTGTCCTATATTTTAACGTTATTGAAATAACTATGTCTTTTCTATTACTATTAAAGTTTAATTAATAATGGTACATAATGGAAAAATATAATATACATTAAGACTCAATACAATGGCGAGAGTAATTAAGTTTGCAGAGAGAGCAAAGATCTCACTTTTCCAATAAAAATTATATTATTTTTACGCTGACGCTAATATTCATTTTCATAATTATCGAAACGTTTAGTGTTTTGAATTAATAATTTAAGTAAAACAATATTGATATTCCTCTAACGGGAGCGGAAGTTGTCTGGGTCTAGCACAGTTAGTTGTGTTAACTTATTTATTTTGAAGTGCTGGTGTTAGTGGGATTTCTTTGTAACCACATTTACTATTATATAAAAAATATTGTGAAAATATCACATATTTAACTTTACTTGACTAATCTTTGTCGGAAGGTCAACAAATTGATAAAAACATTAAATGATATAACTCATTTCTGTATTACAATATATGATATTCATATATTTCTCGATATATAAAATTAACTTCAATAATAAGTTTTCAGCATTTTGTTGACCTTCCGACGTAGATTAGTTAAGTAAACCATGCTGTGTATATAACTACCCTTAATTAATGTGTGCTTTTGATTGGTTTTCAGCAGGAAATATGTAGATTATAGATGATATTTAATTATGATAAGTAGTATCCATAATTATGAATTATATTATTACGTTTCGAAAAGAAAAAAGGGATCTGTTATGAACTCAGTTTCATTTATTCTTCAAAGGCGAAAAACAAAAAAAAAATTATAAAAGTTCTCTAAAGTTACATGCCTGCAAAACATGACATACTTGAAGCCTTGCCGCACAAATTCCATCAATATGCTGTCACTAATGAGTTCCCGAGCAACGCCAGGTAACTTAGCAAGTGTATATATAATTCGTGTGGGCTGGATTTGGTATAGCAGATATGGGAAACAGGTCTTAATAACTGGAACGAAGCCTTCCCCTGAAGTTGTTTATTTAAGTGCAATGCCTTTTGACCCTAAAATCCCATCATCAGGTGCTAACAAACTAAACAAAGGTCTGGCACACAAGAGCTCGGTCAACTAAGCAGATTTCACACATGAAGTTTTATAATAGATAAAGCTACGTACTGGAAACAGTTAACACCACCATGAATAATGAGTGAATAAATATAAATTATAATGAGCAATCTTTCCGCCAATTTACATTATAATAACAGGAAGCGTCTGATTTGTATACAAACAGGTCAGTGAATCTCTCAAAGCTGAATAAATAGATACAAATATACTGAAAATTATCAGAATATAATATATCATTTGTATTGAAAACTATTTATTATATCTAGTACTCTAATTTATAATAATTCAGAATTATTTCAATCCCTCTAATTTAAGTATTCCAAGAAAAAGAGAAGGGAGGGAGGATGGGGGTGTATTTTCATTTATCTCATCTAGAAAAGAGTTCTTGAACACATATTCGGTATTTCGGTTTGAAATAAGTTGGTTCATGATATATTAGCTTATTCGTACAGTGAGGTAACTGAAAATGAGGGTTACTGAAGGCTGGAATAATGAAAAATGTCAATATCTCGGTTAATATTGATGATAGAGAAAAAAAATGTATAACAATATTTATAGAACATTAAATTTGCAATATTATTGGTACTATACAATTTTTCAAATCTACTAATCCTATTGGGGATATTTAGAATTTTCGAAATTCCCTCCTCTCTAAACCCCCTCTTCCACTGGTCCGATTTCACGAACTTGACCTTTAGTTTTATATAAAAAGTTTGAATATCGAGTTTCGTAACGATCAGACGAACTTTGCAACCGCCAGAGCGGTGAAAAACAATATATATATATATAAATATATAATTTTGAACGGACCTCATTTTCGTCATATTCGAAGGTTGGTTCGTGGGCGTTCGTAGACATTTTTAAAAATTGTGTCATGAGTATGACTTCAATGCTGATTTCCCTTAAAGAAAAAAAGTCCGTCACGCAGGGGCTGCGTAAACTAAGCAGATTTCCCATGCGAAGTTTTACAATAGAGAAATCTGCATACTGGTAACACAATACCACCGTGATTAAATACAAACGGTAATGAGAAATCTTTCAGTTAATTAAAATAAATTCCCAACTGAAACGGCTTCTGAATTGTAAGAATAATTTTTTATTTTAATAACTCAAATTTTATTAGTCCAAGAACTAAAGAAGGAGGGGGGGGGCGGATGAACAGATCGTATTTGCATAAACCTCCCCAAGTAATGAAGGTAAGGTAAGGTTAGAAACGACAGGTAAGGTTAGAAGAAGCTTCCACCTGAGCCGAGTACTGGCGGAAATGGCCGACCTAATCCGAACTATGCCCGACCACAGACTTCATAAAAATGCAAATATCTCGGTTAATATTCAAGATAGAGAATAAATGTATATAACAATATTTTTAGTACATTTAATTTGCAATAGGATTGATTCTGTACAATTTTTCGATCCGACGTATAGTAACGGAGATATTTCGAATTTTCGAAAATCCTCCCCTCTAAACTCCCCCCTCCCCTCCCACTGGTCCGATTTCAGCCGCTAAATATCGAGTTTGGTAACGATCAAACAAAAATTGCGACCGCTAGAGCGGTAACAGACAAATATATATATATATATATATATATATATATATATTTATATATATTTTGAACAGGTTTGAACGGACTTCATTTTCGTCATCTACTAGGAAGGATCGATGGACATTTGAAGAAAAATTTCGAAAATTCCGTCATGAGTACAACCTCAATAGCTGATTTCCCTGAAGGGAAATCTGCTAAAAAGGACATGTTTATGATCATGCGACGAACCCAACAATTATATAGAGTATTTAAGACTAAATACTACCAAATACTAACATCAGTGTTACAAATTTTAATATCTATTATTGAAGTTCGCAAGGGAAATCTGCTTAGTTTACGCATCCCCTGCGTGACTGACGTTCATTGTTTCAGCCTTCTGTAAGCCCCTTACTAATTCTACTCATCGGATATTTACATAAGATATGTTGAGATGGTATTAGTATTGTGTCTATCTGCTTAATGTAAGCAGCTTCTGCGTGACGGGTCTCATTTTCGTCATCTCCTGGATAGGATCGATGGACATTTGATGACATTTTTCGATAATCGCATCATGATTAGGACCACATTAAGAGATTAGGGAATTATAGTGACTAATTGTCCTTTATCTATAGATCCTCTCTTTGATATAGAACGATCTTTAATATAGAACTATTGACGGAAGGCAGCCCACACATTAACAATATATTCTCATACTTACACAAAATTGAAATATATGATAACATTTAACATGCATTAATCATCCACCAACTGTATATGTATTTTTTTTTTTTTTTTTTTTTTTGGTACTTGTTATTATTAGTATTATTGCTAAGTTATGTGCTACTATTACTTGTTGCTAAGGTATATGTTATTATTACTTGTTGTTTAGGTATTTATTATTGTCCCTTGTTGTTAATGTATTTGTTATTATTACTTTTTGCTAAGGAATTTGTTATTATTACTTGTTGCTAAGATATTTATTATTGTTACTTGCTGTTAAGGTATTTTTTTGTTATTATTTGTTGTTAAGGTATTTATTATTGTTACTTGCTGTTAAGGTATTTTTTGTTATTATTTGTTGTTAAGGTATTTATTATTGTTACTTGCTGTTAAGGTATTTTTTTGTTATTATTTGTTGTTAAGGTATTTATTATTGTTACTTGCTGTTAAGGTATGTTTTTTGTTATTATTTGTTGTTAACACGTTCAGGACGGACATCAAAAATGTGGTCTATCCACAAGGACGGCACGGGGCCAATTGACCCCGTGGTGCAACTATCCACAAGGACGGCACGGGGTCAATCGACCCCGCACTTATGTCCCCTTTTAATGTGCTACTACAACTCGAAAAATGAACTAAATTGCTATATTCAAACATTTTTTTACTCTTTGGACATCAAAAAATATATGGCAGTAGCAGGCCGTGTTTTCATCAATTTTTTGTTACGTGACTTAGAAATGAACATTTACCTTACATTTTTCACCTTGTCGGGAACTTTTTTTCTCCTTTATGTGATAATTTTGGTTATCAACAAAGGATTTAAATTTTTTTTATACTTTAAAATGGGTGAATATGAATTAACTTTAAATTACGACACATTACAATCAAAATTTATTAGTTTATAAAGATAAAATTACAAAACGAGAAAAACAAACTAGGAACTAGGAGTTTAGTTTAAACAAATAATTGGAAAATAAACATAATAAAGAAAAAATATGAATAAACAAATAATTATTTTGTAATTAACAATTATTCATTATCACAATGGTAAGGACATAGATTTATGGCAGTTGTTGAAGCATTGTAGACAAAGTGACTTCATGTTGCACTCTTCACAATACGTTTTTTTTTATAACTTATTTGTCTGCTTCTTTAGAGGACAATGTTTTTCTTAATTTTTCGAAACACCCGGAACATTTTTTTAATAAAGCTAAATCCACTAATTGTCGGCCACGTGATTTGCTCATTATACAGATTAATGTTTCGAAACGACAGCAAAAAGTAAACTGAAAGGGGAGGGACGCGTTCTGTCATTTATATAAGCCTTTGTAAATAACAGAACAAGCGGTTCAAAGGAAAAGCACGGGAAATAACACGGGGCTATATGTGCCCGTGCCGGACTAGAGCCCAAACACCACTCTCCAGGCCGGCACGGGGTCATAAAGCCCCGTGCATTTTTTCAATGATATACGACGTATTTTTTGGATTTGAAATGCATAAACGTACTATTTTTAATTATATTTACTAGTACAAAGCAAAAACCGTCAAAGTATTTTTTGAACATTTATCTTCAAAACCGACCCGTCCTGGGAGGCAGTTACGTACGGGATCAATTGACCCCTTGCCGTCCTTAACGTGTTAAGGTATTTATTATTGTTACTTGCTGTTAAGATATTTTTTTTTTATTATTTGTTGTTAAGGTATTTATTATTGTTACTTGCTGTTAAGGTATTTTTTTTTTTATTATTTGTTGTTAAGGTATTTATTATTGTTACTTGCTGTTAAGGTATTTTTTGTTATTATTTGTTGTTAAGGTATTTATTATTGTTACTTGCTGTTAAGGTATTTTTTTTTATTATTTGTTGTTAAGGTATTTATTATTGTTACTTGCTGTTAAGGTATTTTTTTGTTATTATTTGTTGTTAAGGTATTTATTATTGTTACTTGCTGTTAAGGTATTTTTTTGTTATTATTTGTTGTTAAGGTATTTATTATTGTTACTTGCTGTTAAGGTATGTTTTTTGTTATTATTTGTTGTTAAGGTATTTATTATTGTTACTTGCTGTTAAGATATTTTTTTTTTATTATTTGTTGTTAAGGTATTTATTATTGTTACTTGCTGTTAAGGTATTTTTTTTTTATTATTTGTTGTTAAGGTATTTATTATTGTTACTTGCTGTTAAGTTATGTTTTTGCTATTGTTACCTGTTATTACTTTTGAAAGGGCAAACCACCTTCGATGTGGTGTCCATTAATAAATAAATTGAAAAAATTGATATAGAACGAAATGTATTAGTGTGAGACTATTGAATCATTTGGTTGAAGAGAATATGTTGTAGCAGCTTGGCCTGCTCTATAACAACCCTTAACCTAACCCCTACTAGCTGCCACGTGGTCTCAGTGACAGTGTTGCCAGAAACTATTTAGCCTAAAACAATTAATCTAATTTTAAAGTGGCTACACTGCGAGCAAACTCATAATAACCTACCAGTCAGTGTGTAAAATTAACCGCTTACTCTCGCAGTTGTATCTATTAGTGCTCCGTTCTTTTTGTGCGAACTCTGCTTCAATTCGTTATTTATTAATTATCCAAAGACTTATTATTTTATGTTGTTCATTCTTTATTCTTTGGCAGTGTAAATTTTTGTTTGTTTTTTTGTATAACTTATAGTGGACTTAGTTCATTTGAGTTTTAGCAGATTTCCCTTGAGGGAAATCAGCTATTCAGGTTATACTCATGACGGAATTTTCGAAATTTTTCTTCAAATGTCCATCGATCCTACCTAGCAGATGACGAAAATGAAGTCCGTTCAAAACTGTATGTATGTATATATATATATATGTTTATATTTATATTTGTCCGTCACCGCACTAGCGGTCGCAATTTTTGTTTAATCGTTACCAAACTCGATATATAATCGTTTTATGTAAAGATAAAGATCAAGTTCGTTAACGGTTGGAACAGGAATGGAGAGAGGGGGGGTTTAGAGGGGAGGATTTTCTAAAATTCAAAATATCTCCGTTACTATACGTCGGATCGAAAAATTGTACAGAATCAATCTTATTGCAAATAAAATTTACTGTAAGTATTGTTATGTACATTTAATCTCTATCTTGAATATTAACCGAGATATTTGCATTTTTATGAAATCCGGGCGGCTAACGGACGAGTGACTTTCCCGCCAAAAGCTAGTTCGGCCGTTTCCTTAACATCACGTGGGAAATCTGCTTAGTTTACGCAGCCCCTGCGTGACGGACGTTTTGTTATTGTACGTTATTAAACCCCGTACATTAAAATGTCATGTAAGGTACTAGTATGCAAATGAAATGACGGCGCTTCCAGATGCTAAACCCGCACTACTTACGGAACGAACTGATCCATCCAGATATGAAAGTATTTAAACGTCTTTACTAAAATGTAAATCCTGGAATTATCAAGTCCTCGAGTCGATTTATTAATATTAATTTTAGGTATGAAATGTAGATTAAACGAGATGCAAAATTTGGTTTGCTCTTTGCGGATTAATCAAATTTTAATGAGATCTCATAAGTGAACCGGCCGGCTTCCCGTTATGCAGGTTCTTATATAAAATTTAGGCCACAACCTGGATTCTGTTCGCTGCACAAAAAAATATAACAAGTTCTGAAATCGATTTCTAATCGCCTTAGGTGTATGTGCTTTAATACTAAACTAAACCAAAACAAACGTTTCAAAGATTCGCAACAACTAAAGTCCACGAGGTTAAGGACACATTATTTTCCTCTTAGCAAGGTGACATACAAAGCCAGTGTTTATCATAAAAAAATTATGTCGTCTGCACACTTTCATCTCTGTTTCTCCTTCCACATCTACCTTACGTATGCAAAAATTGAAAATTTTTCTTCGTATTCTGGACCCAATATTTTAGCAGATTTCCCTTAATCAGCTATTGAGGTTGTTGCTATTAATCAGCTATTTATTCAAATGTTCATTCATTTACCTATTAGATGACAAAAATGAGATCTAAATATTTGTCTGTTACCGCTCTATTGGTTGCAATTTTTTTAGCAGATTTCCCATAAGGGAAATCAGTTATTGAGGTCGTACTCATGACGCGATTTTTGAAAATTTTCTTCAAATGTCCATCGATCCTACTCAGGAGATGACGAAAATGAGGTCCATTCAAAACTGTATATATATATATATATATATCTCTATATATATATATATATTTATCTGTCGCAATTTTGGTTTTATCTTTACCAAACTTGATATATAATCGTTTTATACAAAAAGAAAGATCAAGTTCGTTAACGGCTGAAATCGGACCAGGGGAGGGGGTTTAGAGGGGGAGAATTTCGAAAATTCTTAATATCTCCGTTATTATGTGTCGGATCGAAAGATTGTATAGAGTCAATCTTAATGAAAGTGTAATGTTCTATAAATGTTGTTACGTACGTTTTTTCACTAACTTAATTATTGACCGAGATATTTGCATATTTTAGAATTTTGGTCTTCAGTAAAGACCCACTCCTACTCATCTCATATTAAGAATATTTTATGATGTTATGAAGCATTTTATTTGTAGCTAGATAAATGCAAAAACGTGACGCAATTTGGAAATCTGCTTAGTTAACGCAGCCCCTGCGTGACGGACTTTATTTATGTTTTATCCCCTGTTTGAAATAAAAACGTTGCCATGCATATTTGCCACGTCAATTACTAAATTTACTACATCTGTGTCATGAATTTGTTTTAAAATATTAAATCTATCACTGAATGTTAAAAAAAACCATAACCTCCTTAGGGATCTCTTTGTTTGACAGATTGACCTGCAAATGTTCATTTGTTGAAATTTTTGGAGAGGGAGAGTTTATTTTCAGAATGCGAACTTTTTTTAATTGCTTTCTGATTTTTTTAGGAAAACAAAAATTATAATAAACGTTTATCCTGTAAGTATAAAACGAGATAAATATATCAACAACTAAATAAATTTTGGATTCTTTTATAGCATTAACGAGCATTTCATTAAATTTCAATATTTCACAATTTAATTTTTTTAAACCTTTGTTACTTCTAGATATTTCTGGATCTAAAATTTTATATATTAAATTATCAATGTTTTTTGCAAATTTATTAAAACCAAAAAAAAAAAATGTTTTCAAATATATTATATAAACTTTTTGTTTAATTACATATAAAGCAAAGAATATTTTTTCTTTATACGTTGCTTTGAAAATCTGATTGTATTTATTAAATGTACTTTGTTCTTCACTTTTTTCTTCAATTTGAGAAGTTTGTTCAATCCTTCTTCGTCATAATTAGAATTTCAAAATAATATTCCTCGTCCCTCCGTCCATTTACCATGGAAGTCATTATTCTGCCTACTCTGGACACTTGCCATGAAACTATGAAGAACACAGGGGAATATGAAATTTTTAGTGCTGCAACAGCTGAAATTCTCTTTATCAGGAGTTGGCGTTCGATGAAGGCCATAAACGCAAACATACAATGACCAATACCAGGATATTTGTTGTTTGAGACCTACTTGAATTAAATCATAAGTCCGTCACGCAAGGGCTGCGCTAATTAAGCATATTTCCCACGAGCCGTTATGACACCCTATTGATCTGCTCTTGACTCTTCTACATCTAAGTGAAAATTCGATGAGGTTATGCTGACAGCTGAAAACAAGATATTGTGAATAACTCATTTAATATTTAAGCTACAAAAAAATAAATAGAAAGACTATTGTAGAACACCAATAGTTTAACTAGATCGATTCTATAACATGTTTTGATACGATTTATTATAAAGGAGATATTTTGAATTTTCGAAATTCCCATCTTCCTGGTCCGATTTAAGCCATTAAAGACTTCAGTGTTGAATTAAATGATTAAATATCGACCATGGTATACATCAAGCAAACATTTTCGAGTAAAGAACTAAAATCATGGTTGCTGACGTCATCACACACCGTATTTGAATCTATCACAAAATGTATAAGTTGATTAGTACAATATTTGATATATAAGCTCCAAATAAAGTTCCTCATGATATAACACCTTACTGCTAATATGACATAAGCAGTGTTGGGAGTTTCCTGAAGGTTTAAAACTAAACAATTCAAATATCTCGGTCAATAATCAAAAATAGTGGAAAAGGTAAATAATTACGTTTAAATAGATTTGTTATGTACACTTCCTCGAGACGAAATATCATACCAGAAACATTCTGAATTATCCAAAATCCCCCCTTTAACACCCTACCCCTCTCAACAATCAAACAAATGTTGCGACCTCTAGAGCGTTACATTTGTATAGTTTTGAACGTACCTCATTTTCGTCATCTCCTGGGTAGGTCGATGGACATTTGAAGACATTTTTTGAAAATCGCGTCATGAGTACAAGCTGAATAGCCGATTTCCCTTAAGGAAAATCTTCTAATAAAAGGGAACGGGAATCTATAACCCAATACTCGATATATAAATAAACTTTTGTTTTGCGTAACCTTGAAAGATATAGCTTTCCTGCTCAATATTTATTCATTTGCAACCGGTTTCACCACATTATTAGCAGCTTCATCAGGCCCATTTCGGGTAATGGGAATTGAAAGATTAACACTGAATAGTGGGTTATTAATATGTCAGCTGTCACAGGTCTATCCAGCTACTGAATTCAAAACAGTGAGTCAATGAAAATGCATATTTATGGTGCTTAGTTTCTGTTTCTTATTAATATAACCCATACCGAAAAAATTCAATTTCACCTGAATGCAGAAAAGAAAAAGATTTCCCGATCGCAGGAATGGCGCACAGATAATAATGATATCTGCAAATTATATTCTATATTCTCCTTTAGAAAGAACCACAACGCGTTATGAGAAATCGCGCGCGCGCGCGCGCGTGTGTGTGTGTGTGTGTGTGTGTGTGTTAGTGGGGGGGGGGCAGTGTTGATATATAACAACCCTATCAAAATAGAAAAAAATATTTAATTTCAATATCATCCTTTTGTTTATACATTAAATGCATCCAAGTTTCAGTCTTCCTTTTTTCTCCAAGTTAAAATAAAAATGGCCAAAACCGTACTTAATTTTCTTATCTGAATGTGTATATATATATACACGATATATGTGTTTGTGTGAGTAAATTTTCGTTATAGATTTTGTTATTCAATCTATTTCATATTAATCGAGCCTTGAATGAAACACTAATAGGTGATTTTCCAAGAACGCAAATTAGCTAAAAAAACATTGTAATTTTGGAAAAAAAATACAAGTCTCAAACAAAGGTAAAATATATTCAAATATCTGAATTTTTTAAATTTTAATTAATACATAATTATATAATTGTGTAACTGTATGTGTATGTGAATACATGTCATTAATGACTATTGGTTATTATATGATATTATTATTATTATTATATTGGCAATATGATATAACTATAATACATATATGTGAATACAGCTCATCAATGACTACTTGTTATTATATCATACTAATATGATATTATTATTATTATATATTGACATCAGGATGTCATGAATGACTAGTTGTTATTATATCATACTAATATGATATAATTATTATGATATATTGATACTAGATGTTATGGTATTGTTATTATAGAGTGATATATATATATATATATATATATATATATATATATATATATATATATATATATATATATATACATACAATTATTAACTGGACACGAAAAAACAAATTCTTATTTTAATCGTTTTGGCCTAACAGATCAACCAAACTGCTACTGCGACTTTACTACTGAACAGACATACAGACACTTGCTCTATGACTGGAGACTACTAACGGACCAAAGAGAAGACTTTAAAACCCAATGAAAATTCCGACAAGAAAATTGGCCTGTTAAGGAAAAACTATTATTTTATAAACATAATAATCAACTAAAACAGTTTGCTGAAGAAATGTATGACTTCCTGAATTATTTAAAACTGAAATACAGTTAAATTAATTAATTATTCAGCATTGAATCCAAAATTTGTTTTTTTTATTTTTTTTATTTTTTGTAAATATTTTTATTGTACAAATATTTTATGTTATTCATACTTAAAAATAAAATGTTATGTCATCTATTGGTTATTATATGATAGTTTTATGATATTATTATTATTATTATATATTGGCATTAGGATATAACTGTCATATTTATATGTGAGTACATGTCATCAATGACTATTGGTTATTATATGATAATGTTATGATATTATTATAAAGTGATATAATGATGTAACTGTATGTGTATGTGAATACATGTCATTAATGACTATTGGTTATTATATGATATTATTATTATTATGATATATAGACATTATGAAATAACTATAATATTTATATGTGAATACATGTCATCAATGACTATTGGTTATTATATGATAATGTTATGATATTATTATTATTAGAAAGTAATATAATGATGTTACTGTATGGGGGTGTGAATACATGTCAATAATGATTATTGGTTATTATATGCTACTAATATGATATTATTATTATTATGATATATCGACATTAGGATATTACTATTATATTTATATGTGAATACATGTCATCAATGACTATTGGTTATTATATGATAATGGTATGATATTATTATTATTAGAAAGTAATATAATGATGTTACTGTATGGGGGTGTGAATACCTGTCAATAATGATTATTGGTTATTATATGCTACTAATATGATATTATTATTATGATATATAAACATTAGGATATAACTATAATATTTTTATGTGAATACATGTCATCAATGACTATTGGTTATTATATGATAATGTTATGATATTATTATTATTAAAAAGTAATATAATGATGTTACTGTATGGGGGTGTGAATACATGTCAATAATGATTATTGGTTATTATATGCTACTAATATGATATTATTATTATTATGATATATTGACATTAGGATATTACTATTATATTTATATGTGAATACATGTCATCAATGACTATTGGTTATCATATGATAATGTTATGATATTATTATTATTAGAAAATAATATAATGATGTTACTGTATGTGGGTGTAAATAAATGTCAATAACGGTTATTGGTTATTATATGCTACTAATATGATATTATTATTATTATGAAGTATTGACATTAGGATGTAACTATAATATTTACATGAAAATTAATGTCATCAATGACTATTGGTTATTATTTGATAATGTTATTGTATTGTTATTATAGAGTGATGAGAGAATTGAACACCAATTTCGAGAGCTACAAAAATTTTCAAAACAACTGTCTAAGAATTTTGTATAATCTTCTATATTGTACAAGAATAATAAAATTATTATTAAATTTCTAACACAACCACGATTAAGGCTGAAAATGAAAGAAGTAGTAAACGTGGAGTAAAAATTATTTTATGACCAAGGACAAGTCGTGGGATTTTGGCAGAGTTATATATTTGTTTGTATGTTTATGATATATTTATCAATTTTTATATACTCACCATTCGGTAGGTGGTAGCCCAGTAGTTAAGCCCTGCATCTAAGCCCCACGTACACACTGAAGTATCTGTGTATCGAGTTTCCGAGGACTGGTGCAAACCCCTCCTTTACGTAACCTTCCCAATCATGGGGGTAGCTGTCCTAGGACTCTTACTATATAAACCTGCCGCCACTACAGACTGGTATCACAGTTCCCACAGCTACTTCCAACTAGCAACAGCTCAATACAACCAACAACCAACATGAGGACACTGGTAAGTACATACAATACCTACAAAAAAAAAAGTAGTCATAAAACTCAAAAAAGTCTTTCAAACTACAAAAAAAACATTCCACACCCCCTTTTCGAAATTATGTATACAATTTTATATAAAGCTTCTATCCAAAATTCATTCTTTAGTACCACTCGAATATAAAAGTCAGAAAAAATTAAAACAGAAAATAGAGCAATATTAGAAGTTGTTCTGTGCTGTTCTTTTTGATTATAATACATTAAATTCCACAGCTGGTAGATAAATATTCTAAACAACATCCATTTATTTACAAACACAGTTCGCTAGAGAAATTGGTCTGTAGCTCTAATCAACATTTATAACTAAATCTATTTGTCTTATTCCACTAGAAATTATAACTTCCATTCACTATCTCATAATAACTTTTCAATGGAGACCAACTAAATGAAATTCAGGCTTCAAATACTTTCACATTAATAAAATTTTATTCTAAACCCCTTATGTTAGAACTAACTATAATTTATTTAAAAAAGTATTTGTAATATTATTACTTTTACTGAGCAATTGTTCATATAATATATACTAAAGTTATCTTTTGGTCATCATTTTTACATGGATTTTCAATATTTTAATTCATTAAAACTCTCAACAATCTCTTAAAAATAATTATGAAAATTCTTTAAGATACTTTCTTCAGATTGTAAAAGTACACCTTCATCTTATCATAAAAATTAAATAACTATTGCAATATATACAGGACAATACATTTTTTAAACTCATCTCTGGGAAAAAGTTATTTATATTACTTTTAGAATTATTATCAAATTAAAAACAAATAAAACTGTTTTTAAGCTTTTTAATAGCATCACTGAAAAAGGAATATCATGATCTATTTCCTTAAAGACGTTTTGTTAGGATTTTGAAATTGTTTTTTAATCTTCTTAATAACAGATGGAAATCGCAATGATAACTACACATCAACTCGGGTTGAATTTCATGCAGTTCAGTTTTTGACTGTTTAATGTTTTGCATTCCCTTACTGCTTTCCATGACTGAAATTATCAGCTAAATTTTAGTCCTACACTTGAGCTCTGTAACTCCGAACAGAATTCCCTTGCAAGCAACACATTTTATTTTTCGGTATTAACAAAAATGTGTTTTTTATTGTGACGATGTTGATTTTCAGTAGTTGTTGTAAGAATTCGTAAGCTCAGTGTTTTCTTAGTTAAATAACATCTGTATCACAACGAGATATGCTTTCGTAAATTTGCTGACCACTATTCATCCTAAATTTTAACTTCTCAAACCTCTAATAATCTCATACACTAAAATACAGGGAATAAGTGCATTGCAGATGATATTTAATAATAATAAGTGCTATCCATGATTACGATTTGAATAATTCACAGTGTGTCCAGCAGTGCAACGGGATTGATTAGGAACTCATTTTCATTTATTTATCAGAACTAAAATTTCTAATATATAAGTCCCTTATAAAATATATATATCCTCGACTACATTTAGCCTCAAATGGTTTTCCGAGTTAAGCCAAGTACCTTAGCTAGTAGATATGTACTGTTTTAAAAGGACTTCATTCTCCCAAACTCCTAGATAGGATTGATGGACATTTGAGGAAGTTTTTCAAAAATTGCGGCATGAGTACGACTTTTCAATAGCTGATTTCTCTCATGGGAAATCTGCTAAAAATAATGTTATCACCAAATATGGAATTCAAAACTCCATTCAATATAGTTTGTGGACATAACAGCAAATGTTGTTTACAGGTTGCCATCTTAGCATTTGCTGCAGTAGCGATCGCTGAGCCAGGAGCACAGCAGAAGAGAGGAATCATCTCGACAGGTTATGGATACGGGGGTGGCTATGGGTTGGGCAGCGGTGCTCTGATTGGAGGTGGATATGGTCTGGGTGGTGGGTATGGAGGGGCAGTCATTGGAAGCGGGCTTGGAGGCGGACTTGGAGGCGGGGCACTCATCGGTGGAGGCGGTCTTGGAGGTGCTGCCCTCCTAGCTGGAGGCGGTGCAGGTGGTGCTGGAGGCCAAGTGCTCAGCTCCCAGATCACAGTAAACAACCGAGTAGCAGTCCCAGTTCCTCAGCCCTACCCAGTCCCAGTTGACCAACCCGTCCCAGTCCCAGTCCCACAGCCCGTCAGTGTGCCAGTAGACCAACCCGTCCCCGTCAATGTCCCACACCCAGTCCCAGTGCCAGTAGTCAGGAACATCCCAGTAGCCATCGACAGGCCCATCGGAGTCCCAGTCCCACACCCAGTCCCAGTCCCACAGGCTGTCCCAGTCCCAGTCTCAGTACCACAGCCCGTCCCAGTCCCAGTCGTCCGTAACTACCCAGTAGCCATCCCACAGCCCGTCGTCGTTGGAGGTGGTGGAGTCGCTGTTGGAAGCGGTCTCGGTCTTGGAGGTGGTGCAGTAGCTGTTGGAAGCGGTCTTGGTCTTGGTGGTGGATACGGACTTGGAGGTGGATACGGACTTGGAGGCGGATACGGACTCGGAGGTGGATACGGACTCGGAGGTGGTTACGGACTTGGAGGTGGATACATCAAATCCTACAAGGGCATCCACTAATTAAAGTAAATATTTTATTTGTATTAATATTCTTAACTTAGCTCACACAACAAACACTACTATTACAACAGGACAAACTAAGAACGCAAATCACAATACAATAGATTCCAAATCACAATAACGAATCTAAAATATACATGCTCCACTAACCAACTCACACTTGATGACCGAACAAGACAAACCAATTCACCGATATGCCTTTGACTCACTGCAAACCACACTTTACAGATACCATCGAACTACATTTTCTTCAAATAAATATTCTAAACAACATCTTCTCCATTTATTTACAAACACAGCTCGCTATGTACATTGGTCTGTAGCTTCAAGCATCATCTATCACAAAATCTATTACTCTTAGTTCACCAAAAAACTATATCTTCCATTCACTATATCACATTCTAACAATTTTCCAATAATTTCAACAAACTAATACATGTTTTGTTTTATTTTGCAGATTGGCGTGTGTTTACCCACCTCTAGTCTCGAACCATTGCTCATGTACAGTATTAGCACTATTTTTATACATTTACTTAAATAAATCTTCGTAAAGAAGTATATATATTGTTTTTTATTAAAACTCCTCATCCATCCAACATATAGACACATTATATATTACTGAAGATATAATTTTATATTATCACAATAATCATGATTAAAAATAGAGTCAACAAAGAGAACATAGCTAATGTAGCTTTGTGAGTTAAGAGGTTGTCCTGTGCTCTTCTAGTGTAACTCACCACGGTGAATAATTTGTAATTGCTACTCATTTAACAAAGATTCATTTACTATTTATCAGAAATTATTCATGCGTCGAATAGTTACTATATTACGAAATTTATTGCACTACTTGAATTCATAAGTGTCAAAACACCAAATGCCAAGTACATCCAACAAAGCAGGTCTAAGCCAAACTCATCACACTCATATGGTTAATGAAATACAATTAACCAATATTGATGCATACCAACAAATCAACTGCTTATCATTACAATAGAATGCCATCGACTAATTTATTTTCACTAATCAATAATTCGAAAACAATATTTTTCTGATCACCTATTCAATTATAAATATTATAGTGTCTTGTAATATCAACATATAATAGTAATAATAATATCATATCACTACCATATAATAACCAATAGTCATTGATGGCATGTATTTGCATTTAAATATTATAGTTATATCATAATGTCAACATACAATTATAATGTCATAACACTATCATATAGTCATTGATGACATGTGTTCACATTTGAATATTATAGTTATATCATAATGTCAATATATAATAATAATAATATCATAACACTACCATATAATAACCAATAGTCATTGATGGCATGTATTTGCATTTAAATACTATAGTTATATCATAATGTTAATATATAATAATACTGCATGACCATCATGTAATAACCAATAGCCATTGATGACGTATACTCACTTATAAATATTATAGTTATATCATAATACCAACACATAAGAATAATAACATAACTCTATAATATAATAACCAATAGTCATTGATGGCATGTATTTGCATTTAAATACTATAGTTATATCATAATGTTAATATATAATAATAATATCACAACACTATCATATAATATCCAATAGTCATGAATGACATGTATTCAGATATAAATATATATACATCATTATATCACTATTTAATAATAATATCATAACATTATCATATAATAACCAATTGTAATTGATGGCATGTATTCACACAGCTATTATAGATATATCCTAATATCAATATATAATAATAATAATAATAATATCATAATCTCCTATTTATTTTAATTAATAATCATAGTTTATCAATGACTTCAATGAGTTTTCATGTAATTAAATAATTCAAATCAAGTTTTTATATTTTGATTATTGGAGGATGAAAAAAGTTCCAAAATAATGACAATAATACATTATTAGTTTGGCATTATTACTCATCCTTTATGATAGTTACCTACACCAGACAGAAACCAATTGGTCATTTTTTTAACTCCTTGTACGAAGTACGAAGTGCACACACACACTTATGTCCTGGCCATTTGGGCTTCATTAACTCAATCCTCGAGAAGTGTGGTTATTTTATTAACTTTGTTATGAGCATAAAGTATTGTAAAAAAAAAACAAATCTAAACTCTTTACAGCGTCATTTATCTTGTGTTTTGTTAGGTATTAGTATATTATGATAATAGCATTAGTGAATTGTATACGTTAATTAATAAATGTAGTATACTTTATGTGGAGCATGTGTAATTCAAGGAATAAAATCCCTTCTGGTAGGGTTACTACCATAAGAAAAAAACACACACACACGAACACACATATATGTGTGTCTATTACCACTCTTGCGATGGTAATTCTTCTTTGATCGTGTCCAAACTCGATATATCTGAGTTTCATGCAAAACTAAAGGTCAAGTTCGTTAATGGCTGAAATCGAACCACTGGGAGGGGAGTTTAGAGGGAGGAATTTGAAATATTCGAAATATCTCGGTTATTATATGTTGGATCGAAAAATGTTATATAACCAATCATATTTCAAATAATATGTACTATAAATATTCTCGTGTACATTTATTCTCTATCTTCTCTACATTAACGGAGATATCTGCATTTTTTTAGTTTTCAATCTTTAGTAAACCCCCACGCCGACTCATGTCATATTAGCAATAAGCTGTTATTTCATTAACCACATTATTGCAAGCTTAAATACCAAATATTGTTTCCGTTGTACAGTGTGAGATTCATGAAAATACGTAGACAATTAAGATTTTGCGGTCGTGTATCGAAAATATTTATTTCTTATTTCTTTCTTTAGATATTTAACCGACGAATATATATACAGAAAGAAACATTGTTGTCATCTCCTGGCTGGAATTGATGGACGTTTGAGGACATTTTTCGATAATCGCGTCATCAGTACGATCTCAATAGCTGCTTTCCCTTAAGAGAAATCTGCTTCAAAAAAATGAAATTTACACGTGCCATTTTAGAAGAGTCATAAGCAATTCGTGTCCCAGAAAATAATAATTGGTCGCTTGGTCACCCCAGAAATAATGAAGTTATATTGCATAAGTGGTTCTAAACGGGTTTTGAAGCATTTTCGTTGTATGTGTTTTGGATTGGATGTGATTTTAAATTTCAGCTCAGTCCGTTTATGCTTCATTGAAGTTCTAAGTATTGTAGGCACGAAAATGTTTATTTTAAATTATTAATGTTTATTCTCCATGTATTATATATTGTGGTTCTCCTGTGAAAGCTTATTTTTTATCTAAACAATAATTATTTTAAATTTCTTTTACTCATATTAGATATCTATTTTATTTTAATTACTGACTTATTTATTAATTCATTATTTATATATATTATGAATGATACCCCTATTGTCCAACGTGACTAAATGTTTCGATTTCCAGTTTTGTAACTAGTTTTGAATTTTGTCTTTGTTTGTTCCATTGTTATGTATTTTGTTCTTTGTAGTATTCCATCTACCCCCCCCCCCTTCTTTAGTTCTTGGACTAGTAAAATTTGAGATATTAGAATATAAATTATTCTTACAATTCAGAAGCCGTTTCAGTTGGGAATTTATTTTAATCAACTGAAAGATTTCTCATTACCGTTTGTATTTAATCAGGGTGGTGTTGTGTTACCCGTATGGAGATTTCTCTATTGTAAAACTTCACATGGGAAATCTGCTTAGTTTACGCAACCCCTGCGTGACGGACTTTTTTTTTTTATTTTAATTTCGTTGGTTTTAGCAGATTTCCCTTGAGGGAAATCAGCTATTGAGGTTGTACTCATGACGGAATTTTCGACATTTTTCTTCAAATGTCCATCGATCCTACCTAGTAGATGACGAAAATGAGGTCCGTTCAAAACTGTATATATATATATCTATATATATATATATATATATATATATATATATATATATATATATATATATATATCTATATATTTGTCTGTTACCGCTCTAGTGGTCGCAATTTTTGTTTAATCCTTACCAAACTTCATATTTAAGCGTTTTATGTAAAAAGAAAGATCAAGTTCTTTAACGGCTGAAATCGGACCAGTGGGAGGGGGGGGTTTAGAGGGGAGGATTTTCGAAAATTCGAAATATCTCCGTTACTATACGTCGGATCGAAAAATTATACAGAATCAATCTTATTACAAATTAAATTTACTATAAATATTGTTATATACATTTATTCTCTATCTTGAATATTACCCGAGATATTTGCATTTTTCAGTTTTCACCAAACCGCCACTTCTACTCATGTTACGTAAACAATACTCTGATACATAATAAATCACATTATTGGAAGTTTAAATACCAAAAATTGTATTCAAGAGACCTTTATTATACGAGATACATGCAAATATGCACTGGTGACTCCCCCCCCACATCTTAAAGTTTTGGACTACTAAAATTTTATTGATTGAGATAACAATTATTCTGACTCATTATTAATTACAGTACTAGATATAGTAAATAGTTCTCAATAAAATTAATGTGTTATATTCTGATATATTTCAGTAATAGTTTTTCTTTCCGGTGTGAGGCGGGACCCGTTTGTTTACATTTCTAACCTAACGCTTCCTGTCGGCAGGCTATTGAAATAGGATGAAACGTTTCTTATTTCCGTTTGTATTTATTCACGGTGTTGTGTTAGTAGTATGTAGATTTATCTGTTACTGAACTTCCCGAGGGAAATCTGCTCAGTTTACGCAGCCCCTGCGTGACGGACTTTTTTTTTTTATTTTAATTTCGTTGATTTGGTTTTATTCTCTGTTTTTTTTTCTTTTTAGTTACTAAGCTTTTGTTTTTGAGCAACGTTGCCACAGCTGTGAAGCTCCAAATAAATAAATAAAGCACATATTATCCTATTGGCAGGGCTATACTTGGAGTTGATAGCCACTCATTATTCATACTTAGACAGTGATTAGAGAACTTCACCACCAAATAATCCAAGGATTTAGTTTGAATGATCACTGATCACACACCATAAGTCTATACCATACTCCATATTAAACAGTTCAATGGATCCCGGTCATTAATGGTTGAAATGAGGCTAGTAAAAGGGGGTTTAGAGGGGGAGGGGATTCGAAAATTCAAAATATCTTCATTATTATGAGTCAGGTCTAAGAAATGTGAACTAACTCATAATAACGGAGATATTGGAACACTTCGAAATTTCCAACTTCCGAACCACCTCTCCTACTGGTCCATTTGTGCCATTGACGAATATGATCTTTAGTTTTACATACAACACTAAATTAACACGTTCAGGACGGACATCAAAAATGCGGTCTATCCACAAGTACGGCACGGGGTCAATCGACCCCGTACTTACGTCCCTTTTAATGCGCTACTACAACTCGAAAAATGAACTAAATTGCTATATCCAAACATTTTTTTACTCTTTGGGCATCAAAAAATATATGGCAGTCGCAGGCCGTGTTTTCATCAATTTCGTGACTTAGAAATGAATATTTACCTTACATTTTTCACCTTGTCGGGAACTTTTTTTCTCCTTTATGTGATAATTTTGGTGATCAACAAAGGATTTTAATTTTTTTTATACTTTAAAATGGGTGAATATGATTTAACTTTAAATTACGACACATTACAATCAAAATTTATTAGTTTATAAAGATAAAATTACAAAACGAGAAAAACAAACTAGGAACTAGGAGATTAGTTTAAACAAATAAGTATTTTGTAATTAACAATTCTTCATTATCACAATGGTAAGGACATAGATTTATGGCAGTTGTTGAAGCATTGTAGACAGTTACTTCATGTTGCACTCTTCACAATACGTTCTAACTTTTTTGTCTGCTTATTTAGAGGACAATTATTTTCTTAATTTTTCGAAACACCCGGAACACTTTTTTAATAAAGCTAAATCCACTAATTGTCGGCCACGTGATTTGCTCATTATACAGATTAATGTTTCGAAACGACAGCAAAAAGTAAACTGAAAGGGGAGGGACGCGTTCTGTCATTTACATTACAAGCCTTTGTAAATAACAGAACAAGCGGTTCAGAGGAAAAGCACGGGAAATAACACGGGGCTATATGAGCCCGTGCCGGACTAGAGCCCAAATACCACTCCCCAGGCAGGCACGGGGTCATAAAGTCCCTTGCATTTTTTCAATGATATACGACGTATTTTTTGGATTTGAAATGCATAAACGTACTATTCATAAGTATATTTATTAGTACAAAGCAAAAACCGTCAAAGTATTTTTTGAACGATTCACTTCAAAACCGACCCGTCCTGGGAGACAGATACGTACGGGGTCAAATGACCCCGTGCCGTCCTTAACGTGTTAAGCTAACAGAAAGCAATATATATATATATACATACATTGGTATTTTTCTCGAAATAACACAACACTATTTAGTTTCACCTGCCGCAGAAAAGATATCTGTAATTTGTGCCTTGGGTGTCTGTTTGTTATTTGAATTTTTGTTATATGCACTTTTGTGAATTGTTTTGAAGTATAAATGTAAAATATAAATGAGATATTAAGCATTCCTATGGTTTAATATTTAGACTAATTGGAGTTCCTATAATTTAAACCAAATAATTGAGTGTAAGTTGTGAGAAGCGTAACACAGACGGTTGCTGGCAGGCCGCTTTGATCCGGCCGACTTGGGTCGGCTTTTGGCGGGAAGCGGTAGTTGATGCTTAATAATCGAAAGTAATTATTATTATGATGTTTGCTTTTTACTAGAGCTGAGCATTAAATAGCGTGTTTAAACCAGTAGAATGTATGTACTCATTAATCTTAACATGATAATAACTTATACAACTTTTGGCGGGAAGAGGTAGTTGATGCTTTATAAATGATAGAAAAGGTGATGTTTGTTTTAAATTGCAGCTAAACATTAAAAATGCTATCGACTAATATGATATTTGTGACCAATAATGTTTTGAACACGCAATTGCAATTAAATAGTAACACTTAACGAACTTTTTGACAGTGTATAAAACATACTATATATATATTAGCTTAGTTAACGCAGCCCCTCCGTGACGGACAACGGAATATTACAACAATAATAGAAACACAATTTATATACAATTTTTCTATCCGATTCATGATGACTTAGTTATTCTGAATTTTCCATTTCCCTGAAGGGAAATCCGCTAAAGGTGTCGAGCTGGGCTCTTCTTGCTGCAAACTCTTAAATTCTTCTGGATAATATTTCAATGCAGGAGCGACTGGTGCTCTGATTCTCCTGCCATCTGGTGAACAACGCATGAACTAACTCTGCTTACTAGTTCAACCAGATGTCGCTAGAATGAGCAATACTCCTCCAAGATAAAAGTTTAAGCCTGCGACTCCCAATCGATTTTTGGCAAGAAACTACTTTTCCTTAATGAACTCATACTTCAAGCCCTCCCTCCCTCCCCGGCCCAAATTACTGTAAAAAAAGTCTGTCACTCAGGGGCCGAGTTAACTAAGCGCATTTCCCACTTGCGTCACGCATTTCCTTTTATGAATGGAAATAATCAATTTCAATTTCAACATGGATCCAGACATGGTGTAGGTAGGATTTTGGGTAAGGAGGGAATTCTTATATACAAGGAACGGTTGTATAAAGACTTATTAAAAATGAAAAAAATAAATTTTAAGAAATAAATTGTATAAATCCATTGCCTGCTGCCTGAATATGGTCTCAGCTTGCTTCAAAGTCAGCTGTCGGTTGAAGCCATAGTTGTCGGGTAGGAGGGAACAATATTTGGTATTTAATCTCCAAATGATGTGCTTCATGATATAACAGCATATTGCTAGTGTGACGTGAGCATGAATGGGTGTTTACTAAAGGCCGAAAATGAAGAAATCAAATATCTCACTTAATATCCAAGATAGTTAAAAGTCCGTCACGCAGGGACTACGTAAACTAAGCAGATTTCACACGTGACGGTTTACAATAGAGAAATCTCCACACGAGAGCCGAACAGTTACGGAAACGGCCTAACTAGCTTCCGGGGGCATTCACGAATGCAACCAAGATTAACGGATCTCATCTCCGTTATCCGCATACACTTAATAAAAATGCATATATCTCGGTTAATAATCAATATAGAGAATAAATGTATATATCAATATTTATAGTAAATTTAATTTGCAATAAGATTGCTTTCATACAAGTTTTCGATCCAACGTATAGTAACGGAGATATGTCGAATTTTCAAAAATACCCCCTCTTTAGCCCCCTCCCATTGGTCCGATTTCAGCCTTTAACGAAGTTGATCTTTTTTTAGCATAAAACGTGTAAATATCGACTTTGGTAACGATCAAACAAAGAGTTTGTACTCATGACGCCATTAATGAAGAATTTATGTGTATATTTTCATTATTTTAGCAGATTTCCCTGAGGGAAATCAGCTATTAACGTCATACTCATGACGCGACTTGCGAAAACTTTAATCAAATGTCCATCGATCCTACTCAGGAGGTGACGAAAATGAGGTCAGTTAAAAATTATATATATATATATATATATATATATATATATATATTTGTCTGTTAACGCTCTAACGGTCGCAATTTTCGTTTGATCGTTACTGAACTCGATATTTAAACGTTTTATGCAAAAATAAAGATCGAGTTCGTTAATGGCTGAAATCGGACCAGTGGGAGGGGGGGTTTAGAGGGGAGGATTTTCGAAAATTCGAAATATCTCCGTTACTATACGTCAGATCGAAAAATTATATAGAAACAATCTTATTGCAAATTCAATTTACTATAAATAATTTATTCTGTATCTTGAATATTAACCGAGATATTTGCATTTTTCTGTTTTCAGCTTCTGAGATCGGCTAACTTCGGGTCTAGTCGTGAGTTTCCGTCAAGAGCTAGTTCGGGCCGTTCCCGTAACTGTTTGACTCTCTATTCTGAAATTTCTCTATTGAATATTAACCGAGATATTGGCATTTGTATTGTGTGTGTGTGTGTGTGTGTGGTCGGCCGGAGTCGGCTATGTCCGGGACTTTCCTCCGAGAGTTAGGGCGGCCGTTTCAGCAACTGTTCGTCCCTCGTGAATAGGTTTAGAGATTCCTTACTACTACTGTTTGAGCAAAACGTTCATTTTGCGGCTACTCCTATATAAATAAATAAACAATATTCTGTCAGAAATATAAAAAGCTGTTTTTCAAGAGTTGATTTTACCGCTTCACATCGTATTTTCGCACGAACAAAAAAAATAGTTTTGTGTTACTGATTGTCTACACTATTTGCTCACAAAGTTTCAGAACTATTTGAATTTTTGGGATCTCTAATCCCCCTTGCTATTCTAGTTCCCCTCTCTATATTTATAGCTATGCTCCTAATATTCCTCAATATTTTCCAGGAACTTGCTGCACCCAGCTGCTTGGGACCAGTGACCTATACTTGATCCGAATTGAGTGAAGCCTGCCATTTGGTTGTATAATAAGTTAAAAAGCAAGCAGGCTAATCTAGATATAATAAGTAAATTGCCCAGAGAAAATGATAGGCCTTCTCCAGTTGGATTAGTCTCTGCCGATCAGCTGACCTTTGGGCTCTATCATCATCTCGATCGCAAATTATTTGATTTAAATACATCATTCATAAAATACTTACTACCAACGATATATATCTATATATAAAAAATTGTAACCTCTGTCTGTACATTGAGAAACCATAACTGCATTTTGTTTCTTTCGTGTTTGTTTTTTTATTTGTTTTTTTGCTACCTTTTCACGCATAAATGGCTGAACCGAATTTTATGAAACTTGGTATGTATTTTACTACTAGCCCAACTTAGACTTTAGGCTATATTAATATTCTCTGAGACGAACAGGAGTGGAGGTTATTAGGGAAGCCTGAAATTAAAAATAGCGATATTTCGTTTCCTATTGGTTTTTGGTAAATATGAACATAACAAAATTTGTTTATTTTGTTATTTAGAGTCATTTTTGTTGTATACACTTTTTTCGTATACCGAATTATAAACGATATATACGCTAAAACCTATAGCGGAAGTGAACAATTTTATTTGGCACAAAAGACTCAATCGAACTAAATAAAACTCGATATGTATATTAGCACTAACGCCTTCACTATAATAAGCCATACCAACATTTCTAGGGACGGGCAGGAGTAGGGGTTGTAAGGGAGGTCTTAATTTAAAAATAGCGGTATTTCGTTTTCTATTCGTTTTTCTTCAAAAATACACATGACAAAAGTCTTATTTTTTTATTTGAAGTAACTTTTGTGATAATCACTTTTGTCGCATAACAAAGTATAAACGAGATACAGTAAACACTAAAACTTTAGCGTGAGCCAACAATTATATTGGGCACTAAGGATTGAACCGAACTTAACAAAACTCGGTATGTCAATTAGCATTAATTCTTCCATGATTATAAGCTATATTAAAATATTTAGGTTCGAACGGAAGTGGGGGTTATAAAGGAGGCGTGAAATAAAAATTCGCGATATTTCATTGTCTATTTGTTTTTCGACAAACATGCACCGAACAAAAGTTGTTTACATTGTTATTTAGATTAACTTTTGTTCTATACGTTTCTCCAGGATAATGTATGGAGCAAGCAATTTGCGTAGAAATATTGATATGCTCAACAATTCATTCCAATATGAACTACCAGTCTCACCTCGAAAAATTAATTCAAATCTATGTTAATATTTTGACATTAATAATTCAAAGCTATGCATAATGCACAGGAGACGGGAAATATGACAATATGGAGGACAGTGAAGTTTTACATAAAAAATTAATTTTATTATTAAAAAATTCACAACAACGACCGATATAAACCCTAAACACTGGGACGGGTTAATGTCAAAATATTGTGCAAAGTAAAACCTTGCCAAAAAAATATCACTCCATTCAGCCTCAAATGAACTCCCGGGCGAAGCCGGGTATCTTTGCTAGTATATATATATATATATATATATATATATATATATATATATATATATATATATATATATATATATTCTTCATATTTTATGGCAAGGGTCACCAATAAAAAAAATGTTAGGCACCTATAAATACAATATCTACCAAAGAATATTTAAGGGTTTTTTTAAATTAATGTTATTAATTTTTATGAAAAGGGGCAAGTAAGCCACGAAACATGTAGTTTCAATAAAGTTTGCACCGAAAAAAATGTTATTTTTTAGAGACTCTTACCATAAAATATGAAGAATATATAAAAAATATTGGGACCAGAATAAGAAGAATACATACATATATAATGTTGTGAAAATGAAATACATTAAAAATTAAACAGAGATAGTCAAGTATTTGGGGAGTACGGAGATCAAAGGGGTGCCGCCGTATGGTCGCGCCCGTCTTAGTCAGATCTCGGAAGAGTCCAGTACCTTCGTCCTTTGATGTTGCCGCTCTCTATATAAGCATGAGCAACTCGCCCGACAGTTTAGTTTGATCTCAGCTGTCTTCAAGTGATCGTCAGTGCAACAGTGCGACTTAGTTGCAGTGCGGTAAAGTGTTTTTATCCGAAGAACAGAGTTTTGCTCTGACTCTGTAAGTAGCAGTATTGTGCCGTGTTTAAGACAGTGCAGTGCCGTTAACTTCGCGAAGTGAATGACAGTGCAGTGCCGTGTTTTTGTGAACTTCAGTGATCGTGAGGGCATTATTGTACTGTGTAATCTGAAGAACAGTCAAGCTATCAGTGCATACTGTGAGTAATAATTAAGAACAATTAACCAAGTGTGTAGTGTATTGTAAATAAATTGTGCAGTGATAAAAATTGTGAAACTTGTGTGTGTTTAATTTTGCAATCCAAATCCTTTGTAAGCCATGAAACATATAGTTTCAATAAAGTTTGCACCGAAAAAAATGTTTTTTTTTGGAGACCCTTACCATAAAATATATGAAGAAAATGATGAAGAATATATAATAAATATTGGGTGCAGAATAGGATGAATATATATATATATATATATATATATATATATATATATATGATCATAAAATACTTACCCCAAAAGTAACTTTTATTATATACGCTTTTGTCGTATACCAAAGTATAAATGAAATGTACACTAAAATTATAGGTGGGTCAACAATTTAGTTAACTTAAACAATCCTTTTATTGACACATATTTACAAAAATAACCAAAACAAAAACCTCTTTTAATCCGACACGTAGAATAGTCCGTCACGAAGGGGCATAAACTAAGCAGATTTGTGAAGATTAATAATAGATAAACCTACATACTGCTAACACAACACCACCGTGAATATTAAGTGAATAAATGCCGTCTCAAATGTAAACAGGTCTGCCAAGGGCTCAGCTGAAAGAAAAACAATAAATAAAACATATCAGAATATAACATACTAATTTTATTAAAAACTATGAACTATACCTAGTACAATAATTTATAATGAATCAGAATAATTTTTATCTCTATCAATCAAATTTTAGTAGTCCAAGAATTAAAGACAGGCGGGGGGGGGGGTATGTAACACGAGTAGAAGTGGGGGAGTTTCTGAAGACAGAAAACTGAAAATCGCAAATATCTGGGTCAATATTCAAAATAGATAATAAATATATGTAACAATGCTTATAGTATATTCATTATAGTACATTATTATTATTTATTAACGTCCACTTTTTGCAACTCAGGCTAATTGGGACGGGTTATCTACAGGTTACCACCCTTTTCTAGCCAGGGTGGGATTTTAGGACGTTATTTAATGAATTTCGTCACTAAATAATTTCCTTTGCCCAGGCAAGAATCAAACTCGCCACTCTGGGTTTACCATGTGAGATTAAAGTACATTAAAGTACATTTAATTTGCAATAAGATTCATTCTATACACTTTTTCGATCCGACGTATAGTAACGGAAATATTTGGAATTTTTAAAATTCTTCCCCTCTAAATCCTCCCCCCTCCCGGTCCGATTTCAGCCATTAACGTTGATCTTTCTTTTACATAAACCACAAAATTTCGAGTTTGGTAACGTTAAAACAAAAATTGCAATCGCTAGAGCTGTAACACACACACACACACACACACACACACACACACACATATATATATATATAAATTTTGAACGGACCTCATTTTCGTCATCTACTGAGTAGGATCGATGGACATTTGAAGAAAAATTTTGAAAATGTTTACACATCAGATTTTTATTTATTCACGGTGGCGTTGTGTTATCAGTATGTAGATTCATCTATTGCTAAACTTCACGCAGGAAATCTGCTTAGTTTAAGCAGCCCCTGCGTGACGGACTTTTTAGTTTTGGGCCATCAATAAACCTCCTACTCATGTCATATTAACAATAAGCTGTTATATAATGAAACACTATATTTGAAGCCTAAAAAGTCCATCACGCAGGGGTTGCGTAAACTAAGCAGATTTCCCACGTGAAGTTTTACAAAAAAGAAATTTCAGAATAGAGAGTCAAACAGTTACGAGAACGGCCCGAACTAGCTCTTGACGGAAACTCAGGACTAGACCCGAAGTTAGCCGATCTCATCTCAGAAGCTGAAAACAGAAAAAATGCCAATATCTCGGTTAATATTCAAGAGACAGAATACATGTATATAACATTATTTATAGTAAATTTAATTTGCAATAAGGTTGGATCTATACAATTTCGATCCGATGCATAATAACGGAGATATTTTGAATTTTTGAAAATCCCCCCTCTAAACCCCTCCCCCTCCCAAAGGTCCGATTTCTGCTGTTAACGAACTTGATCTTCCTTTTTACATAAAACGATTAAATACAGAGTTTGGTTACGATTAACAAAAATTGCGACCGCTAGAGTGTTAACAGACAAATATATATATATATATATATATATATATATATATATATATATATATATATATATATATAAAGTTTTGAACGTACCTGAATTTCGTCATTTCCTGGGCAGGATCTTTGGACATTTGAAGAACATTTTTGAAAATCGTGTCATGAGTACGACCTCAATAACTGATTTCCCTAAAGGGAAATCTGCTAATACTAAATTTTGTTATCATTGATGTTTTACTTTTTGAGATAAATGCGCGAATAGTGGGAAATGCGCTTAGTTAACGCAGCATGACGAACGTTTTTTAAAAAAGTCCGTCACGCGGGGGCTGCGTAAACTAAGCAGATTTCCCACGTGAAGTTTTACAATAAAGAAATTTCATGATAGAGAGTCAAACAGTTACGGGAACGGACCGAACTACCTCTTGACGGAAACTCACGACTAGACCCGAAGTTAGCCGTTCTCATTTCAGAAGCTGAAAACAGAAAAATGCAAATATCTCGGTTAATATTCCAGATAGAGAATAAATGTATATATAACAATATTTATAGTAAATTTAATTTGCAATAAGATTGGTTCTATACAATATTTCGATCCGATGCATAATAACGGAGATATGTCGAATTTTTGGAAATCCGCCTCTAAACCCCCCCCCTCCCAATGGTCCGAATTTAGCTGTTAACGAACTTGATCTTCCTTTTTACATTAAACGATTAAATACTGAGTTTGATAACGATTAACAAAAATTGCGACCGCTAGAGTGTTAACAGACAAATATATATATATATATACGGACCTTATTTTCGTCATCTCCTGGGCAGGATCGTTGGACATTTGAGAAAATTTTTCGAAAATCGCGTCATGAGTACTCATTCTTATAACAAGTTCGTATACGTAACACAGTATCTTGAATGTTTTAAATAAGAACTTGTGATTATTAATAGAATTGAGAAATTTAATAGAATTTTGAACAACTTTAAATAATATAAATGTACTAGTATATAGGAGTAATATAATTTTTTATTAAACCCATTTTAAATTGTTGTCTTTAATACTAGTCTAATAATTATATGTTTTTCTTTATTACTTGTATTTAACATTTATGTATCGGATTTAATTTTGTTTATTTTCATATATATATATATGTATATATATATATATATATATATATATATATATATATATTTGGTTTTCTATTCATATATATAATGTATTCCCTCTGAGGAAACCTAAAACACCTCCTTGGCTTATTAAGTACGTTTGTAGACCTATCGTTAACCAAGTTTAAAAAATCAGACAAATTATCTACACTATTCTACAAAAATCACTTCAAACTGTTTTAGCAAAGAAAATTTTCCAGTCTGTTTGGTATACTGACGGATCGGAAAGTGATGACAAAGTCGGATCTGCAGCAGTCACAGAAAGAGAAGTTTTTCAGAAAAGTTGCTATCCCACTGCAGCATACTTGGAGCTGAACTCCACGCAAATTGGTTGGCACTTAAAAAACAAGACACCTACATCATCACAGCCCAAACACACGCTATTTTGTTCAGATTTACTAAGCTCATTATTAACCCTTCGAGATATTTATATCACCCATCCTACAGCACTAAACATAACAGAAGAAATTCATAATCAACAAACATACCAAAATACAATTAGCCTATATTGGCTGCCAGGACACGAGGACCTTGGACACAAACTCAATACACACAAACAAACTTATTATATGAAGACATAGTGAGACATATACGCCATCGAATCCTAAACAAATGGCAATCAGAATAGATGGAAGTAAAGAACCACCTCCGCAGTATCAAAAGTACTATTAAGGAGCGGCCATCGAGCCATAGGAGCACTAGACGGGAGGAAGTAGTTCTTGCCAGACTCAGGATCAGCCACACATACCTGACACATAGACACTTAATGATAAGGACTGATAACCCTATATGCAATTACTGCAACAAACACCTTACGATAAACACATACTGACAGACTGCATCCAACGAAAAAAACTTTACATACCCCACGACATGACAGAACTATTAACTGACAGCAGCCAATATATTCCACAAATACTAACATATCTAAAACATATCAATATTTACAAAAACATATAATACAAAATAGAAAAGGTCCATAGCATACCTAAAAAGATTTAAAAAGGTTAACTTTTATTATATTCTTTAGACAAAGCACGGATATGAGAAAGAATCAGATATTAAAGAAATATTTTCCATAATATAAAAGTACAAAAAAAGGTAAGCACATGAAGGAGTAAATATATCACCCTAATAATGCAAATCACCATCGCTATGGGACACAAAACTAAGTAAATAAACTTAAAAATAACGCAGCCCCTGCGTGACGGATTTGTTTTTAATAGTGGTTATTACGCACATAAAACAGCTTACATCGATGTGCTTTGACCGCTTTTGGGGAAAGGAACTTTTATTCGTACATGGTTCGGAATGCTGAATACTTTCCATGATTATGAATTATACGATCCATTATGTTATACAAGCATATCCTGTGAAGATTGTTGATGATGTTGTCTATAGTCGCTATGGGGAAACAGGTGCCTGTCTGTAGTACCTTATATACTGGCTGCCTCCTGGTAGGGGCAACGCCGGACCCCTCCCATTCCAAGGATCATGGGGGAACAACTGGCAATGGAGAAAGGAAACTTGCAACAGACCAATCGGCTCACACACTCCAGATCTCCATTGCCGTTCTAATGCCGAGTTTAGTAAAGATCTTTTGTGGAAAAATATAATGCTAGTGATTTTCATCATTAGAAGTCACAATGAGTCGATAAGTCCGTCACGCAAGTAGTTGCTTAGAATAACCAGTTTTTCCCCATTCACTGGAATTTAATACGCTGATGACCTCATCTCGCCATCAGTTCTCTATTTCTCCCACAGTATGAAGCTTATGTATACAGGAATTATACATGTTATTTATTTATTTTGGAGCATTCACAGCGAGGCGATATTGCTCATCAAAAAGGAACAAACAAAAATAACAATGTATATAAACAAAATGCTAAACTGAAAATAGTAACCAGAAAAGATTAAACAATACAAACTAAGAACGGTAACAAATAACAAAACGCAACTAAATAACAGAACGCAACAAAATGTAACCAAAGAGACCAAAAAACAAAAACAAATAAACAAAAACAAAACATTAAATTCAAAAACATATAATCTTGTAAGGAAACTAGATAATTAAAAACTATAAAGACTAATAAAATTACGTAAACTATTATATACTTTCAATGGTTAAAAACAAGACTTAAATCAAATAAATTAAAATTAATATGAATGAATAAAATGAACAGATTAAATTTTCTAATATCTAAAATATTTACAATCATATGCTCAAACTTTCTTATCACACACATTCACACGAACACGCAGAAACACACACACACACACACACACACACACACACACACACACACACACACACACAAAAACACACACAAACGCGCACAAACACACACGCACACACACACACACACACACACACACACACACACATACATATACAGTAAAACAGTTCAGCTGGAATTTAAAATATTTAATTTAGGAAGGATTAAAAAGGATACATGTTAGTTGGGCTTGATATTTTTAGCGGCTGAGATATTTAAAGGGATATTGTCGCGCAGGGTCGGCGTATACTTAGCAGATTTCCCGAGTGCTAAAATACTTTTGATTTCATCTCATCACATATTCTCCAGCTATCATCTTTGGCTTACCACATTATATAATATTTCCAATAAAACTCGATGCGTTTTATGACCGATTCTTGTGGAAAATTAAATTCTTAAACAAATTTATATTGGTGAGTTTTAGCAGATTTCCCTTAATGGAAATCAGCTATTGAGGCCGTACTCATGACGCGATTTTCGTAAATTTTCTTCAAATGTTCATCGATCCTACCCGTTACCAAACTCGTTATCTAAGTTTTTTATGCAAAAAGGTAGATCAAGTTCGTTAATGGCCGGAATCGGATCTGTGGGAGGGGGGGGATTAGAGGCGGGATTTTCAAAAATTCAAAATATCTCCGTTACTATAAGTCGGATCGAAAAAGTGTGTAGAACCAATCTTATTACAAATTAAATTTACTATAAATATTGTTCTATACATTTATTCACTGAATATTAACCGAGATATTTGCATTTGTATTGTGTGTGGAGTCGGCAGGAGTCGTGTATGTTCGGGACTTTCCGCGAAGAGCTAGGGCGCCCGTTTCCATAACTGTTCGTCCTCGTGAATAGGTTTAGAGATTCCTTACTATGACTGTTGTTATTAGGCAGATTCCTATTGTAAAACTTCACGTGGGAAATCTGCTTAGTTTACGCAGCCCCTGCATGGCGGACTTTCGTTAAGATTTCATCCTTTTGCCGCAAAATCCCCTAAAAACAATTTTTTTAAAAAATGCCGTTATTTATCTCAGAAACGGTACATTTTAATGTAAAATTCTGAAACATAAAAGTCGTAGCCAGCAAAAGAATCTTTGAAACAAGTCTACGGCAAAAGGAATGGATTCTGAAATAAATTAAAAAAACAAAACCATTTAAATCGAAATACTTATGACAAGATATCAATTATGGATTACAATAATTAGTGCAAATAATAACAAAAGACATGAAGGGAAAAGGTATTAAATATATGTGTTTCCTCAATCATCTTTCTTTAATCTTATGATTTGCTTATCACCACTTATTTGTATAGCTTCAGTTGAGATTGTGAATTTTCTGCGCATATTTAAACATAATTACAAATAAAATTAATAAATGAAATGAAAAAAAAAATAAGGAAACAATTCATAAGAAAAAAACAAATCATATTGAATTATAATTCCCAAATCAACTGACAATCAACTTTACATTCTAATGTATTTTAGCTACATCCATATCTATACTTTTGACAAACTTTATAATTTCTTTATTATATTTATTAAATATAATATGAGGTGGTTCATCTTTTTAAAATTATGTTCATTATTACATTTGATCTATTTTGATTAAATGTTGAATAGTCGTAAAGTATATGTAAAAACGTTTGTGTTGTCTGTGAGTCGCAAATACATTTGTCATTGTCTTGGATTTTAAATCTTGTTAAATAATGTCCTGTCGGTCCATGTTCCGTTAGAAATTTTGTGCATTTGCGTTGATGACTCTTAATTGTGTTTTAGTTGTTTTGAGTTATATTTGGTATGTATTGATGTAAGCTGTGAGATTTGTTACATGTCGTCCATTCTCTGTTCCACTTATGTATTGTGTCGGTACGTAAGTCTTTTTTAATGTATGAGAGTGGTACGAGAGAGAATTCTGGGATTAGTGTTGTATCTTGAGCTGCTTCCTTTGCTAACGTGTCAGCTTGTTCGTTTCCAATATTTCCTGAATGGGCTTTTATCCAGTCTATGTGTGTAAAATCTTAATTAGTGGCGTCGCCACACAATGCATTTCCATGCCTCTCACACAATATAAGTATCTAGTAAACGAAACTTGCCATTTAGGCTTAGAATTATGTTGTTCAAAATAAACCAGATTGGGGTTGTACTTATTGATGAAAACTAACAGATCCATATATCACCATTAACCCTCCGTCGGGCGCGTGATTTCTCAGATACACTGTTTCTAGAAAAATATTTGCCACTCTTCCTAGTAGAGGGTGGTGGTGTAGTGCTTCGAGTTATGTGGTTTATAGGTCCCCCCCTCAAGGTCAGTAGTGTCAGTGCGTTTGATGGAGTCGTGTGTTTCACCTGTCATTCAGTTTAATCTCCTAGATACCACGCGCCTAATCTCGTAAGTATTTGAAATCTCATAAATATATACATCAATTAACTTTCTCTTTATTAAATGGTACCACATAAACCAATTTTTCTATTATTTTGCTTATAAATGAGCTTTCAGAAGAACTTATTCAAGAAAATATTGTATGACGCAGTGTCAACAGTAGACATTTACCAACCGAACTAGGGACGACACTTGACGAGTACAGAGGCTCATTAGACCATACTTTGAACTCAAGTGCAGAACAGCATAAAAAAAAAAGTCCCTCCACTACAACGAACTAAAGCAAATGATGTGAACCAAGCAAAACTGAAAAGAAATGTAGGTTTACTCATTATTCTTGTGAGATTTGCAAAAGCAAAATTTGTTTACAACATAGTTCCACGCCTTGTCCTAATTGTAATGCAGCTCTGCAAAAGAGATAATAATTAAACTGGTATTTTTAAAAGGATTGGTACATAAAAATTTAGATGATTTTTATTAAGTCTTATCGAAAAGTGATTTCTTGCTACTTATTTTTGAATGATGTTATATTTAGATATTTTGTTTATATTGTTCACAAACTGAAATGAATAATGAATAATTAGGGCATGTGCATTTAAACTATTTCTTTTAGTATTTGTATGTTTTAATTATATTTTAAAAATTATCTTCCACGGTTTTAATAACAATGAATCTATAACCAACTTGGTTATATTATCTACCACGATTTTTTTTATTATAGTACGTTTTAATTTTGAAAATTGTTTACTTCTTTTAAACAAATACTTCCTCAGATATGATTTCAAATTACACACTGAACATTTTAGTGCAAAATATATATTAAAAAACTGTATTTCCGTAAAAACGGTTAAGGTTGTATCTCTGAGATACACGCGCCCGAAGACGGAATATATTTGACGCGCCCCACCGAGGGTTAATATTCATAATAGACTAAGTATGCATATACAACATTTATAGGCAATTTAATTTTCAATAAGAATGGTTCTATACAAATTTTTGATCTTATAATAACGGAGATATTTCAAGTTTCCGACTTTCCTTCACGTCTAAACCCGTCCGTTTTAGCTGCCAAAGAACTTGATCTATAGTTTTATATGAATAGCTTATATACCAAGTTTACTAACAATACTACTACAATTGAGACCACTAGAGCGGTAAATGATAGGTATAAATAATTTTGAATGCTCCACATTATCGTCATCTAGTTAGGATCGATGGACACTTGAGGAAATATTTCGAAAAACGCGTCGTGAGTACGACCTAAACTGCTGATTTCCCTTAAGGGATATCGGCTAAAACGGATGAGTACACGTTATGGTTTACAAAGGCTGAAATTAATAAAATAAAATTACGAAGGAACCATCTTCAAGCCCGTCAAAAGGTTGTACTGAGTTGGGTGTCCGTTTGTCAGTAGGTTTTGCGCGTCTGGTCACCGTATTGGTTTGTTAACGTGTCCATCGCATCTATAGCACAATGCCAGGCTGTACTCGACCATCAGGTCTCCACCGACAGCTATGACAACAGTATCATTTATACTGGCAGTTCTAACCCTTTATTTGGATTCCGTTAATATTCGAGTCAGAAAAGGCTTGTAAACATTAGTTGTAGCAAATTAAAATTCCCAAAACAGTCGTTATATAGAAGTATTTGACCCAACGAAAATACCAAGATATCACATATATATATATATATATATATATATATATATATATATATATATATATATATATATATATATATATAATAGTGTAACCTCTGTCTGTACATTGATTTTTTTTCACGATAACTATTCGTTTCACATCTCATAGACACCATATCTGCATTTTGTTTCTTTCGTGTATGTTTGTTTGTTACCTTTTCACGCATAAACGGCTGAACCGAATTTTATGAAACTTGGTACATCTTAGACTTTAGGCTATATTAATTTTCTAGGAGGCGAACAGGAGTGGGGATTATAAGAGAAGCCTGAAATTAAAAATAGCGATAGTTCGTTTTCTATTGGTTTTTCGGCAAATATGCACATAACAAAAGTTGTTTATTTTGTTATTTAGAGTAACTTTTGTTATATACACTTTTGTCGTATACCGAAGTTTAAATGCGTTATACGCTAAAAAGTATAGCGGGAGTCAATATTATTATTTGCTAAAAAATAATCAACCGAACTAAATAAAACTCGGTATGTGTATTAGCAGTAAGGCTTTCATTATAATAAGCCATACCAACATTTCTATGGACGGGCAGGAGTAGGGGTTATAAGGGAAGCCTGAAATTAAAAATAGCGATATTTCGTTTCCTATTGGTTTTTCCGCAAATATAAACATAACAAAAGTTGTCTATTTTGTTATTTGGAGTAACTTTTGTCATATACACTTTTGTCGTATACCTAAGTATAAATGAGTAATACGTTAAAACTTTAGCGGGCACTAACGGCAGAACCGAACTTAACAAAACTCGGTATGTCAATTAACATTAATTCTTCCATGATTATAAGTTATATTAAAATTTTTAGGTTCGAACGGGAGGGGGGTTATAAGGGAGGCCTGAAATAAAAAATCACCCTATTTACATGTATAAGAGACGGGAAATATAAAAATATCGAAGACTGTGAAGCCTTATCGAACAGATAATTCTATTATTAGCAAATCCACGGGAAAGCCGGGTATCAATCCTAAACACTGGGACGGGTTATGTCAAAATATTGTGCAATGTAAAGCCTGCTAAAAAATACCATCACCATTCAGCCTCAAATGAATTCCCGGGCGAAGTCGGGTATCTGAGCTAGTATATATATATATATATATATATATATATTAGTTTGGCATACCTGCAGATGGGAAATCGGTTCAGTTTGCGCAGTCCCTGCTTGACGGACTTTTTGATGTAGATTTGACCTATTCAGGGCACTCCTACAGCAATCCTGGCCTTTTCCTGTTTCTACTGTATGCTTCTAACATTTACAACTGGTTCAAATTGTCTCTTATTGGTTGATATGCTTACGTCTGCCTGTCAAGATGAGAAATCATCGAGAGATTGAGGTTTAACCTTTCTGTAAGCCGAATTTTCACCTACAAGCCGCTAATTTGGCCATAAAGGAGTAACGTATTGAGGATAAGAGATTGTTACACAGCTGAGAGGTGCCAGTCAGCTGAGCTAGGGAGCTGATTAGCATACAGGTGGTCCTAGAGCTACTGGCTGGCTAAAGGTCGCCCCTTTGCTGAATATATCAGGGCAGATTGCAGGTCTGCCAACCCACGGGCATTAATGCTCCCGCCCAAGATCAATGAGAGAGAGGCGGCAATCATGTTGGTAACAGGTCATTATATTATCTAATGGCTCGAGACGAATGACCCCAACAGCTGATAATGACTGTTCTGATTGATCCAGAGCCAACAGTCATTCAGCAGCTCCGTGGGTGTGGGGGCTTCCGTGGGGACGACGCTCCAATGGGAAAGTCCTTCGTGCAGGGGCGACGTAAACAAAGCAGATTTACACCTCCCACGTGTCGGATTTTAGCTATTAACGAACTTGATCTTTACTTTTAGCAGATTTACCTTAAGGGAAATCAGCTGTTTAGTTCGTACTCACGACGCGATTTGAATTTTGAAGTACGAGGTAGCAATTTTGGAAGCTTGTCAATTTCATTTCTGATTTTTTGAGATATACTTTTTTAGTTGGCAAATAAAACTTTAAACCCCTTGGGATGTTTGAGTCGTTGTCAAACATGTATATATTTGCAGTTCATCTTCCAAGGAAGGGAATCCGCTACTAGCCTGATGCACTTTCGTAAATCTTTCGAAAATCACGTCTTGAGTGAATGAACCTCATAGCTGATTTCCTTTGAAGCAAATCGGCTGAAATTTAGGTGGGAGGGAAAAAAGTTTTAAAAATATTTCTTTAAAAAAATATAGTTGCTCTTTTTTAAAGTACAATAAAACTATCACTTGCACACAAAGTTTCAGATTTTTTTTTAATATTCGGGTTCCTTAACCTCTCTTGCTAGCAATCTGTTAGGCTCCTCGGTAAGGTTGATGGACATTTGATGGAAGAAATGTGATCAGAAAATGTTGAGTGAATCCTCAATAAATGATTTCCCTTAAGGAAGTCTGCTAATATGAACTATAAACTAAATTACAATTGTATAGTAACGTTCATTGTAGACTTATCATTGACTATCAGGATTGCGTGTAGTATTTGTTGCATAATGCTCCTCCATACGCACGGTATAGAAAGTTCACTTTATCAAACCTACAATAATTTATTACTTTCAAAATACTGATAGCGATATTATTTAAGGAGTTCAGTTGTAACACCGATCACTGCTCTGACATCACTTCCCGGCCAAACCAAAGCAATATTTCATTAACGCAGATTTGCATAATTGATTGGATTGTTACAATAGCTGTCAAATATTTGATGAATGGTCAATCAATGGCTCAGCTGAAGTTCAATATGGTCTCTGATTGATAATTAATTATTTATTGACTATATTACGTGGTCGTGATCCCATTTCCACTCTTTTCGGCCTTTTTGATTTAAAAAAATTTTTTATTTGAAGCAAGAGTTGGGTAATTTCAATGGCGGAATATAACTCCGTTTCGAATAGTTAACTCCTTTAACTTTTTTTGGAGAATTAATGCTAATTTAAGTGAAAAGTTAAAATTAATTATATTGTAACGTTTTTATTACCAAAACCAGTAATAAACGTTGTTTATAAGAGTTCTTTTGGATTGCAAAATTAAACACACAAAGCTTCAGAGTTTTTATCACTTCACAATTTATTTAACAATTTACTATATACTTGGTTAATTATTCATAATTACTACTCACAAAATGCGCTGATAGTGTCACTGTTCTTGATATTACACATTCCAATAACTCAGTCACGGTCCTGAAGTACACAAAAAGACGAAAATTCGAAAATATTTCCGTTGCTATAAGTCGGATCGAAAAACTGTATACATTTATTCTTTATCTTGAATATTAACCGAGATATTTGCATTTGTATTGTGCGTGTGGTCGGCAGGGGTCGGCTATGTTCGGGGCATTCCGCCGAGAGCTAGGGCGGCCGTTTTCGTCACTAATCGTCCCTCGTGAATAGCTTTAGAGATTCATTACTACTACTGTAGTTAATAGGCTGAATTCTTTATTGTAAGACTTCAAGTGTGGAATCTGCTTACATTACGAAGCACCTGCGTGACGGACTTTGTTTAGATTTCATTAAACCCATACTCCTACTAGTGGGATACTAACAATAAGCTGTTATATCATGAGCCACTTCAGTCCAAGGTCAAATACTAAATATGGTTTTAATTCAATATCTCCGTTATTATGCGTCGGATCGAAAAATTGTATAGAATCAATCTTATTTCAAATTAAATTTAATATAAATATTGTTCTATACATTTATTCTGTATCTTGAATATTAACCGAGATATTTGCATTTGTATTCTGTGTGTCGTCGGCAGGAGTCGGCTATGTTCGGGAATCTCCGCCGAGAGCTCTGGCGGCCGTTTCCATAACTATTCGTCCCTCTTGAATTGGTTTAGAGATACCTTACTACTACAGATATTATTGAGCAGATTTATCTACTGGAAAACGTCACGTTGGAAATCTGTTTAGTTTACGCAGCCCCTGCGTGACGGACTTTTTTCGATTACAAGGGATCCTACATGTTGAGAACATGCAGAATCAATAAGTGTAATTTTGAACGGACCTCATTTTCATTGACAATTTTTCGTAATAGTGGTATTTTTACAACCTCATTATCCGATTTCCCACAATGGAAATCTGCAAAAAACAAATCTAGCAACTTGCTTAACATACGAAAGGATCCTCCATGTTGAGCACATGACCACTCAATACTTGGATGGCTTTTTCCAATCTCCACCCGTTATTTTTTTGCTTTCATTATATTAGCCTGGATAAAGGCAGTGAAGGGGATCTATGCCTGAATTAGTATTCTGGAGCTATCGAAACGGCATTCCCTCTGCTGGAGAAAAAACTTCCATGATAGGCCATTTAGTTTTTATATGGCACTCGCCGAGAGGAGTACTTAGACCGTAAATCATGAAGGTTTAATGCTGCTTTAATCAGGATTATGGTTGTCACCTTTCTTAAGGTTGGCATTTTGATCCGACAGCAACTCACTGATTTAACGAACTTCCTCATTGGCTAGCAACTCGCTGACCTATTGTCAACACTGGATTGACATTCACAAAGGATTCGATTCAATGTTTGGAAAGAAGAAATTAAAGCGGAGACAAACACTGCTGAAATATGTGTATCGCAGAACAGTAGTGCGAAAAAACTCGTATTTCTAAACTGTTGTTTTATCACCATGGAACAGGTATAATTCGAATCAGAAAATTAAAATAAATGATTTTAGGAGTTATTAATTAGAGTACATGTTCCATTGCCACAAGGGATATTACATTAATGACTACGTTTAAATACATTTTTACAATATATTCCATTTAATGGGTTATTACCATATAATCAAATATAATAAAAATGAAATTATGAAATAAACTAAATAATTACCAACAAAATTATTATTCGAATATGGACAAAAAATTAAATAAAGGATTTTAGGTGTCTGGAGAAGTTGTGAGCTATACATGATACCTCAGCAATAAGATAAATAAATTAATATTTATACATAACGTTTAGGTTTAATAGGTATAATTCTTAAGAAATTTATGAACCTAGAATTAAATAAATGGAATATTACACATAATGGCTAACTATCAATTATTTATGAATGTACTGTACAATATTAGGAAAACGTTTATAACAATTTTGTTAATAAGTATTCCGAAAACTGAATCTAAAAATCAATAAGTACCTACCAATTTGAATGCATAATAATTTGATTTGATAACAAAACATATCTCTAATTAATAAATTAAAATTGACTTAATGTCGCCTTGTTATTAAAATTTATGTTTTTGTTTCAGGACAAATCGATATATATATATATATATATAATATGGATAGTATGTACATAATTGTTTATTTATTTGTCTTGGAGCGTTTGCAACGTATATATTGCTCAAATAACAAAAATTACATCTATACCAAAAAACACTAAAAAATAAAAAGAAAACAATAACAGCACAAAAACAAATACTAACAAAAAATCAAGAACCAAAAGAAATGATTAAAACATCAACGAAAATAACAAAGCACGTCAATATACAAGATAACTAACTGAATAATAACTTTAGGGAAAAAAGTAGATCTAAGACCAAAAAAGTATTAATGTATAGTTAAATACGAAACATAAAAGTAGTAACCAAAAATAAGAATTGTCAACAAATAGGAAATATTTAGTTAATAAAGCAGTACTTAAATCCCTAAATAGTTGATTATGTACATAGTATGTTCAAAATTACTTATTTATTTATTTTGGAGCATTTGCTACGAGGTAAAATTCGTCAAATAAGAGAAGAAAAAACATCAATATCAATAACAATAACTAAACATTAATCTAAAAAACAAACAAAGAAAACATTAGCGATAGTAAAAATAGACTATCAACAATAATAGTAAAAACTGAAACTATCACCCCCCCCCCAATTTTGTACTCATTGGTTTTTACATAGAAATGGAAATATATGGTGAGAAGAAATTTGTGTTTCCCAGAACGTGGGAAATCTGCTATTAGATAACGCTGCTCCTACGAATCATATTTTTATTGGCGTTGAAGTTGTAAGAAAAATGTTACAAAATGGAGAATGTTCTAAAGAGGTTCAAATGTTAACAATATATGAGAAATGACATTCATCAATGAATGTAACTCATCCACCTTGTCGAGGAGGGATATCCTTGCGTAATACTCAATCGGGACTTTGAGAAGTCTGGTTTTGCCGACTTGCAGACCCAGCTGCTTTTTACACAACTCCACACCATGGAACTGGCGTATAATGAGTCATCTTCTGGCTGAAGTGTGATAAATTGCCTATTCTACCAAAGGCGGTCTGCAGAAAACTCTCAATATCCACTGATGGGACTCCAATAATGATGCTTATTTCCTGATCGAACCCTGATTGACTTATATAAGATCTTCCAAGTGTTATTCAAATATGTTCGTACATATTCCGTGGGCTCATGCACTATTTCAAAAGTGGTGCTATGATCACACTGAATTATTGTCAGGCAATCCACTTAGTATCATAGGAAAATCAGCTATTGAGGTTGAACTTGTTACGCGATTTTCGAAAAATTTCTCAAATGTCCATCGATCTTACTTAGAAGATGACGGAAGTGCCCGTTCAAAATTCTTTCTCTCTCTCTCTCTCTCTCTCTCTCTCTCTCTCTCTCTCTCTCAGTATCCTATATATACTAGCTAAGGTAGCCGGCTTGGCTCGGGAAATTATTTAAGGATGAATGATGATAGCATTTTTTTTAAGTGAAAAATTCTTTAGGCACATTGTGCACCCCGTAAGGAAGCATTTGCGGGAGAGGAAAAAAGTATGAAATCGCGACACCGCCACCGCCACCGCTAGTACTAAGGTTTAGAAATAAAATCATATGGTATTTTATAACCTAATCATTTGATAGTTTATTTACAATTGAAGTGAAAACTTCTTTAGGCACGTTGTGCACCCCGTAAGGAAGCATTTGCGGGAGAGGAAAAAAGTATGAAATCGCGACACCGCCACCGCCACCGCTAGTACTCAACTCAAAGCTAAAGGAGCTTCTTTTCTTCATAACTCCTGAACCAAATTAGCTAGAGTTTTCGTTCGCATACCATTTTAAAGAGGACAAAACCAGCATCATTTCGTTTACAGATACTATATATCTACCATTTTTACTTTCATAGATATTTTAATCCGAAGTTTAAATAAATTCGAATATTTAAATAAATAAATTCGAATATTTAAATAAATTCCGATATTTAAATAAATTCGAATCAAAACTGTTTGTATCCTACTTTAGCTACCATATACCGATTGTATCAGTTTTAGAAATTGGTGATGATGCTGGCAGTGATGATGGTGCAAGAGTTGTTGAAATTGTGGATAGAAATTGATTTTTCTGAGTGTACTTAACTTATTTTTGTAAAGCATTTGTAATAATTCTGAAATGTAATTTTTTTCTTTTATGTAAAATAACTGAAATAATTATGTATAGTATTTTATATTGAAAAATAAAACAATTCGTGGTACATTATTTTTTTTTATCACTATCACTATCATTTTTTCATGTAAAATAGAACATAACTGTTACTTATTGATAAATAACTAAAAATATTTTTAAAATAAGACTTCGTAAAAAAAATTTCTCAGCAATGCCAAAATTGAGCGATCAAAGCTAAAGGAGTTTTCACTTCTACCGGCAGTCCCCTGACTGCTATTTTTTTTTTGTCTCTTTAATCTGTACAATTAAGCTTCTCGTCTGGACGGATTGTTTTACCGTAAGGGTCAGATATGGGACTTATAGAATAGAAATTTTGGTTTTGAAGAATAAATGAAAATTAGTTCCTTAATCAATCCCTCTCCACTGTTTTGACACACCATAAATGTTTCAAATCATAATTATGGACAGCATTTATTATAATTAAACATAATCTAGATTATACATATCCCCCGTCAAAAAGCAATCCTAGTACAAGTTGTGAGCTTAGTTATAAATCATACCTTTTCGACAGATATTTTCAAGTTTCATTTGGTTCCTCAATCTCTCCCTTATTCCCCCAGCTGTCAGGCGTACCACACGGGAGCATCCTAAGTCCTTTCTTATTCCTTGCCCCTACTGCCAACATTCCATCAAATCCCGGAACTTCCCTTCTCACCTATGCAGGTGATAGTGCAATCTTAATTTCCAACTCAGACCCAAATATGACATCTGCATCTATCTATAAGAACACCCAGCTGTGCTAGAATCCTGGCTGACTCAATGGAGGGTCAAGGTCAACAGCAGCAAGTCAAGCCGTGTAACTTTAACTCTCTGTCGTTCCATTTGCCCTCCAGTTACACTCAATAGCGCACTAATTCCTCAAAAATCACAAATTAGGTATCTAGGACTCACATTAGACAAGCGAGTAACTTGGAAACCATACATCACATTAAAAAGACAAGAATTGAATCGACGGTACAGACTTCTACTAAGACTACTTGACAAAAGATCTAAACTATCCAAGTACAAGCCAATGTTCCCTCCAATGTGGGTATTTTCAATGGACAACTTCCCACCTCAAGTCAATAATCAAACCAATTGTTATTATCATTCATACCATTTGCTTGTAATATTTAATATTCTTGCAAATAACCGAATAAATATATTAAAAACCAAAAAAGAAAGAATTTCAGCAATTCACATGCAATAAACAAGTTAACAAAATTAACTGGGTTTTCCTCCCGACAACGTGAAAAGATTATAAATAAAGTCCGTCACGCAGGGGCTGCGTAAACTAAGCAGATTTCCCACGTGAAGTTTTACAATAGAGAAATCTGCCTAATAACAACTGTAGTAGTAAGAAACCTCTAAACCTAAAACATTATTTAGGGCGTAATAACCCAGTAGTTTCTAGCCCCAAAAAACAGTTGACCTAACCTCTAAACCAATTCAGGAGGGGCGAAGTTATAGAAACGGCCGCCAGAGCTCTCGCCGGAAAGTTCGAACATAGCCTACTGGTGACCAGTATCACGCAGAATACAAATGCAAATATCTCGGTTAATATTCAAGATACAGAATAAATGAATAGAACAATATTTATAGTAAATTTAATTTGCAATAAGATTTATTCTATATAATTTTTCGATCCGACGCATAATAACGGAGATATTTTGAATTTTCAAAAATCCCCCCTCTAAACCCCCCCTCCCACTGGTCCGATTTCAGCCATTAACGAACTTGATCTTCCATTTTACATAAAACGATTAAATTCCGAGTTTGGTAAAGATCAAACAAGAATTGCGACCGCTAGAGCGTTAACAGACAAATATATATATATATATATCTATATATATATATATATATATATATATATAGATATATATATATATATAGATATATATATATAATTTTGAACGGACCTCATTTTCGTCATCTCCTGGGTAGGATCGATGGACATTTGAAGAAATTTTTCGAAACTCGCATCATGAGTACGACCTCAATAGCTGATTTCCCTTAAGGGAAATCTGCTAAAAGACATAAACAGACACCAAAGCCACAAATTGGAGACGAAAAAGTATCTTGAAATTTCGAGAAAGAAAAAAAAAAAAAAACAATGTAAAGACTGACGTTACAATATATATATATATATATATATATATATATATAGATGTAATTGTCTGTAACCACCCTAGTGGTTGCAATGTTAAAGGATGAAAGCGCAACACTGGGAGGGGGGGGGGTTTAGAGGGGAGGATTTCCGAAAATTCGAAATATCTCCGTTACCATTAGTCGGGTCGAAAAAATTGTACAGAATCAATCTTATTGCAAATTAAATTTACTATAAATATTGTTATGTGCATTTATTCTGTATCTTGAATATTAACGTGACGGACTTTTATTTTGATTATGTCCTAGGCAGGATCAATGGACATTGGAAGAAAATAGCTCAAAGGCGTCGTTCCTTATGTAAAATCTGCTAAAACATTCAGTAATGAGCTAGCAACAGAATGAGCTCACCACAGCTACCAGCATGCAGCTCTTTTTTATTTCTTGTCCTAGTACTGTAAGTAGGGCGTGCGCAGCGAGGTAGAGAAAGGGCCCTGATGTCCAGTGCAGCTGGGTGTGGCTCTTAGAAAGGTGAACTCCGACCTCTTTGGCTAGCCTTATATAACCTGCACCTTATCTAACAGCACATATGTCTGGGTTAGTGTCACACACGCTCCTCCCTAGTACTCACCCCCTTCCATTTCCTTATTGGAGTCATGTACACCTCAAGTATGGACATCATTTATCCGATAGACTCACTAAATTGGTAGAGTATGTGCAAACGATTAGGTGAAAAAAACATTAGAGAAACTGGTGAACTAATCCAAACAGTTATATCGCAATTTCTCATTATTATAAAGACTGTCACGCTTCAGGTCTGCCACAATCTGTTCCCTATTTTACCTGCAATGGGTACATTATGAGATACTTACACGCTGGTTAGACAACTAATCCTGAAAATGATAAAAGTCCGTCACGCAGGGGCTGCTTAAACTAAGCAGATTTCCCACGTGAAGTTTTACAATAGAGAAATCTGCCTAATAACACTAGCAGTAAGGCATCTCTAAACCTATTCACGAGGGACGAACAGTTACGGAAAAGGCCGCCCTAGCTCTCGGCGGAAAGTCCGGAACATAGCCGGCACCTGCCGACCACGCACACAATACAAAAGGAAATATCTCGGTTAATATTAAAGATAGAGAATAAGTGTATAGAACAATATTTATAGCAAATTTAATTTACTATTTTTCGATCCGACGCAAAATAACGGAGATATTTTGAATTTTCAAAATTTCCCCCGCTAAACCCCCTACCACTGGTCTGATTTCAGCCATTAACGAACTTGATCTTCAGCTTTACAAAAAACGATTACATTCCGAGTTTGGTAACGATCAAACAAAAATTGGGACCGTTAGAGCGTTAACAGTCAATATATATATATATATATATATATATATATATATATATATATAGATAGATAGATAGCGTATCTATCCATCCATCCATCCATCCATCCATCCATCCATCCGTGCGTCCGCCCGCCCGCCCTCGTCCACCCACCCATCCATCCGTCCCGTCCGTCCCTCCCGTCCGCCCGCCCGCTCGCCCACTCATCCACCCATCCATCCATCCACCCATCCATCCATCCATCCAGTCATCCACCCACCCACCCACCCACCCATCCATCCACCATCCACACCCACCACCCATCCATCCATCCATCCATCCACCCACCCAACCATCCATCCACCCTTCCACCCACCCACCCATCCATCCACCATCCATCCATCCATCCACCCATCCATCCATCCATCCATCCATCCACCACCCATCCACCCATCCATCCATCCACCCTCCAATCCACCCATCCATCCATCCATCCATCCACCCATCCATCCATACATACATCCATCCATCCATCCACCCACCATTCCACCCACCCACCCACCATTCCACCCACCCACCCACCTATCCATCCACCCACCCATCCATCCATCCATCCGTCCATCCGTCCGTCCGTGCGTCCGTCCGTCCGCCCGCCCGCTCGCCCGCCCGCCCGAGTACGGCCCGAGTACGGCTCATGAGTACGACCTCAATAGCTGATTTCTTCTGAGGGAAATCTTCTAAAAGTCCATTATGCAGAGACAGAGTAAACTAAACAGATGTCCCCTACTAAATAACACAACACAATACATACATATGACAACATTCATAGAACATTAAACTCACAATAAAATCGGTTATATGCAAAATTATTCAAGCAGAAATGTTTGGGATTTAAAAATTCCCCTACCCCTTTACCGCACCCCTCCCTCCACCTGCATGTCCAATTCTGAATGCATCTTTTGATTTTCTTCATCTGCTAGGTAGGATTGATAGACATTTGAGGAAATGTAAAGAAAATCACATGAAGTACTACCTCAATATCTAACAGAATAGAGCTTATAATTTCCGACATATTGGTTGTAATCGCCTCTCATGAGCCAAATTCCTGGTCTGTGGCTGCCATAGCTAGGGGAAGGTTGTATCAAACGTTCGTCACGCAAGGGCTGCGTAAACTAAGCATATTTTCCTCATGAAGTTTAGCAATAAATAAATCTACACACTGCTAACACAACACCACCGTGAATATTAAGTGTAAAAATACAAACAGTAATGAGAAATCATTCAGTCAATTTCAGTAACCTGCCGACAGGAAGCGTTTGAAATGTAAACAAACAGATCTGCCAGCCACACACCGGAAAGAAAAACAATTACTGAAATATATCAGAATATAACATATTAATTTTATTGAGAACTATTTACTATATCTAGTACTGTAATTAATAATGAATCAGAATAATTGTTATCTCAATCAATCTAATTTTAGTAATCCAAGACCATAAGACGGGGGAGGGGGGGTCACCAGGACTTATTCGCATGTATCTCGTATAACAAAGGTCTCTTGGATACAATATTTGATATTTAAGCTCCGAATAATGTGGTTTATTATATAACAGGGTATTGTTTATGTAACATGAGTAGAAGTGGGGGCTTGCTCAAGGCTGAAAACTGAAAAATGCAAATATCTCGGGTAATATTCAAGATAGAGAATAAATGTACATAACAATAATTATAGTAAATTTAATTTTCAATAAGATTGGTCCTATAGAATTTTTCGATCCGACGAATCGGATATATTTCTGCTAAGGGAGCTGATTTCCTCTAAGGAAAATTTGCTATAACTCGCTCACAGCATAGATCTGCCGGCAGCCATGGAAACAGTTTTTATTGACATTTAGGATTAATATACTATTCAGTATATTATTATTACTTGAATTGCAATTGTATTTTATCAGATTAGATATTGTTGACAAATTACCACTTGGTTTAAGGCTGATTATTGCATGTTTTTTTTTCTTCTGTGGTTACTTAGAGGAATAATTTTGAATTTTGCATTGTAAATGCCCAGGAGGGCGAGTCGTCTGCATGTTGGACATAATATAGGGCATGTTTGACATCTTACGATTCTTTTTGCGAGAAATACTTTTCTTGGCCTCTGAAGCGTAAGATAGAAAAGTTATATTTTATATCCGGAACATAGAAAGTTAGAGTGATGTAGGTAGGATGAAAAAATTGGCTACACTTCCACTATGACAATTTATTAAAAGTCCGTCACGCAGGGGCTGCGTTAACTAATCAGATTTCTCACGTGAAGTTATACAATAGAAGATTCAGAATTCAGAATAGAGAGTCGAACAGTTACGGGAATGGCCCGAACTATCTCTTGACGGAAACTCACGACTAGACCCGAAGTTCTAGCTCAGAAGCTGAAAACAGAAAAATGCAAATATCTCGGTTAATATTCAAGATACAGAATAAATGTATATAACACTATTTATAGTACATTCAATTTTCAATAAGATTGATTCTATATAATTTTTCGATCTGACGTATAGTAAGGGAGATAGAGTGAATTGTCGAACACCCTCCCCCTCACACCCCCCCCACCCACTAGTCTGATTTCAGCCATTAACGAACGTGATCTATACTATTACATAAAACGTTAAATATCGAGTTTGGTAACAATCAATCCAAAATTGCGACCGCTAGATCGTTAAAAGGATATATATATATATATATATATATATATATATATATATATATATATATATATATATATAAAATTTATCGGACCTCAGTTTCGTCATCTCGGGGGGGGGATCGATGGACATTTGACGAGATTTTTCGAAAATCGCGGCATGAGTATGACCTCAATAGCTGATTTCCCTTGAGGGAAATCTGCTAAAAGTCAGTCATGCACGGGCTACTTAAACTAAGCAGATTTTCCACGTGTGCCACGTATTTGCATTTATATCAAGAAGTAAAAATTCAATGATGGCAATATTTAATATTTGAGATTCAAAAATGTGCATCATAAAATTTCTTTCCTCCTACTTACATTAGAAGTCACACTTCCACCTGCCAGAATACCAACTAAGAATAAAGAATAGTGCTTCGTAATGGTCGGTGACGGTACACGTAGCTCAAATATTTGAGTACTTGCCTAAATATTTAGGAAGACTGGGTTTGTCTATCTATTATTGTAATTAATTATATTACTATTAGAGATTAGAAATTATTCTTCATTTGAGTGTGTGGGAAATCTGCCCAAACGAAAGAATTCGGCTTGAAGATATTTTGTTACAATAATTCTTTTAACTCCTCAATTGACGATTAGTAGAGAATTTTACTCGATATATTCCAATTTGAAATAAATTCAAGTAGTAAATAAATATCAATTGGAGAAGCACGTTATAAAACCTCGATTGAATGTTATCAGTGATAAAACTGGAATCAGATTCTCGCCTGGCTAATCAATATGCCGTTTGAATTTCATTATCAGAGATAGGCTGTTGAAAGTTGCTGTCTGGAGATGATAAATGCCAAATCGAATGTTTGGGATTCTAATTTAATTTAGACCGATCTTATATCACGTTTACTCATTACAAAAGGTCGAATTTCTGAATGAGAGGTTACGCAATGACGATGATTGAATATAAAAGATTTTAAGATTTGTTTAACCTTTGACATATGCAACCCCGAGCAACAGGTTGCTGGTGGCTGGAGGTTCGCATTTGGGCGGGATGACCCAACTCCAGAATTATATTTCAGGGATATATTGTATAATGAGGATGAAGCCTGAAATTTATGAGCGAGCGGCTTTCTCAATTAGGGCCTGAAAGTAGCCCCTTTTAGCAGATTTCCTTAAAGAGATATCAGGTATTAAGGTTCTTACTCAATACTGGCGCGATTTTTCAAAATGATAATCAAACTTATTTCGTATATAAATAAATATTTTTCTATTTTTTTTCGATTTGCATTATAGACCTTTAAGGTCCCCGCTTCCGAGAGAGGCTTGAGGGATTCGTCATCAGAATTTTTACATAGTGAGTGACCAACTCGCAACCCCCGTTAACCAAGGAGGACCTGGAATGAGTTGTACCCCGTAACCAGACGAGCCTCATTGTACACGTAGGGCCTGAAACTCGGAATTGAGGTCGTACTCATGATGCGATTTTTGAAAACTTTCTTCAAATGTCCATCGATCCTACCTAGGAGATGACGAAAATGAGGTCGTTCAAAACTATATATATATATATATATATATATATATATATATATATATATATATATATATATATATATATATATGTGTGTGTGTGTGTATATTTGTCTGTTAACACTCTAGCGGTTGCAATTTTGTTTGATCGTTACCAAACTCGGAATTTAATCGTTTTATGTAAAAAGGAAGATCAAGTTCGTTAATGGCTGAAATCGGACCAGTGGAAGGCGGGAGTTTAGAGGGGGATTTTTGAAAATTCGAAATATCTCCGTTATTATGCATCGAATCGAAAAATTGTACATAAGTAATCTTATTGAAAATTAAATTTACTATAAATATTCTTCTATACATTTATTCTGTATCTTGAATACTAACCGAGATATTTGCATTTGTATTCTGTATGTGGTCGGCAGGAGTCGGCTATGTTCGGTACATTCCACCGAGATCTCTAGCGGCCGTTTCCGTAACTGTTCGTCCCTCGTGGATAAGTTTAGAGATCCCTTACTACTACAGTTGTTATTGGGCAGATTTCTCTATTGTAAAACTTCACGTGGGAAATCTGCTTAGTTTACGCAGCCCCTGCGTGCCGGACGTTTTAATGATTATATTTATTAATGGCTGAAGTCAGACTATATTTCGTCTGTGGAAAAGGGGATTTGGGGGGGGGGGTTGTTCGAGTTGGGGGAATTTGAAAATTCAAAATATATCCATTATTATGTGTCGGATCATCAAATGTTATGGAATAAATCTTATTAAACTATTAATACTCTGCAATTGCTGCTCTGTATATTTGTTCTTTTCTCAAATATTAAGCGTGTAATTAGTACTCTCCGGTTTTCAGTATTAGATATAGTAAATAGTTTCCAATAACATTAATATGCCATATTCTAATATATTTCAGTAATTGTTTTTCTTTTCGGTGAGAGGTTAGCAATTACATTGCAGACGCTTTCGGTTGGGAGTTTATTAAAATCGACGATTTCTCATTACCGTTTGTATTTATTCACTTAATATTCGCGATGGTGTTAAGTGTTACCAGTATGCAGATGTATCTATTGTAAAACTTCAAGAGGAAAACCTGCATAGTTAACGCTTCCCCTGCGTGACGGACTTTAGTATAATTTTTAAGATCAAACTGTACAAGGTCTCTGGAGATTTCGTGATAATTTAGTGGAATTTCTTCTATGGTGCGATATAAACATCAGTTTTGCGTAAAGAGGAAATTCGCTTTACTAGAGGTCAGTGAGTTATGAGAGGAGGAGAATAACCTATATGGTTGGAACAGGTCCTATAACAGGTGGGGTCAGTAACCTTCTACTTTGCTAAATCGCTAACGGGTTCCTAACCTTACTCATTATATCAAACAGATTTTTCAGGATATAATCAAATGTAAAACAGGCTGCGTTTCAGAGATTGGATTCCCTCAATATCTTTATTTATCGATATCTGGAAATAAAATTACATTATACACTATTTACAAACAGCCCTTAATCCTCATAGAAATTTCAATTTTTGAATTCAGCCCCTCTGACCTCCCCTATTTCTGGTCCATTTTACAGTTAATTCTCGAGTATGGTATTGATCACAATTACTATCTGCTACACAATTTACGCCACTGAGCAAAAAATCAGAAGTATATCAAGCAAGTATATCTTTAATCCATTATATTGTGTAAAACACAAGTATAAAAACTTTAATCGACTATCGGTTTTTGCGGTGGAATTAATTAGGTGTTTCTTGAGAACGATTACCTTTTTTATACTTCAATTGAAGTGGATCACACAGGGGTTGAGTAATATAAGCATATTTCCCACAAATTCGGTTGACACACTACTGACCTCAACTAATTATATATTCTCTATTAACAAAAAAACCAATGCAATGTTTAGAAGTGAGAGGTCAATAAAATCATAATAGCTGGCGTCACCAGACTAACTATTTGCCTGTGTTTCACCTAATAAAGATCCGTTGAAAACAAAACAGTCCGTCACGCAGGGGCTGCGTAATCTAAGCAGATTTCCCACGTGAATTTTTACAATAGCTAAATCTGCCTACTAATAACGGCAGTAGTAAAGAATCTCTAAACCAATTCACGAGGGACGAATAGTTACGGAAACGGCCGAACTAGCTTTCGGCAGAAAGTCCCGAATATGGCCGACTTCTGCCGACCACTCACTCAATACAAATGCAAATATCTCGGTTAATATTCAAGATACAGAATAAATGTATAGAACAATATTTATAGTAAATTTAATTTGCAATAAGGTGGATTCTATACACTGTTTCGATCCGACGCATAATAACGGATATATTTTGAATTTTCAAAAATCCCCCCCCTCTGACCCCCCCCCCCTTCTGCTGGACCGATTTCAGACATTAACGAACTTGATCTTGCTTTTTACATAAAACGATTAAATTCCGAGTTTGGTAACGATCAAACACCGCGACAGCTAGAACGTTAACATATAAAAACTTCATTTTTGTCATCTCCTGGATAGGATCGATGGACATTTGAAGAAATTTTTCGAAATTACCATCATGAGCACGACCTCAATAGCTGATTTCCCTTATGGGAAATCTGCTAAAATTTGGGATTTATGCTCGCAATAGGACGTTTCGTCGCTCCTTCTTTTGGACTCAATGACGGGGAATGTTCCTTCGGTCAATATCATCACTCGATATTTACCTAGTTTATCCAAGACTGAACACGGCTCAGAAGTCAGGGGAAGATAGGTGACGGGGATTTAATAATAGAAATTTCTTTTATTATGATTTTTTTTCCGTATGCATTATAGACCTTGACATCTTGGCCGCCCCGAGCGAGATTTGGGAGATTCATCAATCAGTATCTTGATTGAGTTGTCTCCTTAGATGACGGGCCATATTGTACCTGGAGAGTCTGTAGTCATTTAACTCTGTCCGCCTGACAGACGTATATACACGTTAGATTCCCGCTGATCCGTAAGTACTGAAACACTTGCACGCTCTGTTAGTGAACTACTTGGCGGGGATGGAACCTGCAACTACTTTTACCATTAGCACACTGATGGTAGTGTTTATCCCAAGGGTAAATACGAAACAATGTTTTAAACTGGCCTTTATTATTTGAGAGAGATGCAAATAGTTAGTGCGATAAAGTCATCAATTAAGATTTTATTGACTCCATTTTTGTTGTAGAAGTAGAGAATATATAGTGAAATGAGACGAGTAGTGTGTCAATCAAAAATGTGGAAATTTGCTTAGTTTACGCAGCCCTAGCGTGAAGGACGTTTTTGTTTTGGCATCTGATAGCAACAATAGGAAGACATTTGAAGAAAATTGTCATTAATCATGTCGTGATTAACACTTCAAATAGCTCAACAAGGACATGATATATATTCCCAATGGAAGCTAAGCCATAGCTCCATCCTAGAGACTGATCCTGTTTGCAGATGATGATTTTTTGCCTCATCAGAAATCTGTTTGCGTGTGTGATCATTCTGCCATCTAGCACGCCAGCCATTCATCATGTCAACGAATGAATTGGATAAAAACCCAATCTCCTTGGCACTCTTCTCATCTAGGCCTATAATCTTTTCTTTTCTCTTCCTATTCCTTACTGGGACAAATATATTTCCATTAAGGCGCGGGTTTTGGTCTAGTGAGAACGTTCCTCCAGTAAACATCTTAGAATTTTAAAATCCCATCACAATGTTGTTGTGCTCAACCCCCCTTCTATTAATCGCTTTTTTAGCAGATTTTCCTTAAAGTTTTAAAAATTTCTTCAAATGTCCATCGATCCTACCCAGGAGATGACGAAAATGAGGTCCGTTCAAAATTATATATATATATATATATATATATTTTTGTCTGTTAACGCTCTAGCGGTCACAATTTTTGTTTTATCCTTACCGAACTTGAAATTTAATTGTTTTATGTAAAAAGGAAGATCAAGTTCGTTAATGGCTGAAATCGTGCCAGTAGGAGGGGGGGTTTAGAGGGGGGATTTTTGAATCTATCCTCCCCTTACTTCTGAGCCGTGTTCAGTCTTGGATAAACCAGATAAATATCGAGTGATGGTATTGAACGAAGGGAACGTCCTATTGCGAACATAAATGCCAAATTTTAGCAGATTTCCATTATGGGAAATGAGCTATTGACGTCGTACTCATGACGAGAATTTCGAAAAATTTCTTCAAATGTCCATTGATCCTATCCAGGAGATGACGAAAATGAAGAATTTATATGTTTACGCTCTAACGGTCGCGGTGTTTGATCGTTACCAAACTCGGAATTTAATCGTTTTATGTAAAAAGCAAGATCAAGTTCGTTAGTGTCTGAAATCGGACCAGCAGAAGGGGGGGTTTTTGAAAATTCAAAATATCTCCGTTATTACTCGTAGGATCGAAACATTGTATAAAATTAATCTTATTGCAAATTAAATTTGCTATAAATATTGTTCTATACATTTATTCTGTATCTTGAATATTAACCGAGATATATGCAATTGTATTCTATGTGTGGCTGGCAGGAGTCGGTTATGTTCTGTCTTTCCGCCGGGAGCTCTGGCGGCCGATTATGAAAACTACTGGTCCCTCGTGAATAGGTTTAGACGTTTCTTACTACTACAGTTGTTATTAGGCAGATTTCTCTATTGCAAAACTTCACGTGGAAAATCTGCTTAGTTTACGCTGCCCCTGCGTGACGGAATTTTTCTGTTATGGCATGGGTTTTGGTCTAGTGAGAACGTTCCTCCAGTAAACATCTTAGAATTTTAAAATCCCATCACAATGTTGTTGTGCTCAACCCCCCTTCTATTAATCGTTTTTTTTTCATATATACAGAGAATAGGTGGTGAGATAAGATCATAAGTTATACCCGTACGTGAAAATCTGCTTAGTTTACGCAGCCCCTGCGTGACAAACTTATTCGTTCCAATACAAAAAAATTGAGAATTTTCAGTTTCCCTTCACTGCTCCACCACCCTCCCCACTTCCCCACGGTCCGATTTCTGATAATAGCAGATATAATCTTTATTTGAGGATGGTGTGGAATATTTAACCCTAGAGTCGTCACCTCGGATCCTAATGACCCGAGTTGTTTTTAAAAATTGGTTTCTTAATTATTTAGCGAGGATATTCAATTGAGGTTTTTACACTTTGATTTTTTTGATATTCTGATTAAGTTGCCAGTGGCCACGTGGTGTATAGGTGAGTATTTCCAATCGAAAAGCTCATTTTGACCCGAGGTGACAATTTGTGTAAGCGAGGTGACATCTTTTGTAATTAGTGTCTCAGAGGTTTGACCCGAGGTGATTGGAATTGCGAGGTGAACAGAAAATGAAATATCCTCATTTTCGCTGTTCTTCACTGATGATGTAATCGATTTTTAGCTAGAAACGAGAATTGTCCTAAGTAATTTGGTTCACCAATTAATACAATTCTCTATTATCAAGCGATCTCAGTGCTCCGTTATTCCAAAACCTCTAAAAACTAAAATAAAATTTTATGTAGAAGAAAATGGTATTGCTGTACTTTCTCTTGATGCTCCTAACACTAACTCCAAATCCCTAAAACAAAATAGGTGCTATATCTGTCCTAGCACCAAAGACTCGAAATACTTTGGGTTTTGCTGTGAATGTAATAATAATATTTGTAGAAATCATTTATTTAATATTTGTGCTCAATGTAAAAATGAAAAATAACATAAACATGTTTCAAATAATATTTGACTTTGATTGCATCTCAAAAAATCGATGAAATCGATTGACCACAAGTCTTCACATCTTATTTGTCATATAATATAATTGTTTGCTCATTTAATTAATTTTTTCCTTTACGCAAAAAATATATTTTAATTGTTTCGTATTTTGAAAAAGTGATACATTATTCTTTATATGTTCTAGGGATACTTTTGCCATGGGTCACACGAATTGACTAAGTAAATTTTTTGTAAATATGTTTTATAAATTTAAGTTTTGTTTTATTCCAATTTTTGATTACATATTAAAAAAATAAACATATTTTATTAAAAAAAATGGCGATGGTATTTTGTAGTGATAATTTTTACACCTCATTAATTCTTTTGTTAATTCGGGTCATAATGGCCCGACGTGACGGACAATGTAACTGAAAAGCAGGTGACAACTCTAGTGTTAAATGTCAAGTATATATACTAGCTAAGGTACCCGGATTCGCTCGGGAATTCATTTGAGATTTAATGATGATGGTTGTTTTTTTTTTTTTTTTTTTTTTTTTTTTTTTTTGTGGCAAGCCTTTACTTTCCACAATATTTTAACATTTTCCGATGTATACCCGTCGTTGCCGTGGATTTGTTAATAATAAAATTATTTGTAATGTAAGGCTTCACTGTCCACAATATTTTTATATTTCCCGTCTCCTGTGCATGAATTTTTTTTTTTTACATATATAATTCATGATCATAGAAAGTGTTCTGTCCTACAAACTATGTTTGAATTAAACTTCCTTTCCCTTGATACGGTACAAAGACCAACAGTGACTCCTTGCCTTGAATACCTAGCTTTTGGCGGGAAACTCTCATCCGTTATCCGCCCCGATTTCATAAAAATGCAAATATCTCGGTTAATATTGAAGATAGAGAATAAATGTCTATGACAATATTTATAGTAAATTTAATTTTCAATAATATTGATTCTATAAACTTTTCCATCCGACGTATAGTAACGGAAATATTTTGAAAATCCTCCCCTCTAAACCCCCCTCCCACTGGTCCAATTTCAGCCATTCGTTAATTAATAACTTGATCATTCTTTTTACATAAAAGGACTAAATATCGAAATCGATCAAATCTCAAATCGATCAAATATCGAATATTGTATGGTAACGATCAAACAAAAATTGCAACCGCTAGAGCCGTAACAGACAAATATATATATATATATATATATATATATATATATATATATATATATATATATATATATACAGTTTTGTACGGACCTCATTTTCGTCATCTACGATCGATGGGCATTTGAAGAACAATTTCGAAAATAGTAGTTTTCCGTCATGAGTACAACCTCAATAACTGATTTCCCTTAAGGGAAATCTGCTAAAATGCTATCAGTATAATAACTTTCATTATATTCTTCCTTTTTTATTTTATTTTTTCTTAGTTTAGAAAAAAGAAAAAACATGATTATTCTTATAATACTAAATGCAAAACAAATACTTGGGATTGACCAGCATTGTAGGAGCCTTGTAGTAAGTAAATTCCATTCTTTGAAGGGTTCAGCGAGAAAATATAAACTGCTCAAAAATGAATAATGATATTGGCTGTTTTGTGGTATGTATGGGGCCTAGCATATTTTTAATTTTTTTTTATTATAAATATCATTAATATTTATTAGAAATTATTGTCTTTTTCCCCCATAAAAAAGAAATTTAATTAAGATCGATTTAATTAAAATTAATAGGATAAGATAAAATAACCAATATCCCTATTCATTTTTGAGCAGTATATATATATGCATGTATTACTTTGAACAGACCTCATTTTCACATTTGATAAAAATGCCTAAATTCGCGTCATGAGTTCCCTTAAGGGAGCTAAGCTAAAATCCGCGAAAACTCGTTATAATTAAAGAACTTTTTAAATTCCTGGGACTGATTTTTGTTTTTAATACACATATCATTCTTGAGAGTGTTCTCTTAAACTAACTGTACACATTTAACACATAATTGGAGTTTCGCAAGCTGGAGGAGTCATGTCAGATGTAACAAGTTAAGACAGACAGCTGTTTATGCTCGTCCGACTAATGTAACGGCTTCTCCGCAGATTGGTTTTTTAAAATAAACTAAATGTATTTCTTGATCTGAATTGCACAAGAACTGCATCTCGAGTCTCGGTCACTGCGAGTGCACTTCTAAATGAGCCCAGTTAACATGTTTTGGTTTTTTCATCCAGTATTTCCTGTGAGCTAAGTTAATTGATGATTTACAGAACCGGGAGTGGAATTACAGACTGACTTCTAGAGAGTTGTAGATGTTATGCTATGTGTCGAAACTTCCAGTGAAGAAAGTTCGAACTGATAAAATCTTACTCCGAATGCCGCTATGAAACATTTCGAAGGAACGTTAGTTATGGATAAAGAAAAATAAATTAAATCTACTCGTGTCATCAATATTTTAAAAAAGTATGAAGCGAAATTTTTTCGTATTCCCCGATAAAAAAAACGTGCTGTGGAAAAATACTTCATGATAGCCTTTGGATGGAATGTACAGCATCCACAATTTACAAATATATCATTTTTAAATGCTGTTGATATAATTTTGATGTAATAAAAATACCTAGTATATCGGTTGCTTAATAGAAGTATAAATAAATTTAAAAAGTCTGGCACGCAGTGGCTGCGTATACTAAGCAGATTTCCCGAGCGAAGGTTTACAGTAGATAAATCTACATACTGGTATCAAACACTTAGCACCACTGTAAGAACTAAGAAAATGACAACGAGAAATCATTCAGTCACTTTATACGTTCATAACCCCCCCAACGGAAAGCGTATGAATTGTAAACAAACAGGTCAGCCAACCTCTGAGAGCTGAACAGATAGATAGAAATATTGTAGACAGGAAAGAAGAACAATTACTGAATTATATCTGAACATAACATAATAATTTTATTGGAAACTATTTACTTTATGAAGTACTGAAATTTAAAATGAAACAGAATATTTTCTATCTCAATCACTCAAATTTTAATAGTCCAAGAACAAACGAAGGGAGGGGGGGGTCGATGAACGTATTTGCATATATCCCAACAAAGTAGAAGTTCAATGAAAACAATATTTGTTATACCTTGGAAAGAAAAGGTTCATGATATATGAGCTTATTATTAATACGACATGAGTTGGAGTGGGCTTTTTGAAGGCTGAAAACTGAAAAATACAAATATCCCGGTTAATATTTAAGGTAGAGAATAAATTTATTTAACAATATTTTTAGTACATTTATATTGAAATAAGATTGATTCTGCATAATTTTTGATCCGACATACACTAACCGAGATATTTCGAGTTTTAAAAAATCCCCTTTTATTCTCATCATCTGTTCTTATTTTTTGCGATCTAATGTTCCAGACAATTGACAATGCTGAGTACTGAAAAACTCGCAATTTGTATCCATACTACCAAATAATCAACATATTTTCTGATGTTCCGAGCGCTAGAGATTCAAACGACAACAAGATTTGAATATTGTAGGAATCTTTATGCAAACATTCATGTATCTGAGGTTTAGGATTTCTGAAAATTGTCGGCATGCTGACTACAGAAGCTCATGCAATATATATGATTACCATCAAATGTTCATCGTATGTCCTATTTTTCTGACCACAAGAGTTTCCGGCAAATGCTGTATTTTGAATGGTGAGGCTCGTGGAATCTTAATGCAAACATCCATACACCATTATTATTGACTCTGAGTTTCAGCCAATTATATTTTTATAACAAAATATTTTTTTTTGTGCCGTTAATCTTTGAGCTGATTTTTACTTTATTTCTTTCGCTGAATCCAATTATGAAATCCGTTTTTAAGTATCAGCTCTGCTTTTATAGATATGCCACACCCCGAAATTAGATCTTTTGATATTTCCCATATCGAGGCTTACTTAGTCCAAGAGCCTCGTGTCCTGGGAGCCAATATAAAGTGATTGTATTGTGACATGTAGGTATGTTGTTTATAAATTTCTCTTGTTATGTTTAGTGCTATTTGGTGAGTGATGTAAATGTCTAGGAGGGTTAATAATGAGCTCAGTGAATCTGAACAAATTAGGGTGTGTTTGGGCTGTGATGATGTAGGGGTCATGTTTTTCAGTGCCAACCGAATTGCGAGGAGTTCAGTTCCAAGTAAGGATTTAAGATCTTATAAAATGAGGTATTTAATACTTGTAGTCCCATAGGCCTACATTGGTTTCCCTAGAGAAGTACTGAAAAGCTTAAAGCTGGACCACAGATAAGACTACTTACAATAGATCCTGTTTTTGTAGAGACAATGAATGAGATTGAAGAAAAAGCTTGGCGTTAATTTGTTGGTGTAATGAAAAGACAAAAGTGAAAACTATGTTAATATGGTAAACCATATGCTGAATAACGTCCAAACACTTAGATGCAATATGAACATCAAAGTCCACTTTCTACACAGCCACTTAGACTGCTTTCCTGAAAATGTAGGAGGCACAAGTGAAGAACAAGGTGAAAGATTTCAGCAAGATATCCAAACGATGGATGAGCACTAGCAAGGAAGATGGGATACTCTTATGATGACAGATTACTGCTCGAGTTAGAAACGAGACTGCTTGACAGTTTACTAAAGAAAATCGTGCAACAGAAGCTTCCGTTCCGTTAAGTAAAGTAATATGTTATTTTGATATTCAGTGTGTTTTGTTTTCCCAAAAATAATTTTATATATATTTAACTGTAACTATAAGGTTTAATTTTGCTTTGACTTAATTAAATAGCTTTGTAATTATATATCTTTAATAGTTGTGTGTTTTTATTTCAATATATTATATTCATGTGCAAGCACTGACATTTCAATTAATTTAGCTTGAAAACTAGAGCTGATAGGGGAAAACTAAAACTATATTTGGATTGAGCAGCACAAATATACTTAAATCAGCTCTCAAAACTTGGTGTTAATAATGAATAATTATAATTGATAATTATCAATGATGCCTACAGAACACGAGCAACAGAAGTTCGTAGAAAATATATGGTTACCATCAAATATTCGTCATTTTCCCTGAATTGTGGCATTCCGCAATACTTTTGTATGAAGTATACTGAAATTGTACTGAAATGTATCGTTTTGCTATGGTTTTACATGGATTCACTCTGCAAGTCTGCTGCAGAGTGGCATTCTGCAATGGCACCTTATGGAGTCATTCAGCTATTGTACTCAATTGTTGGATTTGTGTTTGTACTGTATGGATATTACTATGAAACTGTGCTGAATTGGGGCATTCTACTGTATTGATTTACACTGCAATTTTACTGATTTGTGCCTTTCCGAAATCGTATTGTATGAAATGAGTTCGCATTTGTACTGAAATGCAATTCTGCTATCGTACACTTTGGAATCTTCCCTCAATGATCTGCACGCTACGATTGTGTAATGGTGGTGTACAATGAAAAAGTTTCATTGAAGACCTCTTAAATGGTTGAATTTTTAAGTCACTAATTGATGGAGGATCCAAGGATTGTAGTTCATTGAAATCTTGTGTAAGTTGACAGACAAATTCCTGGCCCTTGAGATTTTTTTTTAAACGCCAAGTACTTTAAGGAATTTACAAGGATCTCTGCCACTCCACAATTTGAGCATTGCATTGCCAGGAGCCACAATACTGTGTCCTCAATAATTGGATAGATTTAGACTTGAGTTGTCCTAACAGAACCTCCCAAGGAATCCTGTGACTGACAGGAAAAGTCACTCGCAAGGTCGTTGCTACAGAATAAAGACGTCTACCTTTTGTATTATCATTGCTAATTTCACGACATCCTTGCTTGTCCATTTTGGGTTATAGTCCTTTCCAATTTGGCCATTTAGGTCACCTACAACTATTACTATATCTTCACTCATTATATCTTTCAGGGTTATATGTATCTGGTTGAGAAGGTTTTGTTTTTGTAGGCATCATTGTATGGCGTTAACTTTTTTCTCTCAAGATTAGTACATAACAGCTTATTTGATGTTGACATTATAAACATCATATCATAATAAATTGGATCTAGCCAAAGAAGGTTTTAGCAAATTTCCATTGAGGGAAGCCAGCTATTAAGGTTGTACCCATGACGCGATTTTAGAAACACATCCACAAATACCCATCAATCTTACCTAGGGAGATTACCAAAATGTGGTCCGTTCAAAATTATATATATATATATAAAACTAACGATCGAGTGTGTTAATCGCTGAAATCGGCATGGGGCGGGGATTATAGGGGGAAATTCGAAAACTCCTAAGATCTTCGTTCTTATTGAAAAATTGCATAAAGACAATTTTATTCCAAATTTAGTGTTCTACAAATGTTGTTATTGACTAGTTTTCTCTATCTTGAATATTACCTGAGATATTTACTTTTTTTAGATTTCAACCTTGAGTAAATCTCCACTTTTAGTCATCACACTTTAAAAATAAGAGAATACATCATGAAACCAGCATAAATATCAAATATTGTTTTCACCTGACCTTTATTGTCTAAGATACATAAAAATAGTTTTTATATATTTTTTTTGGCCAACCTTTTCTACTCATCGATTTTTGTTATTAGCAGACTTCCCTTAAGGGAAATCAGCTATTGAGGTCGTACTCATGACGTACTCTTCGAAAAATCTCTTCAAATGGCCATCGATCCTACCCAGGAGATGACGAAAATGAGGTCCGTTCAAAATTGTGAAGTCATATATATAGATATATATATATATATATATATATATATATATATATATATATGAGGGGGGATTTTCGAAAATTCAAAATATCTCCGTTATTATTCATCGGATCGAAAAATTGTATAAAACCCATCTTTTTGCAAATTAAATTTACTTTAAATATTATTATATACATATATTCTCAATCTTGAATATTAATCGAGATATTTACATTTTTATGAAGTCTGTGGTTGGGTATAGTTCGGATTAGGTCGGCCGTTTACGTCAATTCTCGGCTCAGGTGGAATCTTCTTCTAACCTTACCTGTCGTTTCTAACCTTACCTTACCTTCGTTACTTTGTGAGATTTAGGCAAATACGTTGTTCACCCCCCCTTCTTTAGTTCTTGGACTACTAAAATTTGAGTTATTAAAATATAACTCAATCTTACAATTCAGAAGCCGTTTCAGTTGGGAATTTATTTTAATTAACTGAAAGATTTCTCATTACCGTTTGTATTTAATCATAGTGGTGTTGTGTTATCAGTATGCAGATTTCTCTATTGTAAAACTTCACATGGGAAATCTGCTTAGCTTACGCATTCCCTCCGTGACTGACGTTTTTGGAAATATAGAATATGTGGTTGAGCTGAGATCTGTGAATCGAGTAGGGACTGCTTGCGTAATGATTTTCAGTAGTACAAGCAAAATCATCAACAGACTTATGTCATAAAATAAATATGTTTTAACTAAAAACAATTATTTATTGTAGAGAAAAATCCCTTTTTTGTAAGTTAATGAATTTAGAATATGTCAGAGATCACTATTCTCTCCCTCGAACACCCACCCCAAGCCTTGAAAGTCCGTCACGCAGGGGCTGCGTAAACTAAGCAGATTTCCCACGTGAAGTTATACAGTAGATAAATCTGCCCAATAACACCTGTAGTAGTAAGGTATATCTAAACCTATTCAAGAGGGACGAATAGTTATGGAACCGGCTGCCAGAGCATTCCCGAACATAGCCGACGATCACACACAGAATACAAATACAAATATCTCGGTTAATATTCAAGATAGAGAATAAATGTATAAAACAATATTTATAGTAACTTTAATTTGCAATAAGATTGGTTCAATACGATTTTTCGACCCGACATATAGTAACGGAGATATTTCGAATTTTGGAAAATCCTCCTCTCTAAATCCCCCCCCCCTCCCACTGGACCAATATTAGCCGTTAATGAACTTGGTCATTCTTTTTACATAAAAAGACTAAATATTGAGTTTGGTAACGATCTAACAAAAATTGCGACCGCGAGAGTGTTAACAGACAAATATATATATATATATATATATATATATATATATATATATATATACAGTTTTGAACGGACCTCATTTTCGTCATCTACTAGGTAGGATCGATTGACATTTGAAGAAAAATTTCGAAAATCCCGTCATGAGTACAACCTCAATAGCTGATTTCCCTTAAGGGAAATCTGCTAATATAAAACATTATTTGAATCTCACAATAAACATCATACAATGTTTGAACGAGGTTTGCCCACTAAAAGTATTTTTAGCACTATTGGAATCTGGATCACTGTGCGTTGGTAGCAAATACCATGGCACAGTCAATACAAAAAGACAATGAAAATTATAATATAGACCGTAGAATTATGCGAGAAAATAATTAGCTAATGTTTATTTATGCAAATGCCGGTTTACATCCACCCAACTTGTTTGTTTTATAGTCACCTGTCATTTCTCATCTAACATAATGTCTTTGAATTTTATGGCGATTGTACATTTGAAAAAGAATTTTATATTGTTTTTATCCACAATTGTTCAAAAATTCGTTCATTACTTCTTTTTTGTTCATTATTCAGCTCTGAAGAAGGGGACCAATGGTGCCGGAAACTCTAAACACTTCCAATAAAATTCTCTATAAAAAGAATTAAGAAACCATACTTTAGCCGACACCCAACCATCTTCAACTACCTTGCTATATCTATATATGCTTGAATTTATTTAGTTACTGAATTCATTAAATAAATCCTTATCCTCACCCTTACCAGAATAGGGTAGTAACCTGTAGCTAACCCGTCCCGTTTGGCCTGAGTAGTTACTCAGTGGGCATACCGGTCTATTTAGGAATATTTCGCTAGGAGAAAACAGCTGATTTGCAAACGTAATTGGTGATTCGGATGTCGGATTATGATGTTGGCATTTCCTGGACTACTTTAATGTGGACAAGGAAAAGGATTTTAACTTTCACAGTAATGACCTGGTGCACTAGTCTCGTAAAAATAGAGTTGAGCTATTTGTACGTGATTATGCCTATGTATAAGCCTTTGTTGTATGTTTATAACTAACGTGTAAGTAGCAGGAGGATGTCAAATACTATGTTACGGGTTCGGACAATTGCGTTACAATTTCTTTGGACCTGTTTTTCTTGAGGCAGTAATAGTCATCATAAGTTTTACTCGGGGCTTTAGAAATATTTTTTTTTAAAAAGTCGGGGAAAAATGAGGTCAGGACGAATCGTAAAGAGCCTGGAGACTATTAAGAGGCAAGGAGGCTACAATTCACTGGGGCTTTTACGGCTCGTGGAGGAAGTGAGGCGGACTCTGACATTTAGCTGTTTGCAGGGCGTACCCCGGACATTCCGGGACGGGAGATGGCCGGCGTTTCGTCAGCGGGGAGAAGGGAAGAAATATATGTAAAGCTACATATAGGAGAACCGGTCTCCAGGCTGGAGTTGCATAAGTCTGGAGCAGTGTCCGCCGATTGTGGAGCTTTCAGGATAGCAACCTACATCAAGCATCTCAGATGGAGGTCTCCAAATGCGTTTTTAGAAAAGGACTCATCAATTCTCTTTGTGCGTCTTACGAAACCCGACAAAGACTGTGTTCAGATCCGTCAACCTAAGCATTGGCTCAGACACCCTTAGCCCACTCTATCCTTCGACCATTAGCCCACGAGCGATAAGTCCGTCACGCGGGGCTGCGTAAAATAAGCGTATTTCCCATGTGCTGGTATGACAAACTATTGAACCCAATAAGTCACTTTAGCAGGTCTCCCTTAAAGGAAATCAGCTATTGAGGTTGTACTCATGACGGAATTTTCAAAATGTTTCTTCAAATGTCCATCGATCCTACCAAGTAGAAGACGAAAATGAGGTCCGTTCAAAACTGTATATATATATATATATATATATATATATATATATATATATATGACTGTTACCGCTCTAGCGGTCGCAATTTTTGTTTGATCGTTACCAAACTTGATATTTAGTCATTTAATGTAAAAAGAAAGGTCAAGTTCGTTAACGGCTGAAATCGGACCAGGGGGAGGGAGGGTTTAGAGAGGAGGATGTACGAAAATTCGAAATATCTCCGTTAATATACGTTGGATGGAAAAATTGTATAGAATCAATCTATACAATAGAATCAATCTATATCCCTATTCATTTTTGTGCAGTATATCTATCTATCTATCTATCTATATATTTGTCTGTTACCGCTCTAGCGGTCACAATTTTTGTTTGATCGTTACCAAACTTCATATTTAATCGTTTGTTTTTTGCAATAGCAAATAATTATAAATTTACTATATATATTGTTCTATACATTTATTCTGTATCTTAAATACTAAACGAGATATTTGCATTTGTATGCATGTGTGTGATCGGCAGGAGTCGGCTACGTTCGGGACTCTCCGCTGAGAGCTAGTGCGGGCCGTTCGGTAACTGTTCGTTCTTCGTTAATAGGTTTAGAGATTCCTTACTACTACTGTTGTTATTAGGCGGATTTCTCTATTGTAAAACTTCACGTGGGAAATCTGCTTAGTTTACGCAGACCCTGCGTGACGGACTTTTACTGTTCCCATTTTAGCCGTTAAGGAACCTGATATTCATTTTCACATAAAATGTGTAAATGTCGAGTTTGGTAACGATCAGAAAACTTCATCCGCTAGAGCGTTAACAGACAAATATATATACATACAATTTTGAACGGCCTTTTAGCAGATTCCTCTTAAGGGAAATCAGCTATTGACGTTGTACTCATGATGTTACTTTCTAAAAATGTCTTCAAACGTCCATCGATCCTACATAGGAGATGATGAAAACGACGGTACGTTCAAAATTGTGAATGCATATATATTTGTCTGTTAACGCTCTAGGAGGATTCATCAATGCTCTTTGTGTGTCTTACGAAATCCGACGAAGAGTCTATTCACATCCGTCAACCCCAGCATTGGCTCAAGAGTGCGAAAACCCACGCTACCTTTCGGTAGCCTCTGCGCAAGCTAAGCAGATTTCCCACAAGATGGTATAATACACTTGAGATCCCACCTCGCAACATATTGTACATTTCACAGAACTCAAGTGTCAGAATGGGTTTAAATATTTTCGTTCTGGAGTTTCCTCGCCGAAAAATGGCCAACGTTCTGGTCGACCTTCTGAGGTTGGTGATGACAAAATGTAAGCCATAATTGAATCGCGTCATCGTACAAACCTGCAGGTGATTGCAAAACAGTTAAATGCATCACATACAACTATTGGAAATCATATAAAACTTCTTGGACTTGTTAAGACGTACGAAATTGAAAGAAATACTCAACCAATATTTGTGATACACAATTCAAACGCATTGGGATTCACCCTTTCTGGATGCGAATAATTACCGGCGATGAAAAATTGATTGTCTACAATAACGTTATTTGGGAGAGATCATGGTCTAAGCATGACGAACCAGCAACAACCATATTAAAAAGAATGCAATCTAAGATAAAAAGTCTGTCACGCAGGGGCTGCGTAAACTAAGCAGATTTTATCAGGATTAGGGGGGGGGATTTGAAAATTCAAAATACTGTCGTTATCATGAGCCGGATCATAAAATGTTTTTGGACCAATCTTATTAAACTATTGATGCTCTACAATTGTTGTTCTATTCATTTTTTCGTAACCTTAGTATTCAGCGAGCTTTTCGTAATATTTTGTTATCTGTCTTTAGTAACCCCCCCCCGCCCCTCCTACCGATCCCTTCTACATCTGCATCTATTTTAGCAGATTTCCCTTAAGGGAGATCAGCTATTGAGGTTGTACTCATGACGGAATTTTCGAAATTTTTCTTCAAATGTCCGTCGATCCTACCCAGGAGATGACGAAAATGAGGTCCGTTCAAAACTGTATATATATATATATATATATATATATATATATATATATATATATATATATGTATATATATATTTGTGTGTTACCGCTCTAGCGGTCGCAATTTTTGTTTGATCGTTACCAAACTCGATATTTAGTCGTTTTATGTAAAATGAAAGATCAAGTTCGTTAACGGCTGAAATCGGACCAGTGGGAGGGGGGGTTTAGAGGGGAGGATTTTCGAAAATTCGAAATATCTCCGTTACTATACGTCGGATTGAAAAATTGTATAGAATGAATCTCATTGTAAATTAAATTTACTATAAATATTGTTTTATACATTTGCTCTGTATCTTGAATATTAACCGAGATATTTGCATTTGTATTCTGCGTGTGGTCGGCTATGTTCGGCCTTTCCGCCGAGAGCTCTGGTGGCCGTTTCTGTAACTATTCGTCCTTCATGAATAGGTTTAGAGGTTTCTTACTAGTACAGTTGTTATTAGGCAGATTTCTTTATTGTTAATTAATTAACTTCACGTAGGAAATCTGCTTAGTTTACGCAGCACCTACGTGACGGACTTTTTTGTAAATATAAATAGGGAATATGTAGTTATATGAGATCACTAGTCTGTATTACCAGCACGTGGGAAAACTGCTTATTTTACGCAGCTCTAGCGTGATGGACTATTTCGTCATGTCTTAGGTAGTGTCGACGGACTTTTTTTTTATTTATTAGTTATTTATTTGAATACATGTTCCTTTGCCACATGTGGTATTACATGTATGATAATGTTTAAATACTTTTTAGCAGATTTCCCTTAAGGGAAATCAGCTATTGAGGTTGTACTCATGACGGATCCTACCTAGTAGATGACGAAAATGAGGTCCGTTCAAAACTGTATATATATATATATATATTTGTCTGTTACCGCTCTAGCGGTCTTAATTTTTGTTTGATCGTTACCAAACTCGATATTTAGTCGTTTTATGTAAAATGAAAGATCAAGTTCGTTAACGGCTGAAATCGGACCAGTGGGAGGGGGGTTTAGAGGGAAGGATTTTCGAAAATTCGAAATATCTCCGTTACTACACGTCGGATCGAAAAATTGTACAGAATCAATCTTATTGCAAATTACATTTACTATAAATATTGTTATATACGAGTACATTTATTCTCTATCTTGAATATTAACCGAGATATTTGCATTTTTATTAAATCTGGGCGGCTAACGGACGGGTGACTTTTCCGCCAAAAGCTAGTTCGGCCGTTTCCTTAACTGCTCGACTCTCGTGAAATTTCTCTATTATAAAACTTCACGTGGGAAAGCTGATTAGTTTACGCAACCCCTGAGTGATGGACTTTTTTATTTTACAATATATACACGTTAATCAACTATCTACTCAAATTTAACAATAAAGGTTTAATAAATTGTAACATGTTTTCAGACACACAAAACATTGTATTGAAAAATTACAAGTAGGGTTTGAATAGTTCAGTCACGTGACTAGTCACAACTGAATACTTCCTAAGATGGAAAATGTGATACGAAAACTCGTTAGGCAAAGCTGAGAGCATTACTGTACGCGAGTCGCTTTGGATATATTTCAAAACCGGTTTGCAAAGAGGTTCGTATATCTCGCTGAAAATGTACTGGCGAGGGCAGATATGCAAATGACATTCAAATCTAAACACTTAACAGATCCTGCAAACAAATGTACTGTTTCTTCTTGTATTTAGTGCTGCAATACGTTTTGGTGAAACTCGAAATATTTCCCTTATTATAAATCGATAAGAAAAGTCTGTATTAAAAAAGTCCGTCACGCAGGGGCTGCGTAAACTAAGCAGATTTCCCACGTGAAGTTTTACAATAGAGAAATCTGCCTAGTAATAACCTATTCTCACGAGGACGAATAGTTAGTGAAACTGCCACACTAGCGCTAGTGCGCTCGGCGAAAACTCCCGAACATAGCCGACCATCCTCACAATACAAATCCAAATATCTCGGTTAATATTAAAGATACCGAATAAATGTATAGAACAATTTTTATAGTAAATTTAATTTGCAGTAAGATTGGTTCTATACAGTTTTGTGATCCGACGTATAGTAACGGAGGCATTTCGAATTTTCGAAAATCCCCCTCCCACTCGTCGGATTTCAGGCATTAACGAATTTGGTCTTCCTTTTTACATAAAACGATTAAATTCCGAGTTTGGTAACGATCAAACAAAAATTGCGCCCGCTAGAGCGTTAACAGACAAATATATATATCTATCTATATATATATATATATATATATATATATATATATATATATATATCATTTTGAACGGACCTCATTTTCGTCATCTCCTGGGTAGGCTCGATGGACATTTGAAGAAATTTTTCGAAACTCGCGTCATGAGTACGACCTCAATAGCTGATTTCCCTTAAGGGAAATCTGCTAAAACCTTGTTGCAAAATTTATTTCCTACAAATGCTGTTCTTCACATTGTTTCCCTATCTGGAACATTACCGAGATTTTTTTTAAGCAGATTTCCCTTGAGGGAAATCAGCTATTGAGGTAGTACTCCTGGCGCGATTTTCGAAAAATTTCTTCAAATGTCCATCGATCCTACCCAGGAGATGACGAAAAGTAGGTCCGTTGGAAATATATATATATATATATATATATATATATATGTATACATTTATTTATCTGTTAACGCTCTAGCGGTCGTAATTTTTGTTTGATCGTTACCAAACTCGATATTTAAACATTTTATGTAAAAAGACAGATCAAGTTCGTTAATGGCTGAAATCGGACCAGTGGGAGGGGGGGGGGGTTACATGGGGGATTTTCGAAAATTTGAAATATCTCCGTTACAATACGTCGGGTCGAAAAATTGTATCCAATCTCATTACAAATTAAAGTTACTATAAATATTGTTCTTAATACTATTAAGGTCTTCGGGTCTGGACCGTGTCTTCATATTGGTTGCCAACGTTTCGCTAGACATGCTTCTAGCTTCCTCAGGGCTATCTCTGAGACTGAAGAGTTGTTAGTTCATCTCTGGAGTTTATCTTTGCAGCTGGGTAATATCTGAGCTATTTTCCTGTCAGTGCCAAATGCTGTTTCTATGCCTTGCTTCTTGAGTATCCTAGAGATCTTTTCTGTTGTACCTTTAACAAAAGGTATTACGGCTGTTTTCCGGATTTCCTCTTCATTTGTTCTTGTCTTCTTTTCTTTTTGAATTGATTTCTGATTTCCTCTTTTCCGTAGCCATTCTTTAGCAGAGCAGTCATCAAGTGTCGTTTTTCCTTTGGGAGGTTCTGTGGCTCTGAAATTCTCTCAGCTCTAGCGACCAATGTACGAATTATCCCATTCTTCTGTGCTGGATGGTGGTGAGATCCAGCGTGTAAGTATCTGTTGGTATGTGTTGGTTTTCTGTAAACCGCATGCCCCAGCTGTCCGTTTGGTTTCATTTCCACCAGAACAGCCAGAAATGGTATCTTCCTCTCGATCTCCATCGTGAACTCAATGTTGGGGTGTATTGAATTAAGATGCCGCAGAAATTCTTCTAAAGTCTTCTCTCCATGTGGCCATATGACGAACGTGTCATCCACATATCTAAACCATTTTTTCGGTTTTAGTCTTGCCGTTTCAAGTGCCTTCTTTTCAAATTTCTCCATGTAAGCATCGGCTGCATTTGGACTTAATGGCGACCCCATGCTGGCTCCATCCATTTGTTGGTAGAAATTGCCGTTGAACAAGAAATATGCTGATTGCAGGCAGATTTTGGCTAGCTGGGCTTCTTCTTCCGTTAAGAATTCCTTCATGATATTTAACGTTTCTTGAATTGGAATTCTCGTAAAAAGTGACTTAACGTCAAAACTGACGAGACGATCGTTTTCATCGATCATAATATCTTTGATTTTCCTCACGAAATCTGATGAATCCTTGATGTGGTGCGGGGTCAGGCCAATACTTGGTTGTATTTTCTTTGAAATATACTTTGAGATTCCGTAACATGCAGACCCTATCGAATTAACTATTGGCCTCATAGGAATATCCTCCTTGTGTATCTTGGGTAATCCGTAAAGTCTGGGTGGAACTGGGTCGGACTTGATTAAACGGTTGTATTCTTCTTTCTTGATCGTAGAAGTGGCTTTCACTGCCTTGTTTATTTCATTCTTAATTCTATTTGTTGGGTCATGTTGAAGTTTTTTGTACGTTCCATCCTCAAGTAATTTTTGCATCTTTTCAATGTACTCTTCTCTCTTCATAACCACGGTTGCATTTCCTTTGTCGGCTGGCAGAACTAGTACGTCGTCTTGTTGTTTTATTTCCTTCAATGCATGGAGTTCCTCTTTTGTAAGATTGCGTTTAGGTGGTTTGGCTTGGCGTAGTATGCGTGACACCTCTCCGCGAATCTCTTCGGCTTTCTCTTCTTCCAGATGGCGTATGGCACATTCGATGCCCACAATTATTTTATCGTAGATGATTTTTCCAGGAGCGACTGCAAAGTTGAAACCTTTGGAAAGTACTTTGCTCCATTCCTTCTTTAGGGGTTCTTCTGTAAGGTTCATGACGATGTTTTCAAATTCTCCGGGGGGTTAGCCGATAACTTCATGTGGTAAATCTGCTTAGTTTACGCAGGTTACGAAGGCTCAGAACTGAAAAATGAAATTATCTCAGTTAGTATTCAAAATAGAGCATACGTGTATATAACAATATTTACAGTATATTTTAATTGCAATAAGATTAATTTTATTCGATTTTTCGATCCGACTTATAATAACGGAGATATTTTGAATTTCCGAAAATCCTCCCCTTTAAACCCCCTCTCTCCCTGGTCCGATTTCAGCAGTTAATGAACTTGATCTTTCTTTTTACATAAAACGTCTAAATATCAAGTTTGGTAACGATTAAATAGTAATTGCGAACCCTAGAGCGGTAACAGACATATATATATATATATATATATATATATATATATATATATATATATATATATATATATATATATATATATATACAGTTTTGAACGGAACACATTTTCGTTATCTCCTAGGTAGGACCGATGGATATTTGAAGACAAATTTCGAAACTCGCGTCATAAGTACGACCTCAATAGCAGATTTCCCTTAAGGGAAATCTGCTAATATGCCAATATCTTGGTTAATATTTAAGATACACAGAGATTGTGTATGACAACAATTAAAGATAATCAAATTCATAATATCTGCTAAGTTTAGGCCGCCCCCTGCTTGACAGACATTTATTACTGTTTTCAGATCATGTCAATAAGCATACAATACAATATGGTCAATTTTTAATTTTCTTAAATATATGTGCAATAAATTGTTTGATAGTGCTATAAGATAAACAAACGACATAGCCAGAGCAACTAGCATCGGTGGTTCAGTGGTAGAATGCTCGCCTGCCACGCGGGCGGCCCGGGTTCGATTCCCGGCCGATGCAGAGAAATTTTATTATAATTGAATACTTGTAATAACAAAATAAAACTTTGATATAATTATTTTTATTACAAAAGGGTTTTTACGAGGTAAGGGATGTTATATTATATTAGCGACAATTTTCGGATGTCAACGAAATTATCAACTAAGACCCCCATTAACCACTTTTTGTGTCATTTAGTTGTTCGCCGCTGGTAAAAGATGACATAAGACATTATACATAAGAAATTTGTTATTTACACTGCCAACAATCAATTGTAGTTAACGAGCAATAATAATTGCAACCGCTAGAGTGATAAAAGGCAAATAAATAAATGTATATATACAATTTTGAACGAACCTCATTTCCACCAAGTCCTATGTTAGGATCGATTGATATTCGAGGAAAGTTTTTCAAAATCGGGATATGGGTACAACCTCAATAACCGATTTCCCTCAAGGGAAATCTGCTAAAAAAGACAAACGCATGTAGGGGGGGGGCTTCCTCCAAAAACAGTGGATAATGGGGAAAGACGAGGGTCATATTTGGGTTCAGGTGGTTATTTTTGCATAAGCATCAGCAGGAATATTGATGGGGCTAGGAAACATTTTATTTTCTATTTGCGGACCAATAGTGATACAGAGTATGGTGTAGATCAAAGAAACATTTTTTGAATCTGTAAATAGAATGCTTAGATAAATTCGCTTATTGATAAAGGGGGGGGGTCCCCTAAGGAAAATCTTCTTTAAGGTCGTACGTAGCTTCATATCGGGCGGTAAACAATCAATATTTAGAGACCGTAATTGTACCTTGACTTTTGTACGGCAGTGCAACGTGTACTACCAATTAATAAAGTCGGAGAGCTCCGTTTCAACACATATTAACAGATTTCCCTCAAGGGGGGAAAGCTATTGAGGTTGTACTTGTGACGGAAAATTTTTTCGCAACTGTCCTACCTAGTAGAAGACGAAAAAAAGGCCCGTACAAAATTATTTATGTATATACTGCATCTATATTATTCGAAATATATCACACTCGTTGTGTGATGACGTCATCGAGCGTTTCATAGTCGATATTTAACCTTTTCAAACAACACTAAAGATAATATTTGTTGGTAGCTGAAATCGGACATGGAATTGTGATTTTTTAAAGTGGGTAGAGAATTGGAAAATTCAAAATATCTCTGTTATAGTGAGTCGGATCGTAAAGTGTTATAGAACTAATCTTGTTTATCTGTTGATGCTCTAGAATTGTTCTTCTATGGATTTTTTAGTAAATAAATTATAAAACAAGTTATTTATACTTTCTTGGTTTCATAGCCTTCGGTACCCCCCCCCCCCACTCTATTTATCATTTTTTTAGTAATAAATGGAGAATATGTTGTAAGATGAGATCACAAGTACAATATAGCTGAACGTGGGAATTCTGCTTATTTTACACAGCCCTTGCGTGACTGATTTTTGAGCTATCTTTTAGATTAAGACGAATCAAATGTTGCCACGAATGCCTTTCGGTTGTAGTAAAAAAAACATATCTGACCTTTTCCTTGACTTATTAAAACTCGTCTTTAACGATATATGTAGCAGCCATATATAGAATATTGTGAGTGGATTCCAGAGATGTAACTCCGAGTGAAAGGCTGAGCCCTGGTGGGAATTTAGTATATATGGTCATAGCAATATATGTTTACATCCTGACTACAATTTACTATAATTTAGACTTAGAGTTTTATACCACCGCATATTTATTTAAGAGCATTTATCGACCTTCTAAATATCCAATTAAAATTCATTGACCATTGCTAAAGACTAACATCCTAAATAAGTTCGTTACGCAGGTTTCCCAAGCACTTGGACCACATTACGCATTTGCATATATCTCACATAGTGAAGGTCCGTTGGGAACTATATTAGATATTTCATCTTGGTATAAAACGTTTCATGATATATTGGACCATTGATAACGTGCGATTACTTTTTTTAGCAGATTTCCCTTAAGGGAAATCAGCTATTGAGGTCGTACTCATGACGCGAGTTTCGAAAAATTTCTTCAAATGTCCATCGATCCTACCCAGGAGATGACGAAAATGAGGTCCGTTCAAAATTATATATATATATAGATAGATAGATAGATATTTGTCTGTTAACGCTCTAGCGGTCGCAATTATCGTTTGATTGTTACTAAACTAGATATTTAAGCGTTTTATGCAAAAATAAAGATCAAGTTCGTTAATGGCTGAAATCGGACCAGCGGGAGGGGGATTTAGAGGGGGGGATGTTTGAAAATTCAAAATATCTCCGTTATTATGCGTCGGATCGAAAACTTGTGTAGAATCAATCTTATTGCATATTAAATTTACTATAAATATTGTTATATGCATTTATTCCCTATCTTGAATATTAACCGAGATATTTGCATTTTTATGAAATTTGGGCCGATAACGGATTTTTGAATTTCCCGCGAAAAGCTAGTTCGGCCCTTTGCCGTAACCGTTTGGCTCTGCTATGGAGATTTCTCTATTGTATAACTTCACGTGGGAAATCTGCTTAGTTTACGCAGCCCCTGCGTGACGGACTTTTTTTTATATTTATTCGTTTATTTGCAACAACATAATTAAATATTACAAGCAAATGATATGTTAGAAAAAAGTGACTTGACTATTGACTTGAGGTGGGAAGTTGTCCATTGACAATACCCACAATGGAGGGAACAATGGGTTGTTTATGGAGTTAAACTGAAACACTACACGAGAAGATCTCTTGGCCACTTACGCTTCAGACGCCGTCTTGGGTTTTCTGGAATATGGGTAGATGAAAGTGATTCGACTAAAGGATTAGGATGTGCGGGAAGGAGAGAGTGGAATTTCTGATATCGGGATTTGGCGAGGCTATGGACAAAATGAATGTTGAGGTCATTATGGAGAGTTAAATTGGATACGTAAAATGGGTAATCTGTAAACGTGTGATTACTAAAAGTCCGTCCCGCAGGGGCTGCGTAAACTAAGCAGATTTCCCACGGGAAGGTTTACAACAGATAAATCTACATACTGGTAACACCACTGTGAATGTTAAGGGAATAAATACAAGCAGTAATAATAAATCATTCAGCCAATTTACATGTTAATAATATCTACAACGGAAAGAGTCTGAATTGTAAACAAACAGGACAGCTAACTCAGCGCTGAACGGATAGGATTATTCTAGACCAGAAAGAAGAACAATTAATGAAATATAAATGAAACATTAATTTTATTGAAAACTATTTATTATTACTAGTCCAGTAATATGTAATGAATCAGAATAATTTTTATCACAATAACTCAGATTTTAGTAATTCAAAAACAATAGAAGGGCAATAGAATGTATTTATTTGTATCTCATATAATAATGCTTTATTATTATTTATTTATTAACGTCCACTTTTTGCAACTTAGGCTAATCGGGACGGGTTATCTACAGGTTACCACCCTTTTCTAGCCAGGGTGGGATTTTAGGACGTTATTTAATGAATTTCGTCACTAAATAAGTTCCTTTGCACAGGCGAGAATTTAACTCGCCACTCTAGGTTTACCATGTGAGATAAAGGGAAACGCTTTAACTCGCATGGCTAACCTTGAGCCCCTAATAAAGCTTTGTTGAAAACAATATTTGGCATTTAACCTTGTAATGAAATGGTTCATGAAATAACAGCTTATTAATAATATGACACTTGTAGGGAGGTGTAAGCGTAAAAGCGTATAATATACAAGTATCTCGGTCAGTACTCAATATAATGTGAAAAAATGTATAGCACAATATTTGTAGTAAATTAAATTTGTCATAAGATTGCTTCTACTGACCTAATTTTAGTCATCCACTAGGTAGGATCGATGGACATTTTAAGAAAAATTTCGAAAATCGTGTCTAGTACGACTTCAATAGCAGATTTCCCTTAACATATAACACACGTTTAAGCTGATAACCATTAAGGGAAATCAGCTAAAAGTATTATAGGAGTATAGTAAATCGTAAAATTAAATAAATCAATGCTACCAACTAAATGTTATTATATGTCTCAATTTTTAAGGATCTTCTAATTTTATGATGACAATGAATAATTATTTTATACGATCATTTGAAGATGGCCATAAAGGCCAAAACGCTATAATGATGTAAATAAAAAAAAATAAATGTAGGGTGAATAGCTGTATACTTGATTATTTCTTATATAGATTTATGGACCACAAAAGAATAACAAAAACAGATTTATAAATATCTAATATTTGAGCTTAAAATAAAGTTGCTCCTGATATAACAGCTTATTGCAAATATGACAGGAGTGAATTCATTTTCATCATCTACTAGGTCGATTGATGTACATTTGAAGGAATTTATCGAAAATGCAGAATTGGGTACGACCTCAAAAGTGTGTTATATATTTTGAGTACTGCTAAGATATTGTCTACAAAATGGAACATTGTTCTTTAATCACTACAATTTTTCCTAGTCTTAACATTTGAATATTTGCTAATGTGAATAAAATGGGCCCTCAATAAAATTGAGGTATAAGTTGATGTTCGTCAAGAGGAGACAAGTTCATAATGAATTCAAGCTTTTTTCATGATGGCCATAGAGGTAGAAAGTTGGAAGTACTTAACATACCGGACTCCAATGGAATAGATTTCAATCACTGGAGAGGAAAAAAAATCTTGGATGGATCATTCAAGAACTGGGTCTATGTCAGATGAGTGGCTGCGTAACAGTTGCACTGCAGGCTCGAGATGCACAAATTGCAAATATTACAAAACTAACTTCAAAATATACTTAGTTTACGCAGACTAAGCGTGGCGGTTTTTTTTTTGAAGCTCTAATTATAAATAAAAGTGTATTTTCAACAGTTTTTCTTCCACGAGAAAATTACTTAGATTTACTTAAGGGAACTCTTCTATTGAGGTTGTACTCATGACGCGATTTTTGAAACTTTTCTTCAAATGTCCATCGACCTAACACAGGAGATGACGAAAATGAGTTCCATTCAATATTATATACATATATTTGTCTGTTAACACTCTAGCGGTCGGAATTTTGTTTGATCGTTACAAACTTGATATTTAATCGTTTTGTGTAAAAAAAATTCGCAAATATCTCCGTTATTATAAGTCGGATCGAAAATATATATAAAACTAATCTTATGGAAAATGTAATGTTCTATAAATGTTGTTATGTACGATTTTTCATTATCTTGATTATTAACCGAGATATTTGAATTTTTGTATTCGGCATTCAGCAAACCGCTGCACTTGTTATTACCGCATATTAACTATAAGCTGTTATAGACAGATCAAGTTTGTTAATGGCATAAATCGGACCAATGAGAGGGGGGGCTTAAGAGGAAAATTTTCGAAATATCTTCGTTACTACACGTCGGATCGAAAATATATATAAAACTAATCTTATGGAAAATGTAATGTTCTATAAATGTTGTTATGTACGATTTTTCATTATCTTGATTATTAACCGAGATATTTGAATTTTTGTATGCGGCATTCAGCAAACCGCTGCACTTGTTATTACCGAATATTAACTATAAGCTGTTATAGACATATCAATTTTGTTAATGGATTAACACGGACCAATGCGAGGGGGGGGGCTTAAGAGAACAATTTTCGAAATATCTTAGTTACAATACGTCGGATCGAAAATATATATAAAACTAATCTTATGGAAAATGTAATGTTCTATAAATGTTGTTATGTACGATTTTTCATTATCTTGATTATTAACCGAGATATTTGAATTTTTTGTATTCGGCATTAAGCAAACCGCTGCTCTTGTTTTTACGTCATATTAACTATATGCTGTTATTGAGAGATCAATTTTGTTAATGGCTTTAATCGGTCCAATGTGTGGGGGGGGCTTAAGAGGAAAATTTTCGAAATATCTTCGTTACTATACGTCGGATCGAAAATATATATAAAACTAATCTTATGGAAAATGTAATGTTCTATAAATGTTGTTATGTACGATTTTTCATTATCTTGATTATTAACCGAGATATTTGAATTTTTTTATTCGGCATTAAGCAAACAGCGTAACTTGTTATTAACGCATATTAACTATAAGCTGTTATAGACATATCAAGTTTGTTAATGGCTTAAATCGGACCAATGAGAGGGGGGGGGGTTAATTGTAAAATTTTCGAAAGATCTTAGTTACAATACGTCGGATCGAAAATATATATAAAACTAATCTTATGGAAAATGTAATGTTCTATAAATGTTGTTATGTACGATTTTTTATTATCTTGATTATTAACCCAGATATTTGAATTTTTTGTATTTGGCATTCAGCAAACCACTATATTAACTATAAACTGTTATAGAAAGTTCAAGTTTGTTAATGGCTTAAATCGGACCAATAAGAGGGGGGGGGCTTAAGAGGGGAAAATTTTCGAAATATCTTCGTTACTATACGTCGGATCGAAAATATATATAAAACTAATCTTATGGAAAATGTAATGTTCTATAAATGTTGTTATGTACGATTTTTTATTATCTTGATTATTAACCCAGATATTTGAATTTTTTGTATGTGGCATTCAGCAAACCGCTGCACTTGTTATCACCGCATATTAACTATACGCTGTTATAGACAGATCAAGTTTGTTAATGGCTTAAATCGGACCAATGAGAGGGGGGGGCTTAAGAGGAAAATTTTCGAAATATCTTCGTTACTATACGTCGGATCGAAAAATTCTATACAGCCAATCTAATTGAAAATTAATTATACTATGAATATTGTTGATTAATTTATGCTCTATTATGAAAATTAACCGAGATATTTTCATTTTTCAGCTCTTGGCAAACCCCCACTCCTACTCATGTAACATAAACAACGCGCATTATATAATAAAGCACTCGATTCGAAGTTTAAACGCCAAATATTGTTTTCAAGAGACTTTTATTATACGAGATACATGCAAATATGTTTTGTTGCTAATTCTTGGATTAGTAAAATTTGAGTGATTGAGATGAGAATTATTCTGATTCATTATAAATTACAGTAATTACTTGATATAGTAAATAGTTTTCAATAAAATTCATATTTTATATTCAGATATATTTCAGTAATTGTTTTTCTTTCCGCTGAACAATATTCGTATCTCTCTGTTGTTCTCTGAGTGGTTTGGCAGGCCTGTTACAATTCGGAGCTTTCCGTTAAGAGGTTATTGAAATTGACTGAAATATATATTTCTCAATACCGTTGTTATTTATTCTACCTGCGGTGTTGTATTACCAGTATGTAGATTTATCTATTGCAGAACTTTACGTTAAAAAAACTGCTTAGTTTACGCAGCCCCTGCGTGAAGGACTTTTTTTAATTTCAATTGTTATATTGCGCACACAAGTTAGATATTCAACTGACGAGAGAGAGTACTCCGAGATAATAATGTCATTGCCTCATGTCCATGACCCCAGTATCCAGTTACTACAGGTGGATGAGACAAGCAGGATGATCGTGACCTACCACTCCTGGTGTATTCCCAAACACGACAACAGGATGAGCAACTGAACTTTTCGTCGCCGCCATCAGTTCTGTCAGCTCCAGTAGAACTGACCACCGCAACACGACACAAGTTGTGTCCCACCTGAAATTGTATTAATAAAGAACCACGATCACCGATATCCTCTAACTGAGGAAGGAAACTCAAATATAACGTTAAATAATGCATTTATGTTCTAATCCGATCCCATTTTTCATAATTAAAATTATTGATTGCTTACATTGTTGTTTTCCATACTTTCTCCCTAGCTCAATTATTTAGCGAATTTTCCGAATTTCGTCTTTAGTTACGCACCCTCTTGAACTGATCTGGTTTCATTGAAATAAAAAGTCCGTCACGCAGGGGCTGCGTAAAATAAGAAGATTTCTCACGCGAAGTTTTACAACAGATAAATATTCATACAGGTAACACAACCTTGAATGTTAATTGAACAAATACAAACAGTAATAAGAAATCATTCAGTCAATTTACAAGTTAATAATATCTACAACGAAAAGCGGAAGTAAACAAACGGGGCAGCTAACTTCCCAGTGCTGAATAGATAGAATTATTCCAGAACGGAAACATGAACAATTAATGAAATATATCTGAATATAACATATAAATTTGATTGGTAACTATTTAATATATGTAGTACTGTAATTTAAAATGAGTCAGAATAATTTCTGTCTCAATCACACAGATTTTAGTAACTCAAGAACAATTTCATAAAGAATCAAGATCACTGATATCCTCTAACTGAGGAAACTCAAATATTACGTTTAATAACGCATTTGTTTTCTAATTCGATTGCATTTTCCATAATTAAAATTATTGATATATATTTCAGTAATTGTTTTTCTTTCTGGTGGGGCTCAGGTTAGCCACACCAGTTAAAGCGATGACCTTTATCTCACATGGCAAACCTCGAGTGGCGAGTTCGATTCTTGCCTGGACAAAGGAAATTATTCAGTGACGAAATTCATTAAATAAAGTCCTAAAATCCCACCCTGGCTAGAAAAGGGTGGCAAGCTGTAGATAACCCGTCCCGATTAGCCTAAGTTGCAAAAAGTGGACGTTAAATAATAATAATAATAATAATTTGTTTCTGGCGAAGAATACTTTTATCTATCTGCCGAGAGTCAGACATGTTTGTTTACAATTCAGACGCTTTCCGTTGTGAGGTTATTAAAATTTACTCAAAGAATTTCTCATTAACGTTTGTTTTTATTTACTTAATAATCTCGGGTCTGTTAAGTGTTACCATTGTGTAGTTTTGTCTATTGTAAAACTTCACGTGGGAAATCTGCTTAGTTTATGTAGCCCCTGTGAGACGGGCTTTTATTTAATGTTACATGAGTTTTTACCGTTTTAGGCAAAAATTCGTTTAAGAAATAAGTGAAAGAACATAATGTCTTTCAATTACTGCCGCCTGACGAATTCCTGGCATTCAAGTCCCTTCACTAGGTGAGGTGACATATTAAACCATATTTTCCGTAATAGACATAACTCGAAATGACTCTGCGAGCTTCCAACTATGTAGGACACGCCTCACGACTACTCGGGGCTATTTCTTAACTCGCCGACTGCTTTAACAACATCAGCTGATAACCAGCTGTTAAGGAGGATAGGCCTGTAGCTGGAGGGCGGGATTAGCGAAGTGTTCACGCATGCAGAGTGCATGCCGGCTACGCGGAACATGATAACACGCCCACCTGTCAGATTCAGTAACCAACGCCTCTTCTAACTCGTATGTGCCGATTCCACTTAGATGACGAAAAAGTCCTTCACACTGAGGCTGCGTAAACTAAGCGGATTTCCCACGAGATAATATGACACTCTACCGATCTAGTGACACCATACATTTTAGCAGATATCCCTTGAGGAAAATCAGTTACTGTGATCTTACTCATGATATTCCTCAAATGGCTATCGATCCTTCACAGGATTTGTCTGGTAACGTTCTAACGGAGCATCAAAACTCGATATTTAAACGTTTTAAGAAAAAAAATAAAGATGAATTTCTTTAATAGCTAAAATCGGAAAATTGGGAGGGTAGAGTTATACGCGACTGGATCGTAAAACTGAATAGAGCAAATCTGATTGCATATTAAGTGTTCTATAATATTTTAGCAGATTTCCCTTAATGGTAATTATTTATTAAAGTCGTACTCATGATGCAATGTTTGAACAATTTCCTCAAATGGCCATCGATACTACCCTGGAGATGACGAAAAAGTCCGTCACGCAGGGGCTGCGTAAACTAAGCAGATTTCCCTCGGGAAGTTTAGTAATAGATAAATATGCATACTGCTAGCACAAAAACACCGTGAAAAAATACAAACGGAAATAAGAAATGTTTCATCCAATTTCAATAACCTGCCGACAGGAAGCGTTAGGTTAGAAATGTAAACAAACGGGTCGGCCCCGCTCACACCGAAAAGAAAAACAATTACTGAAATATATCAGAATATAACACATTATTTTATTGAGAACTATTTACTATATCTAGGACTGTAATTAATAATGAGTCAGAATAATTGTTATCTCAATCAATAAAATTTTAGTAGTCCAAAACTTTAAGATGTGGGGGGGAGGGTCACCTGGGCATATTTGTATGTATCTCGTATAATAAAGATCTCTTTATGAAATGTTTGGTATTTAAACTTCCAATAATGTGATTTATTATGTAGCAGAGTATTGTTTACGTAACATGAGTAGAAGTGGTGGTTTGCTGAAAACTGAAAAATGCAAATATCTCGGTTAATATTAAATATAGAGAATAAACGCATATGACAATATTTATTGTAAATGTAATTTGCAATAAGATTGGTTAAATACAATTTTTCGATCCGATGCATAGTAACGGAGATATTTCGATTTTTCGAAAATCCTCTCTAAACCCCCCCCCTCCCCCTTGCCCGATTTCAGCCGTTACCGATGTTGATCATTCTTTTAATATAAAACGACTAAATATCCAGTTTGGTAACGATTAAACAATAATTACGACCGCTATAGCGGTAACAGACAAATATATATATATATATATATATATATATATATATATATATATATACAGTTTTGAACGGACCTCATTTTCGTCATCTACTAGTTATGATCGATGGACATTTGAAGAAAAATTTCAAAAATTCCGTCATGAGTAAAACCTCAATAGCTGATTTCCCCTAAGGGAAATCTGCTAATAAATGCAAATACGAGAAGCACGTGGGAAATCTGCTTAGTTAACGCAGCCTCTGCGCGACGGACTTTTTATATATAAGTTTTTTTCACAATCATGTTTATTAACGAAGATATTTGCATTATGCACTTTTCATCCTAGAGCCAACCGCCGCACTCTTAACCACGTCATATTAACAATAAGTTGTAATTTCATGAAACACATTGTGTAAAACTTAAACACCTTTACTGAGTGAGATACAAGCTAATATGCAGTGTGATGACGTCTTCAATTTAGATTTTCCGGTATTGGCTAAAAATGATTATTTGTTTTGAATGGTCTAAATCAACTATAATGTCCATATTCGCTAATGTCTGAATTCGGACCTGGAACGAGTTGAGTTTAGAGATGGAGGAATTTGAAATTTCAGAATATCTTTATTGCCATGAATTGAATCTAAACAAGTTACGGAACAAATAACTAACTTGTAAATAACTTGTTAAACTACTGATGATCTCCAAATTTCAAGTAATTCAAATATAAAACTAGTTATTAGTGCTTTCTTTTTCTCAGGCTTCATTAACCCCCCCCCCCTGCTACCCTTCAAATTTTGAGGATACATGGAATACATGGGAGACAGTTGCGAATGACAATAGAAGTGTGACACTCCAATATGCGGGATATCTGCTTAGTTTACGCAAACCCTGCGTGATGGGCCTTTTTAAGCAGATTTACGGGAATCAGCCATTGAGGTGTTACTCTTGACGCGTTTTTGGAAAGATTTCTTCAAATGCTCATCGATCCTACCCAGGAGATAACGAAAATGGGGTCGGTTCAAAATTATATATATATATATATATATATATATATATATATATATATATATACATGTCTGTGTGTGTGTGTGACAGTTAACGCCCTAGCAGTCGCAATTATTGTATGATCGTTACCGAACTCGATATTTAGTCGTTTTATGTAAAAAGAAAGATCAAGTTTGTTAGCAGCTGAAATCGAACCAGGGAGGGGGTTATAGGAGACTAATTTCGAAAATTCGAAATGTATGTTATTATACGTCTGATCCAATAATTGTATAGAAAGTATCTTGTGAAAAATTAAATTTACTATAAAATTGTTCTATACATATTTTCAATATTCCGTATAACGAGTATTAACCGAAAAACTTGAATTTTTTTGTTTTACGCTTTCAGTAAACCACCACTCCTACTAGTGTCATATTAGTAATAAGCTGGTTAATCACAAAACTTTTTTATGGCTCCTCACAATTTTATTTCTTATAAACGCTGAGCGCTTTCGGGGACTAAATCCCCATCCTCAGAGCGTCAGAGCGTAGGGCGATCCTATAGACTTGCTACCAGGCTAAACCCTGCCGATGCACTCGCCTGGTAGCAAGTCTATAGGATCGCCCTACGCTCTGACGCTCTGAGGATGGGGATTTAGTCCCCGAAAGCGCTCAGCGTTTATAAGAAATAAAATTGTGAGGAGCCATAAAAAAGTTTTGTGATTAACCATTCATCACCCTCACCACTAGCTATAAATAAATATTAGTAATAAGCTGATGTTATATCATGAACCACTTCATTAAAAAGTTATATACCAAATATTGTTTTCATTCAACTTTTACTTTGTTGTTTGTTACTTTGTACTCCCTTTTTTTTGTTCTTAGATTACTAAAATTTAAGTGATACAGATGAAACTGCACTAGCTTTAGTAATTTCTTTTAAGTAAATTAATATATAATATATATATTCAGATATATTTCGTTACTTGTTTGTCTTTCCGATCTATCATTTATTCAGCGTTACGAGGTAACTAGCTGGCCTGTTTGTTTACAATTCAGCCGCTTTTCGATGTAGAGATTATTAACTTCTATTGTAAATTGCCTTGAAATTGTTCTTGAGTTACTAAAATCTGAGTGATTGAGATAGAATTTATTTTGATTCATTATAAATTACATTACTACGTATAGTAAATAGTTTTCAATCAAATTTATATGTTATATTCAGATATATTTCATTAATTGTTCATGTTTCCGTTCTGGAATAATTCTATCTATTCACTGCGAAGTTGGCTGCCCTGTTTGTTTACTCAGTCGCTTTTCGTTGTAGATATTATTAACTTGTAAATTGACTGAATGATTTCTTATTACTGTTTGTATTTGTTCAATTAACATTCAAGGTTGTGTTACCTGTATGATTATTTATCTGTTGTAAAACTTCACGTGGGAAATCTTCTTATTTTACGCAGCCCCTGTTTGACGGACTTTTTGTTTCAATGAAACCAGACCAGTTCAAGAGGGAGCCTAACTAAAGACCAAATTCGGAAAACTCGCTTAATAATTGAGGTAGGGAGAAAGTAAGGAAAATAACAACTGTAAGCAATCAATAATTTTAATTATGAAAAATGGAATCGAATTAGAAAATAAACGAGTTATTTAACGTTATATTTAATTTTCCTTCCTCAGTTAGAGGATATCGGTGATCGTGGTTCTATATTAATACGATTTCAGTGGGACACAACTTGTGTCGTGTTGCGGTGGTCAGTTCTACTGGAGCTGACAGAACTGATGGCGGCGACGAAAAGTTCAGTTGCTCATCCTGTTGTCGTGTTTGGGAATACACCAGGTAGGTCACGATCATCCTGCTTGTCTCATCCACCTGTAGTAACTGGATACTGGGGTCATGGACATAAGGCAATGACATTATTATCTCGTAGCTCTCTCTCGTCAGCCGTATATCTAACTTGTGTGCGCAATATAACAATTGAAATTAAAAAAAGTCCTTCACGCAGGGGCTGCGTAAAATAAGCTGATGTATATATATATATATATATATATATATATATATATATATAGATAGAGAGAGATAGAGAGAGAGATAGATCAACATTTAAAGGTAATTTAATTTGAAAATAAGACCGGTAATGCTGCAACATTTTTTCGATCCAATTTTGAGATTTTGAGAGGTATTTCAAATTTTCGAAATACTTCACCCTCCCCCCCCTATAAAACCCCTCCTCCCACAGGACCGATTATTTCCATTAACTAACTTGATCGTTTTAAATAAAACGATCGAAAAAATATATAGAAACAATCAAATTGCAAATTAAATTCGCTATAAATATAGTTAAATACATTTATTCTCTATCTCGAATATTAACCGAGATATTTGCACTTTTATTAAGTGCGTGTGGATAACGGACGAGATGAGATCAGTTATTTTCGTAAGTTCCAGGTTTAGTTCTGCTGTTTCCGTAACTGTTCGGCTCTGGTGTATGTTTCTTCTAACCGTTCTTTTCGTGTGATATGTGAGATACATGCTAATACGTTCTGTTCATCCGCACCTCCCCTTCTTTACTTCTTGGACTACTCAAATTTGAGTTATTAAAATATAAATTATTCTGATTCATTATAAATTGCAGTACTTGATATTGTAAATATTTTGCAATAAAGTTAATATGTTATATTGAGATATTGTAGTTACTAGCCTATCGGCCTTACCCGCTAACGGCTTGCAATATTTTAAGAGAGGTGCTGGTTCATGGGAGTTGTATATGATTTAATACCGGAGGACCATGTTGACGTATAAGACGGCTATTACTATTAATATTATATTGGATAATTACATGATATTGGGGGATGTACTATTGCAGGGCAGATATGTGTTAGTAGATTAATGATTACTTCAAGGGATGCTGATGAAATTGTGATGATGTTCTCGATGCTGCTCTGGTGCTCTCCCTCCATCCTGGTTTCCCCCTGGATGCTCCTTCCTTTACTCACTCATGTTGGATGATAAATAGGTTGTGAAAAGAAACTAAAACTGCTGCCACTAATGTGAGGCTCTACTCTCTTTGCTGTCCTATTCACTCTACTGTCCTGATCCTGTTCCTTATATTTGCCCTTTGAACACAAGGAATTAAACGGATTTATATCAGTAATTCTTTTCTTACCGAAGAATATCTTTATCTATCTGTTCAGCTCTGAGTGGCTGGCAGACGTATTTGTTTACATTTCAGAAGCCGTTTTCGTTCTCATTACCATTTGTATTTGCTCACGGTGGTGTTTTAAGTGTTACCAGTATACAGATTTCTCAATTCTAAAACTTCACGATAATTAATCTGCTTAGTTTACGCAGTCCATTTGTTAGGAAGTATAAATAATAACATATAATAGAGGGGTGACGAGACTCCAAATTTCTTGAATACTCCAAGTTATTTGCAAGTTGTAAGTATATGATTGGTCTAGGACACCAATCTATTTCACTTACCTTCTACAGAAAAATATAATAAAATACGGATATATTGTATAGGGTAATGAAGTAGGGCTATTGAATAAAGACTCATATATTCGGAACTTCAATGAACATTACATGCTTTAACGTATAAAAGTTTACAAGTTACTTGCAAGGTGCATCGACTGTGTATGACTTCCCAACAAACTTCTTTAGCTCACCCTGAATACTGCCGACAAGCGAAGACCTTAGTTTTTCAAGGACTTGCTTGAAAGAGACAGTTGTGGATTCCAAGTCGCCTCGTTCATCGACGATGACTTTCTTGAGAGAATCAACGACGAAGTGAGTGACTGTCAGTTTGCACTGCGAAGCTCCGACTGCTTCAGGAGTTACTTTGATGATGAGTTTATGTTCACCGAGTAATCCAGTCTCCGGGACGTCTTTATGAACATCATTGAAAAGATCATAATGACAGTTTTGGTAATTGAACAAGAGGCCTTTGAACCTGAAGATTCCGTATATTCCTGTTTCCCTTGGGATGGCGTCTCCGATCAGCTGCAGCTTCTTCAGATCCCAAGCAGTTCCTCCTGTGCAGGCCAAGTTCCGCTTTTGATGGTCGATCCAAGACTGGTTGTCATCCCACTGGTGAGAGAGAGAGGGGATCTCTATCTCGGCATTGATGTCCTCTTGCAGTTTGGGCAGTAGAGCTCTGATGACGTCACCTTGGGCTGCGTCTGTCCCCAATAGGAAGACTCCCAAGCAAGACAATAATACAGATGCCAACATGATTGATCTACAACCAGATACTGAATGCTTTTCTCATCCAAAGAGCCACTATTTATACCCCTCTGCATTGTGGATCTTCAATATTTAATATTTGTACAGCTGTTCCCTTGCCACCCCCACACGCTCCTATTACCAAATACTCTATTTTAGCTTCAATGTAATTTCATAAGCTGCCAATATAGCAAATGTTCAATTAATAAGCTGTTATTTAAGATAGTATTTTTTTATTCATAGCTAGTTCTTTGATAATTCTTCTATTAGTCGAACCACACGTGTTAACAGAGGACTCGCCATTGTAGCGGCTTCTCAAATAAATATTAATAATTTTAGGAGACATGACACCATCACGCAAATGCTTCGTAAATTAGCAATAAATACACCTCCCACTTGTGACACTTGAGGCTTAGATAAAGAAACGTCCATCACGTAGGGTCTAAGTAAACTAAGCAGATTTCCCTCCGATTAGTATGACACATTACTGATCTCTTCACACCATATGATTTCTAAGTAAAAGTTCAATGTGAAGAAGAGGGTTTTTACGTATATGAAAAAAAAAATAATACTCGAGTTATGAAAAAATTCAAGGAGCATCAATTGTTGGACAACAAAATTTGTTTTGGAACATTTTACGATCCCACTCATTATAGCCACCCCCCCCCTTCTATTCCATGTTCGATTTCTGTCAGGAACAAATATTATATATATGTGTTGACTGAAACGGTAAAATGTGGAGTATCGTATGTATTAAATGAATATTTTCAGGGCAAGTACGAAAAATTTGCATATACGAGTATCTAAGAAAGTAAAAGTTTAATTATTATTAGTTGTATTTATTAATTGTTTGGATTTTTCGTCTCGTATTTATTATTATTATTTATTTACGCCTACTTTTTGCTACTTTGGCCATCTATAGGTTACAACCCTTTTCTGACCAGGGTGGGACTAAGGATTTTATTTAATCCATAGTCTAGGACCACCACAGGTAATATATATATATATATATATATATATATATATATATATATATATATATATATAAATTGTAACCTCTGTCTGTACATTGATTTTTTTTCGCGAATTTTCACGATAACTTTTCGTTTCACATGTCATAGACACCATAACTGCATTTTGTTTCTTTCGTGTGTGTTGTTTATTTGTTTGTTTGTTACCTTTTCACGCATAAACGGCTGAACCGAATTTTCTGAAACTTAGTATGTATATTACTACTAATCCAACTTAGACTTTAAGTTATATTAATATCCTCTGAGACGAACAGGAGTGGGGGTTATAAGGGAAGCCTGAAATTAAAAATAGCCATATTTCGTTTCCTATTGGTTTTTCGGGAAATATGAACTTTACAAAAGTTGTTTATTTTGTTATTTTGAGTAACTTTGGTTATATACACTTTTTTTGTATTCCGACTTATAGACGAGATATACGCTAAACATATAGCGGAAGAGAACAATTTCATTTGGGACAAAAGACCCAACCGAAATAAATAAAACTCGGTATGTGTATTAGCACCTACGCTTTCATCATAATAAGCCATACCAACATTTTAGGGACGGGCAGGAGTGGGGGTTGTAAGGGAAGCCAGAATTTAAAATAGCGGTATTTCGTTTTCTATTCGCTTTTCGGCAAATATGAACTTAACAAAAGTTGTTTATTTTGTTATTTAGAATAACTTTTGTGATATTCATTTTTGTCTTTTAACAAAGTATAAACGAGATATACACTATAAACTAAAGCGGGAGTCAACTATTTTATTGGGCGCTAACGATTGAACCGAACTTAAAAAAAACTCGGAATGTCAATTAGCATTAATTCTTCCATGATTATAAGCTGTATTAAAATGTTTAGGTTAGAACGGAAGGTGGGGTCATAAGGGAGGCCTGACATAAAAATTCGCGATATTTCATTGTCTATTTGTTTTTCGACAAACATGCACATAACAAAAGTTGTTTACTTTGTTATTTAGATTAACTTTTGTTTTATACATTTCTCCAGGAACAATGTATGGAGCAAGTAATTTGTGTAGAAATATTGATATGCTCAACAATTCATTCCAATTTGTACTTTGAGGTACCTCACCTGGAAAAATTAATTCAAATCTATGTTAATATTTTGTCTTTAATAACTGAAATCTATGCATAATAAGGAGACGGGAAATAAGACAATATGGAGAACAGTGAAGTCTTACATAAAAAATTAATTTTATTATTAACAAATGCTAACAACGGGTATAAACCCTAAACACTGGGATGAGTAAATGTCAAAATAGTGTGCAAAATAAAGCCTTGCCAAAAAAATACCATCACCATTCAGCCTAAAATCAATTCCCGGGCGAAGCCGGGTATCTGAGCTAGTATATATATATAATTTTGAAGGGACCTCTTATTTATCACCTCCTAGGTAGGATCGATGAACATTTGTGAACATTTTTCAAAAATCGCGTTCACGAGAACAACTTCAATAGTTGATTTCCATTAAGCGAAATCTGACGAAACTTAGTTTGAGTTCAACTTCACCTGTTGATTTTTACCGGCTCGATTCAAAGTATTTAGTCCACTCCTGAAGCGGGAAACATATTTGCAGGTTGTTAATGGCGGGAAGATTGTCCTTTCTTCTGCCCGACATCATTATAGTAATAGGCATTCCTGGTGAAGTATTTGTTCTCACGGAGGTTATATGATTGCCTCATCCAGACCGTCGTTAGGATCAATTAAATCCTGGATATGTGAGGCCGGTGAAGGGGACGATTTACCAGGATATCAGGTCACCCAGTTCGGGATAATGTGGGAACAGTCGAGAATTCCTGCAGGAACATAGACTCCTACTTAGTATTTGGTTTCTTAGTTCGGAGGGTAATGGGGAAATATTACTGAAAGAAGTACAATTGCCCATGATTTGAGTTCACACGTAGTTTTAATTTCAGCAAGACGAAACAAAGCTAATTCATGTACTGCTCACTCTCTCTCTCTCTCTCTCTCTCTCTCTCTCTCTCTCTCTCTCTCTCTCTCTCTCACTCCCTCTCACTCTCTCTCTCTCTCTCTCTCTCTCTCTCTCTCTCACACTCACTCTCTCTCACTCTCTCTCTCTCTCTCTCTCTCTCTCTCTCTCTATATATATATATATATATATATATATATATATATATATATAACTCGAGTATTTAGTGAGTTACTTTCTTATATTCTGCCTTGAGATACTCCCCCCCCCTCTACTGTTTTGCGAGCCTGGCGTAACGGACGTATTTTCTAAACTAATTTCTAGTAAATATAAAAACATGCTATTGGTCTTATATTTAGTGAAATTGGGCAGATATTCCTAAAATTAAGCTTGGGAACATGGTCATTACACTATAAAGTTATCAGGTTATTACGGTGCATAATTTATAGGTTTGTAAAGCGTTGGTCTTAATCTCAATTGATAAACCTAAAGAGGCGAGTTCGATTCCCGCTTGGGCAATAGGAATTTATTTAGTGACGTACTCCTGAAGTAAAATCGTTAGTCCCGCCCAGGCTAAAAAAGAGTGGTAACCCGTCCCAATTTGCCATAGTAGCATAAGGTAGTAGTTAATAAATAATAATAATAAAGGGTTTAAATGGTAAATAATCCGAGACTAGTAACCAATAGCACGTGCTATGGCTGTTCAAATTATAGTATTGCAAATATTTAACAGTTTAAAATTAGCTCCGTCTAATATTCAGTTGATCAAACAAATCACTTGAGAGAGAATAAATAGAAAATACCTAGTGCGTGTTTTACCTTCATGTATTTGTATTTACTTTGCCGGCAGTTCATTAAAGACGTAAATAATCACAGAATTGTATGTGTGGTGTTATATTTGTGGTCTGAGGAATAAATTCTCTAATTAAAGCAAACATTCTGTTTTCCCTTCCATCTCTTGCTGAGCGTTTCGATATACCGTGCATATTTGTTCAGCTTTTTCTATATATAAGTGAAGGAGAACTTGAATTAGTGTGGGTACAATGGTGTAATATTGGGGTTGCAATAAATTAATTTCGGTTTTTTTGGTATAAAATAAAGTTCAATTTTTTCTAAACGAAAAATTTACTTCCATCGGTCAAAAATCTGCCGTCTGTAGATGACCTTTTGACATCTTTCCGATAACTTGATGATACCAACATCAAAGAATTTCCGGTCCTAAACTGCAACATCATTCACGCAGGGGCTGCGTCACTAAGCAGATTTCCCTCATGATGGTCTAGCACACTACTGATCTCACCTCATCTCATATTCTCTGTTTATATGTAAACATTGGTTTTATTCAATTATTCGATCAGATGCATAATGAATCCTACTTACTGGAATACATATTCTAGCGACATTCAATTATAAATAAAATACTTTTTTTGTTATTAGCAGATTCCCTTAAGCGAAATCAGCTATTGAGGTTGTACTCAAGTTAACGAAAAACATAAATAGAACAAATTTATAGGACATACAATTTTCAATGACTAAAGCCATTAATGACCTATTTTTTTTTTTTTTTTTTTTTTTTTTTTTTTTTTTTTTTTTTTTTTACATAAAACCATAATATTCAGTTTGATAACGGTCAAACAAAAATTACGACCGCAAGAGAGTTCAAAGACATATGTATGTACAGTATTTAACCGACCACATTTTCTTCATCCCTTGGATCGTATCGATGGACATTTGGAGAAAATATTCGAAAATGCCGTCCTGAGTTCAGCATCAATAGTTGATTTCCCTTAAGGGTCAGGCAGGAGTAACGTAAACTAAACAGAATTGTACTCAAATCTCCATTTATCCTGCAATGACAGTCCCATGTAAATAAATCTTAAAATATAAGCTGGAAACGAGATGTGGTTAGTGGTTCAAGCGCTGGAAGTGAAAACCGCTTATCTTTTTTAATGTTCATGATAGCAAAAATATGTTTATAACAAAGATTATAGACAATTAAATTATTAAAATTATAGTTTGTATACAATTTTTTGACCCGTCATATAATAACAGAGATATATCCTTGTTGGATTGGGTTCGAATCAGGTGGGTTGCATCCCCCTCCTTAACACACTCACACACACACACACACACACACACACACACACACACAGGCACACGTGCGGGCGCAAGCACACACACACAAATAAACACACTCAAATTTCATTTCACTTTCCTGTAATTTGTTTGTTTGTATTTTTAATTTTGCAGATTTCCCTTAAGGGGAATCAGCTATTGAGGTACTCATGGCGCGATTTTCGAAATGTTTCTTCAAATGTCCATCGATCCTACCAAGGTGATGACGAAAATGAGGTCCGTTCAAAACTGCGTGTATATATATATATAGCGTCTAGCGGTCTCAATTATTATTTAATCGTTACCAAACTCGATATTTAGTCGTTTTAAGTAAAAGACAGATAGAGTTCGTTAATGGCTTAAATCGGACCAGTGTGAGGGGGGGGGGTTTCAGAGGGGGAGAATTTTGAAAATTCGAAATATCTCTGTTACTATACGTTGGATCGAAAAAACGTATATATTCAATCTTATTGAAAATTATTTATTTATTTATTAACGTCCACTTTTTGCTACTCAGGCTAATTGGGACGGGTTATCTACAGGTTACCACCCTTTTATAGCTAGGGTGGGATTTTACGACGTTATTTAATGAATTTCGTCACTAAATAATGTCCATTGCCCAGGCGAGAATCGAACTCGCCACTCTAGGTTTAACTTGTGAGATGAAGGTCAACGCTTAACTCGCAATGCTAACCTGAGCCCCAATATAGAAAATTAAATGTATTATAAATATTGTTATATACATTTATACCCAACCTAGAATATTAACCGATATTTTTGCATTTTTCAGTTTTCAGCAAAGCCCCAATTGTACTCATATTGTACTAGCAATACTCGGTTATGTAATAAACCACATCATTCAAAGCTTAGATACCAAATATTGTTTTCAAGAAACATTCAATATACCAGATACATGCAAATATGTTCTGGTGACGTCCCATTCGTAAGTGTTTGGACTACTTAAATTTGATTGATCGAGATAAAAATTATTTTGATTCATTATAAATGAAAGTACTAGATATGGTAAATAGTTTTCAATCAAATTAATGTTTTATATTCAGATATATTAGAGTAATTGTTTTTCTTTCCGGTAAGAAGTTGGCAGAACTTTTTGATTACATTTCCGCCAGGAGGTTTCTTATTATAGTTTGTATTTATTCATTTAATATTCACGGTGTTGTTGTTACCAGTATGTATATTTATCTATTACTAAACTTCACGCGGGAAATCTGCTTAGTTTACGCAGCCCCTGCGTGACGGACTTTCTTTTGGTATATTTGTATTGATTTTTTTGTCTTTCTCAAGCATTTGAATTATAAACAAATAGGTCTAGAGCTGAATATATAGATAGAAATATACTAGACCGGAATGAAAAACAATAACAGAAGGATATCTGATTATAACTCATTAATTCTATTGAAAACTATTTACTTTTCACTAGCTTTACTATTTAGCTAGTGCTGTAATTTATAATGGATAAGAATGATTTTTATCTCACTCACTAAAATGTTGTTAATCCAAGAACAAAAGGTGTGGGGATCAAGAGGCATTTGCTTATAACTCACTAAGTAAAAGTTCAATGAAAACAATATTTATTATTTAACCTTGTAATAAAGTGGTTCATAATATAAGAGTTTATTATTAGTATGGCATGATTAGGAATGGGAGATTACTGAAAGCCGAGAGCTTTAAAAACGAATATCTTGGTTAATATTCATGATACAGAAAATAAGTATATAACAACATTTATAGAATGTTAACTTTTTAATAAGAATAGTTATAAACTTTTTACGATCCGACATATAATAGAGGATATATATCGAATTTAAGAAATTCCTTCCCTCTAAATCCCCCCCCCCCTATTTATTCCATTTCAGCTATCAACGAACTTAATCTTACGGTTTACATAAAACGATTCAATATCATGTTTGGTAACGATCTAACAGAAATTGCGACCGTTAAAGCTTTATCTGACAATTATATATATATATATATATATATATATATATATATATATATATATATATATATAATTTTGAACGGAACACATTTTGATCGTCTCCTGGGCAGCATCGTTGGCCTATTGAAGAAATTTTTCTATTGTAAAACTTCACGTTGATAAATCTGCTTAGTTTACGCAGTGCATTTATTAGGAAGTATAAATAATAACGTATAATAGAGGGAATGACGAGACTCCAAGTTTCTTGAATACTCCAAGTTACTTGCAAGGTGTAAGTATTTGATTGGTCTAGGACACCAAACTATTTCACTTATCTTCTTCAGAAAAATATAATAAAATACGGATATATTGTATAGGGTAATGAAGTAGGGCTATTGAATAAAGACTCATTTATTTGGAACTTCAATGAACATTACATGCTTTAAGATAGAAAAGTTTATCAGTTACTTGCAAGGTGCATCGAGTGTGTATGACTTCCCAACAAACTTCTTTAGCTCACCCTGAATACTGCCGACAAGCGAAGACCTTAGTTTTTCAAGGACTTGCTTGAAAGAGACAGTTGTGGATTCCAAGTCGCCTCGTTCATCGACGATGACTTTCTTGAGAGAATCAACTACGAAGTGAGTGACTGTCAGTTTGCACTGCGAAGCTCCGACTGCTTCAGGAGTTACTTTGATGATGAGTTTATGTTCACCGAGTAATCCAGTCTCCGGGACGTCTTTATGAACATCATTGAAAAGATCATAATGACAGTTTTGGTAATTGAACGAGAGGCCTTTGAACCTGAAGATTCCGTATATTCCTGTTTCCCTTGGGATGGCGTCTCCGATCAGCTGCAGCTTCTTCAGATCCCAAGCAGTTCCTCCTGTGCAGGCCAAGTTCCGCTTTTGATGGTCGATCCAAGACTGGTTGTCATCCCACTGGTGAGAGAGAGAGGGGATCTCTATCTCGGCATTGATGTCCTCTTGCAGTTTGGGCAGTAGAGCTCTGATGACGTCACCTTGGGCTGCGTCTGTCCCCAATAGGAAGACTCCCAAGCAAGACAATAATACAGATGCCAACATGATTGATCTACAACCAGATACTGAATGCTTTTCTCATCCAAAGAGCCACTATTTATACCTCTCAGCTCGTGTTAGCACAGCTGCTCATTAGCTTAGGACATGCAGGAATTGTTTTTCATCGATTCATTATTTGTATGCTATAATTAGAAAGCCTAAATATTACGTTTTCATTCTTGATTCAGAACGTTTCAGAATCCTTAAAGAACTTAAGACTGTTCATATAGAACTAAGGGCCTTGTTGAGTAATGGTTTGGATCTCATTGGAGAAAAGTTGGTATTAGAAGGGGATGAAATAAAGAAACTTAACTACTTTTTCACACACACACACACACTCACACACACACACACACACACACAAACACATATACACACACACATACACACACACACACAAAAACATATACACACACACACACACACACAAACACACACACTCACACACACACACACACACACACACACACACACACACACACACACACACACACACACACACAAAACACACAATGAATTCATCTAGCTGCTTGACCGGCAATCAGAGCTAGTCCAAGCATATTGTGAAATATGTAACATCATGATGGACCTTCACCAGCAAGCCCAAATCCCGAGAGTAAAATCAGTAACAATCGTTGTTTATTAGAGTTCTTTTGGATTGCTAAATTAAACACAAACAAGCTTCAGAGTTTTAATCAATGCACAATTTATTTAACAATACACTACAAACTTGGTTAATTATTCTTAACTACTTCTAGCAGTCTGCATTGATAGCTTCACTGTTCCTCTTAATACACAGTCCAATAACTCACTCACGATCACTGAAGTTCACAAAAACACTGCACTGCACTAATCTTCCCAATGATAATGGCACAGCACTGTAATTTACTTAAACACGGTACTATACTGTTCTTTTCATAAATACGGCACCAGACTGTTCTACACATAAGACACTTTACCGAACTAACTTGTACGCACTGTTCACTAAAGCTACGCTGAACGCACTGTTAATCCTTTGAAGAGAGCTTAGAACAAACTAACTTTCGGGCCGAGGTTTACGCTTCTATAGAGGAGTGGCGACATCAAAGGAAAACGTGTCGAAGGGACTAGACACGTGGTCTAGAACAGTCCTGACCCCAGTTGACACTTCGGGTGCCAATAGTCCTTCCTCGGTCGGCTCCTTTCATCTCCTTCGTACATCCCAAATACGTGACTGTATTTGAATATCTTTGCATCAATATTCATGGATGCCTTAAGTGGGAACTGGGCCCTATTAAGTATCTGACATTTAGCTGCATCCAAACATGCATTTCCTTCTGTTTTTGCTGCTTGTATCATGAAGACTATGTGCTCCTATTGTTGGTCCAATCTTAGGATTGAAATTCCTTTGATCTGTACTTCATGCCGTTGAACATCATCATAATCTCACTCAAATTGCTCATAGAAGTCATCCTTCAGTTCTTCCTCCTTGTCCTCCACTCTGTTTATATATTTATTCTCGATACAGTAACTACACAAATACGGAATATATATATATATATATATATATATATATATATATATATATATATATATATATATATATATATATATATATATATATATATGAGGACATAGGTCAGAGGTAGAGCTTCCGATTTTAGATAATCTATGTGTAGCAACATCAAGCATGAGCAGTAATCGAATGGGTAACTGCAGAGTTAGTTCACCGATTCTCTACCAGATCACGGTGGTGTCGTGGCGGTAGTGGATTGACGGGTGTCTAGTGAGTAAATCAGATAGCCCATCAGTATTACGATGTACATTGACTATCCTAGATACTACCGACTAGCAATTGGGCTTTGGCGATAAGACCACTCCCCCCCCCCAAGAATTAACGGAAAACAGCTAGTGCGGTCGGACTCAGGATTTTCGAAAAAATTCCTCTAAGGTCCATCGACCCTACCAAGCAGATGAAGAAAATGAGTTCGTAGTCTTTTATCGCTAAATTCGGACCAGGAACAAGGGAGGGGTTTAGAGGGAGGATTTTAGAAAATATTCGTTATTATAAGTTTTATCGAAACGTATTATAGAAAGAATCTTGTTAAACTGTTGATGCTCTACAATAGTTCTTATATACATTCATATGTAGCTTAAATATTTAGTGAGGTATTGACACTTCATTGTTTCTAGCAGTCAGTAAACTCTACAATTCTCATCTAATATTTACTTAGATAAAAAATATATATATATGGGGTGAGTGATCAATAGTGTGTCGACCAGCGGCTGGAAAAATCTGTATAACAGTGCCTTCAGCGTAGCTTTAGTGAACAGTGCGTACTAGTCAAGTGCGGTAAAGTGTCCTACGTGAAGAACAGTCTGGTGCAGTATTTATGCAAAGAACAGTATAGTGACGTGATTAAGTAAATAACAGTGCAGTGCCGTGTTTTTGTGAACTTCAATGATCGTGAGTGAGTTATTGGACTGTGTAATAAGAAGAACAGTGAAGCTATCAGTGCAGACTGCTAGTAGTAGTTAAGAATAATTAACCAAGTTTGTTGTGTGTATTGTTAAATAAATTGTGCATTGATTAAAAACTCTGAAGCTTGTTTGCGTTTAATTTAGCAATCCAAAAGAACTCTAATAAACAACGATTATTACTGAATTTACACTCGGGATTTGGGCTTGCTGGTGGAGGTCTATCATGGTATTACATATTTTACAATATGCCTGGGCTAGCCCTGATTGCCGGTCAAGCAGCCTGGTGAATTTATTTGTTTTGTGTGCGTGTATGTGTGTGTGTGTGTGTGTGTGTGTGTGTGTGAAAAAGTACCTACCACTCTTTATTTCATCCCCTTCTGAAACCTGACTCAAGAATGAAAACGTAATATTCAGGCTTTCTAATAATAGCATACAAATAATGATTCGATGAAAAAGAATTCCTTCGTGCCCTGGGCTAATGAGCAGCTGTGCTAACACGAGCTGAGAGGTATAAATAGTGGCTCTTTGGATGAGAAAAACATTCAGTATCTGGTTGTAGATCAATCATGTTGGCATCTGTATTATTGTCTTGCTTGGGAGTCTTCCTATTGGGGACAGACGCAGCCCAAGGTGACGTCATCAGAGCTCTACTGCCCAAACTGCAAGAGGACATCAATGCCGAGATAGAGATCCCCTCTCTCTCTCACCAGTGGGATGACAAGCAGTCTTGGATCGACCATCAAAGCGGAACTTGGCCTGCACAGGAGGAACTGCTTGGGACCTCAAAGAGCTGCAGCTGATCGGAATTGCCATCTCTAGGGAAACAGGAATATACGGAATCTTCAGGTTCCGTGAACCTCAGGTTGAAAAACCTCATGGACCATATAATTCACTAACACTATACTATTCTGTATACAGAACCATGTATGAACTAAAGATCCTTGGGCCTAAAACTGGTCCACAGCGCAACGATGAAATAAAGTAATAAGGAATGAAGTAATAATAATGAAACGAAGAAGATGACTAAGTTTTAGGAAAATAATCTATATTACGGTATATAGTATGTTTACTAAAGTATAAAATATTAATTAACTGTGTTAATAGGTTCCCGGTCTCCGGCCCTTGTTCAATCCCTCCGAACAGATCCATATGACAGTTTTGGTAATTGAACAAGAGGCCTTTGAACCTGAAGAGTCCGTATATTCCAGTTTCCCTCGGGATGGCGTCTCCGATCAGCTGCAGCTTCTTCAGATCCCAAGCAGTTCCTCCTGTGCAGTCCAAGGTGCGTTTTCGTCGGTCGACCCAGGACTGGTTGTCTTCCCACTCGTGACAGACTGAAGGGATGTCCAGCTTAGCATTGATGTCCTCTTGCAGTTTGGGCAGTAGAGCTCTGATGACGTCACCTTGGGCTGCGTCTGTCCCCAATAGGAAGACTCCCAAGCAAGACAATAATACAGATGCCAACATGATTGATCTACAACCAGATGCTGAATGCTTTTCTCATCCAAAGAGCCACTATTTATACCTCTCTGCATGTTCCATCTTCAATATTTAATATTTGTACAGCTGTTCATTTGACACCCACGCACTCGTCTATTACCAAATACTCCAATTTCGCCTTAATGTCATTTCATTAGCTGCCAATATAGAAAATGTGTTTTCAGTTAATAAGCTGTTATCGAAGATAGTATTTTTTTATTCAAAGGTAGTTCTTGGATAATTCTTCTTTTTGTCGGCCCCAGGAGACTTAAAACGGTCACGCTGAGGCTTCGTAAACTAGCAATAAATGCAAATCCCACTGGTGACACTACAGGCTTAGGTAATAAACTCCAGTCACGTAGGGGCTAAGTCAACTAAGCAGATTTCCCACAAATTGGTATGACACATTACTGATCTCTTCCCACCATATGATTTCTGTTTCTATGTAAAAACTTGGGTGAGTAGAAGATGGGTTTTTACTGTAGCCTGAAAATAAGGCTATACATAAAACTACATTAGTATTTGGGTTACAAAAAAAACCATAGGTCATCGATTGTAAACGATGGGTAGTTTCAGAAGATTGGTTCTATGACATTTAACAATACAACTTATAATAACCCATATAATTTCACTAAACTCCGAGTTATCCATTCTCGATTTCCGCCAACAACACATACGATCTTTAGTATTGACAAAAAAAGTTAAATATCGAGTATTTTAAAAATCAAATAAACATTTTCAAGCTAGAACGTAAAATCTTAATTGAAGATACCATGTCACTACGAATATATTTCGTATAATAAAGGTTTCATGAAAACAATAATTGGTATTTAAGCTTAGAATGAAGTAGTTCATAATATAACAGCTTATTGTTAATGTGACGTGAGTGGGAGTGAGAGTTTACAAAAGAGAGAAAAATAACAATTTCTAATATCTTGGTTAATATTCATGTTAGAGAATATATGTATATAACAACATTTAGAGAACATTGTATTTGCAATAAGATTAGTTCTATACAATTTTTCGGAGATATTAAGAATTTCGAATTTCCCAAATTTTAACTACTCATCCATAGGTCCGTTTTTAGCCATATATATATATATATATATATATATTTATATATATATATATATATATATATTATATATATACATGTAAAAAAGTCCATCACGTGGGGCTGCGTAAACTAAGCAGATTTCCCTCGTGAAGTTTTCCAATAGACAAATCTACATACTGGTAACAAGATACCACCGTGATTTAATACAAACGGTAATGAGAAATCTTTCAGTTAATTTAAATAAATCCCCAACTGAAACAGCCTCTGAATTGTAAGAATAATTTATATTTTAATAACTCAAATTTTAGTAGTCCAAGAACTAAAATAGTGGGGGGGGGGGTGCGGATGAACAGAACGTATTTGCATAAATCTCACAAAGTAACGAAGGTAAGGTAAGGTTCGAAGGAGCATCCACCTGAGCCGAGCAATAACGAAAATGGCTGAAGTAATCCGAACTATACCCGACCACAGACTTCATAAATAAGCAAATATCTCGGTTAATATTAAAGATAGAGAAGTAAATTTAATTTGCAATAAGGTTCTATACAATTTTTCGATCCGATCCATAATAACGGAGATATTTTTTGAAAATCCCCCCTCTAAACCCTCTTCCCTCTAGTCCGATTTTAGCCATTAACGAACTTGATCTGTCTTTTTACATAAAACGGTTAAATATCGAGTTTCGTAACGATCAAACAAAAATTGCGACCGCTAGAGCGTTAACAGACATATATATATATATATATATATATAGAGATAGAGAGAGAGAGAGAGAGAGAGAGAGTGAGAGAGAGAGAGAGAGAGAGAGAGAGAGGAGAGAGAGAGAGAGAGAGAGAGTGAGAGATTATATATATATACATATATATATATATATATATATATATATATATATATATATATAGAGAGAGAGAGAGAGAGAGAGAGAGATAGAGAGAGAGAGAGAGAGAGAGGCAGAGAGAGAGAGAGAGAGAGAGAGAGAGAGAGAGAGAGAGAGAGAGAGAGAGAGAGAGAGAGAGAGAGAGAGAGAGAGAGAGAGAGAGAGAGAGAGAGAGAGAGAGAGAGAGAGAGAGAGAGAGAGAGAGAGAGAGAGAGAGAGAGAGAGAGTGAGAGAGAGAGCCGTTGCCTGAATGTTGCTTTGTTTCTTCTAGGAAAATGCTGAAGTTAAAACTACTTGTGAACACAAATCATGGGCAATTGTACTTCCTTCAGTAATATTTCCCCATTACCCTTCGAACTCGGTCTAAAGAAACCAAATACTAAGTAACAGACTATGTTCCTGCAGGAATTCATGACTGTTCCCACATTATCCCGAACTGGGTGACCTGATATCCTGGTAAATCGTCCCCTTCACCGGCCTCACATATCCAGGATTTAATTGATCCTAACGACGGTCGGGATGAGGCAATCATATAACCTCCATGAGAACAAATACTTCACCAGGAATGCCTATTACTATAATGATGTCGGGCAGAAGAAAGGACAATCTTCCCTTCATTAACAACCTGCAAATATGTTTCCCGCTTCAGGAGTGGACTAAATACTTTGAATCGAGTTGTTAGAGCATTCAGGAGAAAATCAACTGTTGATATTAGACTTATACGAAGTTTTAACTGATTTCGCTTAATGGAAATCAGCTATTGACGTTGTACTCGTGAACGTGATTTTCGAAAAATTTCCACAAATGTCCATCGGCACTACTTATGAGATGATAAAAAGGAGGTCCCTTCAAAATTATATATATAGGCTTCGCCGACGACCTAGCTATACTAACTGGAGATCAAGAGACTGTAATAAAGCAAGTAGAAGCACTCAAAGAATGTGCCGTAAATGTGGGACTACAAATATCTTTCGGGAAAACTCAAGTCCTGGGTTAGAAAGGCAATAAAATGCAAACCAAATACGGCATGATCAAAAAAGTCTCACACTTCAAACACCCGGGAGAATTCATCGAACCAACTGGATCCGAAACAATCTTGCAACAAAACCGTGTCCAGAATACAAAGAAAGCACTCAGACTAATCCAAAACCTCTACAATAAAAAATGCATGTCAAGACAAACCAAATTTCGACACTACAACACCGCCTTTAAACCGGCAACCATCTAAGCTAGCTAAACACCAACACTCAAGAAGAAATACGAACTTAAAGAAATCAGGGAAGAAGAAAGAAAAGTTATTTGGAAAATATTCTGCGCAAGACTCACTCTGATGACTGATGGGTACAGACTGCAATCAATCGAGACAACTAAAAATACTCGAACATCGAAGTCGACAAAAAGACGACTGAAATGAAAGACTAACCACTGCACAACAACATCGTTAAAAGAAGTACAAAAAGAAATTCCAACATAACAGACACATCAGACAGAAACTCCTTCCGCAACAAAGTGAACAAATGGAAAGTCGAACCAGAGCAAGCAAGACCAAAACTCTACAGACCTAAATGGTCTGATGAAAGGAAATTGGCATTCCCCAATAGAATGAAGGAATACTGGCGAAATAAGAAAAACATCAATAATTGAGTCAAAGTGCTTAACTCTTTCCAATATTAGGAAAATATGCTTCTAATTATAATAATAAAAGTTATATATATATATATATATATATATATATATATATATATATATATATATATATATATATATACATGATATGTTTCTCTGTTACCTATTGCGGTCACGATTTTTGACTAATTGTTACCGAAGTTGACCAACAAGCGTTTTATATAAAACTAAATATCAAGTACATTAAAGGCTAAAACCAAAAGTCCGTCACGAAGTGGCTGCGTAAACTAAGTAGATTTCCCACGTGAAGTTATACAATAGAGAAATCTCCACACGAGAGCCGAACATTTCCAGAAACGGCCGAACTAGCTTTTGGCGGGAAACTCACTAGTCCGTTATCGGCCCACATTTAATAAAAGTGCAAATATCTCGGTTAATATAGAGAATAAATGTTTAAAACAATATTTATAGTAAATTTAATTTGCAATAAGATTGATTCTATACAATTTTTTGATCCGACGAATGGTAACGGAGATATTTCGAATTTTCAAAAATCCTCCCTCCCACTTGTCCGATTTCAGCCATTAACGAACTTGATCTGATTTCCCTTAAGGGAAATCTGCTAAAAGGGAGGGATGGCTTAGAGAAAAGAAATTTTGAATATTCGGAATATTTCCGTAATTAAATATCGGATTGAAAACTTTAACTGAGCCAATCTCAATGCAAATTTTATTTCCTTTGAATGTTGATATGTACTTATTTTCTCTATTATGAATATTAACCGATATATTTGCATATTTTAGTTTTTGAAACTTTAGTCAACCCTCTACTTATACTCATGTTATATTAACAGTAAACTCTTGTATCATGAACTACATTATTTCAAGCTTAAATATAAAATATTATTTTCATTAAATTTTTAATGTGTGAGGTACATGTAAATGTTATGTGATGACATGACTATTTTAAGAATTTACGTTCTTAACTCAAAAATGTTTTTTTTTTTTTTTCTACACCATACTCGATATTTAATAGTTTCATTCAACACTTAAGATCATGTTCGCTAATGGCTGAATTTGAACTAGGATAGGGGCGTGTGGTCTAGAGAGGGAGGGGAATTCAAAAATTCAAAATACCTCCGTAGTTTGGAATTTGATCGCCAATGAGCTCATTTTCAATAGCTCTTTTTTCCTAAGAAAGTTGAAACTCAACAAATTACTAAAACGATGGAGGGAGGAACTCATTAAATAAAATCCTTAGCCCCGCCCAGGCTAGACAAGTGTGGTTACCTGTAGATAACCCGTCCCAATTTGCAATCGTAGCATAAAGCAGACATTAATAAATAATAATAATAAAGGGTTAAAATGGTAAATCATCCGAGACTAGTAACCAATAACAAGTGCTATCGCTGTACTAATTTTAGTTTTACAAATATTGAACAGTTTATATTTAGCTCCGTTTAATATTCAGTTGATCAAACCAATCCACGAGAAAATAAATACAAAAATGGCGAGTGGCTTATTTTTCCTCCATTTATTTGTATTTACATTGCCGCCAGTTCGTTACAGACGTAGTCAAAGAATTGTATTCGTGATGTTATATTTGTGCTCTGACGAATAACTTCTCTAATTAAAGCAAACATTCTGTTTTCCTTCCAACTCCTGCTGAATGATTCGATATAGCGTGCATAATAGTTCAGCTTATTCTATATATAAGTGCATGAGAACTTAAATTGGAGCCCGACTGGGAACAATGTTGTAATATTGAAATTGGCAAGAAAGTAATTTCGTTTTTTTAGTGTAAAATAAAACTCAATTTTTTCTATACGAAAAATTAAACTTAATCGGTCGAATATCTTCCGTCTCGTAAATGACCTTTTGCCATCTTTCTAATAACTTGATGAACCGACACTCATAGAATTTCTAGACCTTAACAGCAAAAGTCCGTCACGCAGGGGCTGCGCAAACTAATTAGATTTCCCTCATGATGGTTTAGCTCACTGATCTCACCTCATCAAATATTCTCTGTTTATATGATAACAGTGGTTTCATACAAATTTCGATCCGATGCATAATAGCAGGATATTAAGAATTTTCAAAATACCCACCTCTATCTCACCCCCCCCCCCCAACTACCCCCGTCCGATTTCAGCCATCAACAAACTCGATTTTAGTAGATTTCCTTTAAGGGAAATCAGCTATTGAGGTCTTACTCATGATGCGATTTTCGAAAAATTTCTTCAAATGTCCATCAATTCTTCCCAGGAGATGACGAAAATGAGGTCCGTTCAAAATTATATATATATATATATATATATATATATTTGTCTGTTAACACTCTAGCGGTCGCAATTTTTATTTAATCGTCACCAAACTCGGTATTTAATCGTTTTAGGTAAAAAGGAAGATCAAGTTCGTTAACGGCTGAAATCGTGGGGGGACCAGTGGGAGGGGGTTGGGTTTAGAGGGAAGGAATTTCCAAAATTCGAAATATCTCCATGACTATACGTCGGATCGAAAAATTGTATAGAACCAATCTTATTGAAAATTAAATGTACTATAAATATTGTTATATACATTTATTCTCTATCTTGAATATTAACCGAGATATTTGCATTTTTCAGTTTTCAGCCATCAGCAAACCGCCACTTCTACACATGTTACATAAACAATACTCTGCTAAATAATAAATCACGTTATTCGAAGTTTAAATACCAAAAATTGTATTCAAGAGATCTTTATTATACGAGATACATGCAAATATGAAATATGTCCCGGTGCCCCCCCCCCCCTCCCCGTCTTAAGGTTTTGGACTTCTAAAATTTGATTGATTGAGATAACAATTATTCTGACTCATTATTAATTACAGTACTAGATCTAGTAAATAGATCTCAATAAAATTAATATGTTATATTCTGATATATTTCAGTAATTATTTTTCTTTCAGGTGTGAGGCGGGCAGACCCGTTTGTTTACATTTCTAACCTAACGCTTCCTGTCGGCAGGTTATTGAAATTGGATGAAACATTTCTTATTTCCGTTTCTATTTATTCACGGTGGTGTTGTGTTACCAGTAATTAGATTTACCTATTACTAAACTTCACGATGGAAATCTTCTTAGTTTACGTAGCTCCTGCGTGACAGACTTTTTATTTTTTCATAAAAGTTGATAAGAATCTAACAAAAATTACGACCGCTAGAGCGTTAACAAACAATATATATATATATATATATATATATATATATATATATATATATATATAGAGAGAGAGAGAGAGAGAGAGAGAGAGCAATATCGGCTCGCTGGGAACGCTCCAAATAAATAAATAAAATATAATATTCATTTATTTAGGTGTGTCGCAATTTAAGCGATGCACACATTTTCTTGTTATGATTCTAAAATAGTAGAGGTAAAGCCACCTTATAAAAACCAATAAAAAAGGTTAAAAATAGAATACATAACAAAATCACCTTCTTGGCAACCAAATATAAATGTCTACTTTATATTTAAAAAAAAGAATGAATCCGATTTGCTCTGCAGATTCCTTCAGGGGAAGTCAGCTATTGAGGTTGTACTCGTGACGCAATGTTTAGCAAATTTTCTTCGAATATCCATCAGTCCTACCAAATAAACGCCAAAAAAGTCTGTCACGCAGAGGCTGCGTAAACCAAGCAGATTTTCCCACTTGCGCCACGCATTGCATTTATCTCAAAAACTGAAAGTTCTATGAGAACGATATTTTCATATTTAAGCTTCAACTTAAGTGCTTTATGATATAACAGGTTACTATGACGAGTAGGATTGGGAGTTCACTGAAGGCCAAAAACTGAAGAAATGGAAATAACCGATGAATAATTAAGATATTGAAAATTCGCGTATAGCAGCATTTATAGAACATTAAATGTTCAGTAAGATTTATTGATTTCACTTTTCCGATCCGACGTATAATATGGGAGTATTTCGAATTTTCGAAATTCCCCCACTCTACCCCCCCCCTGTCAGATTTCAGCCATTAACAAAATTGATAGCAGGCACGAAGAATTGAAATCTACCTACAACAATTATAAAAGAGGCACAGCAAACAAAACTTTTAAATTCCCATTAACATGTCACAATCACAAACTCCATATCGGTTGGATTTTCCCCCGATATTGATTTTATTCCAGTTTTTACTGAGCATAAACCTCCCCCATAATAATAATAATAAAATATATATATATACATATATATATATATATATATATATATATATATATATATGTTTGTGTGTGTGTGTGTGTGTGTGTGTGTTTCTCTGTTACCTATAGCGGTCACAATTTTTGTCTTATTGTTACCGAAGTTGACAAATAAGCTTTTTATATAAAACTAAATATCAAGTTCATTAACGGCTAAAACCAAAAGTCCGTCACGCAGAGGCTGCGTAAACTAAGCAGTTTTCCCACGTGAAGTAATACAATAGAGAAATCTCCATACGAGTGCCGAACAGTTACAGAAACGGCCGAACTAGCTTTTGGCGGCACTCACTCGTCCGTTATCGGCCCCCATTTAATAAAAATGCAAATATCTCGGTTAATATTCAAGATAGAGAATAAATATATAGAACAATATTTATAGTAAATTTAATTTGCAATAAGATTGGTTCTATACAAAGTTTTGATCCGACGTATGGTAACAGAGATATTTCGAATTTTCAAAAATTTCACCTACCACTTGTCCGATTTCAGCCATTAACGAACTTGATCTGATTTCCCTTAAGGGAAATCTGCTAAAAGGAAAGGATGGCTTTAGAGGAAGGAAATTTTGATTATTCAAAATATTTCCGTAATTAAACATCGGATTGAAAACTTTAACTGAGCCAATCTCAAGCAAATTTTATTTCCTTTGAATGTTGATAATATACATATTATGTACTTATTTTCTCTATTATGAATATTAACCGATATATTTGCATGTTTTAGTTTTTGAAACTTTAGTCAACCCTTTACTTATACTCATGTCATATTAACAGTAAACTCTTGTATCATGAACTACATTATTTCAAGCTTAAATATAAAATATTATTTTCATTAAACTTTTAATGTGTGAGGTACATGTAAATGTTATGTGATGACATGACTATTTTAAGAATTTACGTGCTTAACTCAAAAATGTTTTTTTTTTTTTTTCTACACCATACTCGATATTTAATAGTTTCATTCAACACTTAAGATCATGTTCGCTAATGGCTGAATTTGAACTAGGATAGGGGCGTGTGGTCTAGAGAGGGAGGGGAATTCAAAAATTCAAAATACCTCCGTAGTTTGGAATTTGATCGCCAATGAGCTCATTTTCAATAGCTCTTTTTTCCTAAGAAAGTTGAAACTCAACAAATTACTAAAACGATGGAGGGAGGAACTCATTAAATAAAATCCTTAGCCCCGCCCAGGCTAGACAAGTGTGGTTACCTGTAGATAACCCGTCCCAATTTGCAATCGTAGCATAAAGCAGACATTAATAAATAATAATAATAAAGGGTTAAAATGGTAAATCATTCGAACCAATAACACGTGCTATCGCTGTTCTAATTTTAGTTTTACAAATATTGAACAGTTTATAATTAGCTCCGTTTAATATTCAGTTGATCAAACCAATCCCATGAGAAAATAAATACAAAAATGGCGAGTGGCTTATTTTCCCTCCATTTATTTGTATTTACATTGCCGCCAGTTCGTTACAGACGTAGTCAAAGAATTGTATGTGTGATGTTATATTTGTGCTCTGACGAATAACTTCTCTAATTGAAGCAAACATTCTGTGTTCCTTCCAACTCGTGCTGAATGATTCGATATAGCGTGCATAATAAATCAGCTTGTTCTATATATAAGTGCATGAGAACTTAAATTGGAGCCCGACTGGGAACAATGTTGTAATATTGGTATTGGCAAGAAAGTAATTTGGTTTTTTTAGTGTAAAATAAAACTCTATTTTTGGTCGAGTATCTTCCGTCTCTTAAATGACCTTTTGCCATCTATCTAATAACTTGATGAACATACGCTCATAGAATTGCTAGACCTTAACAGCAGGGGCTGCGTAAACTAATCAGATTTCCCTCATGATGGTTTAGCTCACTGATCTCACCTCATCAAATATTCTCTGTTTATATGATAACAGTGGTGTCATACAAATTTCGATCCGATGCATAATAGCGGGATATTAAGAATTTTCAAAATACCCTCTTCTAACTCACCCCCCCCCCAACTACCCCCGTCCGATTTCAGCCATCAACAAACTGGATTTTAGCAGATTTCCCTTAAGGGAAATCAGCTATTGAGGTCGTACTCATGATGCGAATTTCGAAAAATTTCTTCAAATGTCCATAGATACTACCCTCGAGATGAAGAAAATGATGTACGTTCAAAATTATATATATAGACATATATATATATATATATATATATATATATATATATATATATATATATATATATATATATATATTTGTCTGTTAACACTCTAGCGGTTGCAATTTTTATTTAATCGTCACCAAACCCTCTTCCGAGCTCTCAGATGAAATACCAATAAGTTATGGATTATTGCAAGGGGAAAGTCTCAGTCCAATCCTTTTCATTTGTTTTCTAAGCGACATAATTTCTTTTTTCCATAATAGTGGTGCGACAGGGATCCCAATAGACAGCGCAAATGAAATCATAATGCTCTTATTTGCTGACGACATTATACTTCTAAGTACTTCATGGCACGAAGCTCATAAAAAACTTAAAATATTAGAAACTTATTGTAACCAAAACTCACTCATGTTGAATCCAGACAAATCCAAAACAATTGTATTCCACAAATCCCCCCGAACTAAAAATTTGAAACCTCTTTACTGGCAGGATAAAGAATTGGAGTACATTAAAACCCACACATACCTTGGAGTGCCTTTTTCCTCATCAGGAAGATTTTCCAAAGCTGCAGAACATTTCAGCCAGAGATCAAATGCGGCAAGTGCAAAGGTTAGGGAAATACTGGGAAGAGTATTTCATGTGTCAATGGTGTCATCTACGCTTCTTTATGGAGCAGAGATTTGGGCTCCAAATTACCTAGATCTTGTGGAATTGGTACAGCTGAGGTTCTGGAAGTATTTGTATTCTTAGCCAAGAAGTTCCCCGAAATACATATACACGTTTGGAAACTGCCCGAGCGCACTTAAGTGTAGTTATATTTAAGAAAATTATTAATTTCTGTGTTAAACTGCTCTCAATGCCTGACCACCGACTTCCAAAAAAATGTTTTCTTAAGCTGCTTAGTTTGCACAATAGGAAAAGCGACATAAAATATAATTGGGTGTCACAAGTAAAATTTATAGCAGGAAATAATTATGTTGAAGAATATTTTTTCGAATCTTTAGACCAACAAACTTTGCTAGCCAACAAGATCACAATCATTGAAACAATTGTAAATAATCTCCATTCCGTTGACGTAGATAGAGTTCTTAACTCAAGTTACAGCCGAATATATAGAAGTATTTGTAGTTTTAACCATTCTCTCCCTGAAAATTATTTAACGTTCCACACAAACATAAATAAAATCAAACTTATCAGTCAAATAAGGATTTCCTCTAGCGAGTATTTAAAATTATCCTACAGAAACATGACTCAAATTATAAATACTGGAGAGGTATGTAAATGGTGCCAAAAATATATTTACCTACATTTGAATCATTTACTGCTGTATTGCCCCGCTTTTACATCACACAGGATAAAATTCCTTGACAAATATATAGTGCCTCAAAGAGAATACCTATCATTGGTAAACATTCTGGATTACAACAATGAAAGTAAAGTTAATGATATTTTTTGTTTCTTATCAAAAGTTTGTGAAAGGTAACAATATAAAAGAAAGAATTGTATTATTTTTTATGGGGGTGCTTATTCAATAATAATCGGCAAATTATTTATTATATGCAGTTATACTTATTATTAGAAGAGTTATACTTATCTTAGATAATAGTCATGTTAATCTGATATGTTAGAAAACTGATCTTTATTTAGACATTAAAAAAGAATGAATAATTTACATTTACATTAAATTATAACCTATTGAATTCAGTATTATAATCATTTAGATTAATATTAATATTGTATTACGTGCCAATGCATATGGTGTTCAGTTGTAATTCTAGGAATTATTATTATTTTATGTATACATACTTTAAGACGTATAATATACTAATAACCATACTAACACTAATTGGCCAGACTCTTGGCAACATGTTGTAAACAGAAGCCAATAAGAATATCTATCTATCTATCTATCTATCTAATAACTTGATGAACCCACGTCATAGAATTTCTAGACCTTAACAGCAAAAGTCCGTCACGCAGGGGCTGCGCAAACTAATTAGATTTCCCTCATGATGGTTTAGCTCACTGATCTCACCTCATCAAATATTCTCTGTTTATATGATAACAGTGGTGTCATACAAATTTCGATCCGATGCATAATAGCGGGATATTAAGAATTTTCAAAATACCCTCTTCTAACTCACCCCCCCCCCAAACTACCCCCGTCCAATTTTAGCAATCAGCTATTGAGGTCGTACTCATGATGCGATATTCGAAAAATTTCTTCAAATGTCCATCGATCCTACCCAGGTGATGACGAAAATGAGGTCCGTTCAAAATTATATATATAGACATATATATATATATATATATATATATATATATATATATATATATATATATTTGTCTGTTAACACTCTAGCGGTCGCAATTTTTATTTAATCGTCCCCAAACCCGGCATTTAATCGTTTTAGGTAAAAAGGAAGATCAAGTTCGTTAACGGCTGAAATCGTGGGGGGACCAGTGGGAGGGGGGTGGTTTACAGGGGGGATTTTCGAAAATTAGAAATATCTCCGTTACTATACGTCGGATCAAAAAATTGTATGGAGCCAATCTTATTGCAAATTAAATGTCCTATAAATATTGTTATATACATTTATTCTCTATCTTGAATATTAACCGAGATATTTGCATTTTTCAGTTTTCAGCCATCAGCAAACCGCCACTTCTCATGTTACATAAACAATACTCTGGCTACATAATAAATCAAATTATTCGAAGTTTAAATACCAAAAATTGTATTCAAGAGAGCTTTATTATACAAGATACATGCAAATATGAGATATGTCCCGGTGCCCCCCCCCTCCCCGTCTTAAGGTTTTGGACTACTAAAATTTGATTGAGGGAGATAACAATTATCCTGACTCATTATTAATTAGAGTACTAGATATAGTAAATAGTTCTCAATAAAATTAATATGTTATATTCTGATATATTTCAATAATTGTTTTTCTTTCCGTTGTGAAGCGGGCAGACCCGTTTGTTTACATTTCTAACCTAACGCTTCCTGTCGGCAGGTTATTAAAAATGGATGAAACATTTCTTATTTCCGTTTGTATTTATTCACGGTGGTGTTGTGTTACCAGTATGCAGATTTATCTATTACTAAACTTCACGAGGGAAATCTTCTTAGTTTACGCAGCCCCTGCGTGACGGACTTTTTATTTTTTCATAAAAGTTGATAAGAATCTAACAAAAATTACGACCGCTAGAGCGTTAACAAACAATATATATATATATATATATATATATATATATATATATATATATATATATATATATATATAGAGAGAGAGAGAGAGAGAGAGAGAGAGAGAGAGAGAGAGAGAGAGAGAGAGAGAGAGAGAGTGAGAGAGAGAGAGAGAGAGAGATAGAGAGAGAGAGAGAGAGAGAGAGAGAGAGGAGAGAGAGAGAGAGAGAGAGAGAGAGAGAGAGATTCAATATGATTGAATGTTTTTATTATTATTATTTATTTACGTCCACATTTTGCTGCTATGGCTAATCGGGACGGGTTAACTATAGGTTACCACCCTTTTCTAGCCTGGGTGGGACTAAGAATTTTATTTACGAGTCCGTCACTAAATAAATTCCAACTTGCCCGGGCGGGAATCGAACTCGCCACTCTAGGTTTACCATGTGCCATTTAAAGCCAACGCTTTATGTCACATGGCTAACCTGAGGCCCGATTTATTTATTGTATTAGAGTCTATATAACTATGCATAAAAAATGTGTCCTGAGATTGGTTTTTGATATGAATTATGTACATTTAATTATAAGAAACGACATCCTTGATTATAAATTTAATTATTCAGTGTGTTAAACATTGGAGTGGGATTGATTAGGAACTAATTTTAACTTATTATTCAAAACTAAAAATTCTATTCTATACGCCTCTACATTTAGTTGGTATTGAAAAACAATACTCCCAGACAGGAAATGTAATTGTAAATAATGAAGCCTTCCTATAAAAATTCCATCATTATTCTGGCTACAATGATTTCCCGAGCATCATCAATATATATATATATATATATATATATATATATATATATATATATATATATATATATACTAGCTAAGGTATCCGGCTTCGCTCGGGAAATCATTTAAGGCTGAATGATATTTTTTTTGGGCAAGGCTTCAATGTTTACAACTACACTTCCCGTCGGCGCGCATTGTTTTGCCGTGAGGGTCAGGCAGGCGACTTATAAATGAGAAATTTTATATTTGAAGAATAAATAAAAATGTGTTCCTAATCTATCCCTTGCCACTTTTTAATTCACCTTTTTGAATACTTCAAACCATAATCATGGATAGTATTTATTACAATTAAATATCGTCTATAATAAAACTTATTTTCTGTCAAAAACCAATCCGAGCACATATAGTTGAAGCAGAGTTTAGCACGTAAGGTTAGATTCGTAATAGTAGATCTTCGTGGTAATCACTTCCCCTAATGCCCAGCATTTCACAGGAAATTAGTATACTCAATTAACTCTATTAGCCTCCGTCTATTTCCGCTCTCGCATTAGAGCTACCAACACTCTTCTCCTTAAATTATTAATTCAAAATATTATTGTAATAATTTATCTACCTGATGGAATTAAATAATAGTGTTACCCTAAAAATAATTTCATTTACACTAAAAAAGCTAGTCGAGGGGAGGAGATCGTAGCCGTCCCTGCAACCTAAGTAATACTTTCAACAATCATATCGAGTTTAAAACGCATATTGTCTTTTGTCATAATGACATACCATTAACGTTTAATTGTTGTGATAGTACATATTTGTTTCAATAACATGAAGATATCGGAAATAAGATAGTATATAACCAAAATCACAGAGTTTGATTCCCTACTACTTCCGCTATCACTCCTTGAGGAAATTCAGCACAATTCTTTTTTTTAAATAATACATTATACAAATTAAATAATGGAAATGCTCTTATAGTTTAAATTTCTATTGGAAATAAATAACAAAGTTATTTTCTAGGGAAAATAAATAAATGAGGCGAAGGGGGAGGAGGATTTATAATCTCACTAATCCGAATCATACTTAGAACTAAATAATCGAAATAGATAAGACGAAACATAACATCATTTGTCATAATATGCCTATATTAAAAACACTGAAATAAGTAGTAATAAAATCGTCGACTCCCGCTATAGAGTAAGCTTATATACATAAAATACTCAATATTACGACATAAGTGAATGAAACAAAAGTTGCTCTAAATAACAAATTAAACAACTTTTGTTATGTGCACCTTTGCCGAAAAACAAATAGAAAATGAAATATCGTGAATTTTTACTTAAGGCCTCCCTTATAACTCCCACTCCCGTTCGAACCCAAAAAGTTTAATATAGGTTATAATCATAAGAGAATTACTGCTAATTGACATACCGAGTTTTGTTAAGTTCGGTTCAATCGTTAGCGCCCAATAAAATAGTTGACTCCCGCTTTAGTTTATAGTATATATTTCGTTTATACTTCGTTAAAAGTCAAAAATGAATATTACAAAAGTTACTCTAAATAACAAAATAAAAAACTTTCGTTAGGTTCATATTTGCCGAAAAACGAATAGAAAACGAAATACCGCTATTTTAAATGCAGGAAATTTCACGAAACAAATCAATGTACAGACAGAGGTTACAATTATATATATATATATATATATATATATATATATATATATATATATATATATACACACAAAATTGTAACCTCTGTCTGTACATTGATTGTTTTCGCGAAATTTTACGATAACCTTTCGTTTCACATGTCATAGATACCATAACTGCATTTTGTTTCTTTCGTGTATGTTTGTTTGTTTGTTTGTTACCTTTTCACGCATAAACGGCTGAACCGACTTTTATGAAACTTGGTATGTATATTACTACTACCCCAACTTAGACTTTAGGCTATATTAATATCCTCTGAGACGAACAGGAGTGGGGGTTATAAAGGAAGCCTGAAATTAAAAAATAGCGATATTTCGTTTCCTATTGCTTTTCGGCAAACATAAACATAACAAAAGTTCTTCACTTTGTTATTTAGAGTAACTTTTGTTATATACATTTTTTTCGTATACCGAAGTTTAAATGCATTATACGCTAAAAATGATAGCGGGAGTCAACTATATTATTTGCCAAAAAAGACTCCACCGAACTAAATAAAACTTTGTGTATTAGCAGTGAGGCCTTCATTATAATAAGCCATACCAACATTTTTATGGACGGGGAGGAGTGGGGGTTATAAGGCAAGCCTGAAATTAAAAATAGCGATATTTCGTTTCCTATTGGATTTTCCGCAAATATAAACATAACAAAAGTTGTTTATTTTGTTATTTGGAGTAACCTTTGTTATGTACACTTTTGTCGTATACCTAAGTATAAATGAGTTATACGTTAACACTTTAGCGGGCACTAACGGCTGAACCGAACTTAACAAAACTCGGTATGTCAATTAGCATTAATTCTTCCATGATTCAAGTTATATTAAAATTTTTAAGTTCGAACGGGAGGGGGGTTAAAAGGGAGGCCTGAAATAAAAAATAATTCACCATATTTACATGTATAAGAGACGGAAAATATAAAAATATCGAAGACTGTGAAGCCTTATCGAACAAATAATTCTATTATTAGCAAATCCACGGCATCAATCCTAAGATGGGTATCAATCCTAAACACTGGGACGGGTAAATGTCAAAATATTGTGCAATGTAAAGCCTGCTAAAAAATACCATCACCATTCAGCCTCAAATGAATTCCCGGGCGAAGCCGGGTATCTGAGCTAGTATATAAATATATATATATATATATATATATATATATATATATATATATATATGGAATTTTACGCGTTATTGGAAATACTTTTTGTTAAAATGTTACTAAACTCAACATTCAAACATCTTATTTAAAATCACGTTTCTTAAATTCTCACCGAAACGATTACAGAATATTATGATAAAGCAAATCAAAAGATCCGAATGTGCATGTCAGGTGTTTGGATTTCCAAGTCCACAGCAAGTAAATTCTTGTAATAGATTCCACATAAACGCAGAAATAGGACTAATTATTAATTCAAATCTTATTGAAACAGGAGTATTTGCAAAAGGAGAGTGTGTGGGTGGTAAAAGAACAGCTGTACAAATATTAAATATTGAAGATGCAACAAGCAGAGAGGTATAAATAGTTGCTCTTTGGATGAGAAAAGCATTCAGTATCTGGTTGTAGATCAATCATGTTGGCATCTGTATTATTGTCTTGCTTGGGAGTCTTCCTATTGGGGACAGACGCAGCCCAAGGTGACGTCATCAGAGCTCTACTGCCCAAACTGCAAGAGGACATCAATGCTAAGCTGGACATCCCTTCAGTCAGTCACGAGTGGGAAGACAACCAGTCCTGGGTCGACCGACGAAAACGCAACTTGGACTGCACAGGAGGAACCTCTTGGGACCTCAAAGAGCTGCAGCTGATCGGAGACGCCATCCCAAGGGAAACAGGAATATACGGACTCTTCAGGTTCAAAGGCCTCTTGTTCAATTACCAAAACTGTCATATGGATCTGTTCGGAGGGATTGAACAAGGGCCGGAGACCGGGATGATCGGCGAACATAAACTCATCATCAAAGTAACTCCTGAAGCAGTCGGAGCTTCGCAGTGCAAACTGACAGTCACTCACTTCGTCGTTGATTCTCTGAAGAAAGTGTTCGTCAACGAAGACGGCAACTTGCGATTCACAACCACCGGTTACAAAGACATCCTTGAAAAATTCAGATCTGGACTTCAAGGCAGCATTCAAGCTGAACTAGGGAAGTTCGTTGGGAAGTCATACACAGTCGACGAACCTTGCAAGTAACTTGTAAACTTTTATACGTTCAGAACATGTAATCACTTTATTGTCTAGTAAAATTAATTTTCTAATAAATGAATCTTTGTCTTACTACTTTACCCTGCCAAGAGAAAGTTATTCTAGATGCACCTAATTCTTGCTGAGACCAATTACTATTTGCTCCTAAGCAATATATGAATGTTCGTCACGCAGTGTCTTCGTAAACTAAGCAGATATCTCACATACGCAGGCATCACTTTCAACAATATTTTTGCATATCCCGTGTTCTGTGTATATGCATCTTTGTGAAAAACCTCATGGACCATATAATTCACTAACACTATACTATTCTGTATACAGAACCATGTATGAACTAAAGATCCTTGGGCCTAAATCAGGTCCAAAGCGCAACGATGAAATAAAGTAATAATTAATAAAGTAATAAGAATGAAACTAAGAAGATGACTATGTTTCAGGAAAATAATCTATATTGCGGTATATAGTATGTCACTAAAGTATAAAATATTAATTTAACTGTGTTAATAGGTACCATAAATAACTGGTGATACCTGGTAGCGGGTACACCTCCCCCAGCACTTTCCACAGTGTTCATGCTCTTAAATTATTGATTCATGAGAACTAATCCAATTCGCGTTTCTAATAATCATAACACTTCTTTTGTAAAATTATAATCTCCAAATTACATATAAATCAATCTTATATCGGGGCTGGTGGCGCAGAATTATAACTTTATCTTTGAATTCCCACACCAACAGAGCTGACACAAACCTGTCTATAAACTAAGTGCATATAATAATATCTTCTGCTGCAATAAAAAAATTTCTTCTCGTAACAAATCCCACCAGTAGTAAAAAGACATGAGTTTTACTCATACATTCAAAAAGAATTCGTTAAGGAGAAGATAAAAACTCTTATAGCAACAACAATTACAATATTTGTAATAACACATAACAATAACATAATAACTTTCATATAACACGAATATAGTTTTATAAAATTAACAATAATTGTAATAACACATAACAATAGTTCCAACATAGCATAATAGCTAGAATAATAATTATAATATAGTTCAACTAACATAAGACAATATACTGTAGATATACAAAAACATAAGTCTGTGACCCTGCTCAATGTAAACAGACCAGGGAAGGTTACTGTAACCAGTAACTCTAGTACAATATGTATAGTAATTTTTAAGTGTCTTTAGTCTTGGTATGTAAAAATAGCATAAACACAAGTTGTTACACTCTAATTTAACAACAATGTGCAATATTATAAAGTAGACACTGTATTTTTACAGCCCTCAAGAAGAGAAAATAAAATTCTGGAAATATCGGCATAAACTAAGAAGTTTCTTTCAACAATTATGACCAAACCTCCAAGAAAAACAACAACACTAAATATATATATATATATATATATATATATATACACATATATCTTTATATATATAATTCTACTGTACGTGTGTATGTCACTGAACTCCTCCTAGACGGCTGGACCGATTTGAATTAATTTTTAAATACGCGTTTGGGCGACGCCTCAGATGGTTTAGCGCCGCAGGTCCCCGTAAATGTAATGAAATGTTACTATGTTTATCTAATGTGTGTCCTTAGAGTTTATGTATGTCATCTAAATACAGCTGAGTTCGGCAGCGAGAGGTTTTCACTTTCAGACACTGTTATTTATTATTCAAATTTATTTTAATCTGATTTGAATGTCGCCATTATTTTATTTTCTATATTTATATTTATGTATTTGCATTATTATTGTTGAGGGTTTTGATTTATTTCAAAGATTGGTCTACAACTATTTGGTTTGTAAAGACGTGTAGTGCGCACTCTGCCAGATTATATAGAACTAAAATGTCTTCTTCTCCTCTAATTTTTCTTTTTCTTTTTGCGTACCGAGTTTTCGTGATTTTTTATTTTCTCTTTGTTTTTAGGCAATCATGTACATAACAAATGTGGTTTTTGAAGCTTTTGTTTTAAACATAATATTATTAAATTTAATATCTTAATCACTTGATATATCATTCAGGACAACGTCTGCGGGGTCCGCAAGTATATATATATAAACATTAATATAGATTTGGAAAATTAGGTGAAAGTGTAATAATTATAAAGGTGTGGAAGCAGGTACAATTAATTCAAACGTTAGAAAACATTTTTCTGGAATACAATATGTGAACGCTCAAAGCTGTATGCATTGTTTTACTGCAAAAACTGGATATAACAAAAGTTACTCGAAATTGTTAAGTAAACACTTCCTGTTATGAACATTTTTCGCTAAAAACTAATAGTATATGACAAATATTGCATTACAAAATACATTACCCCCGACCCCATTCGCACTTAAGATTGTTAACACTGCTTATAATCTAATTAAGGGTTGGTGCAAACTCAGATACTGAGTTTTGTACGGAGAATTGTGCACCTTATATTTATTACCTCATCTATAATATTTTGCGTAGCTCTTGAATATACATCGATATAGGACAGTAGTTAATTAACAAAAGTTACATAAAATATCAAAATAAGAAAGTTTTTTAATAAGCTTGTTTGCCGGTTCTTTTGCATTTCCCAACCTATTTCGTTTTTATGAATATTCGTACAGCCTATAGGCTATGTAAGGGAAATCAGCTATTAAGGTTGTACTCATGTCGGAATTTTCGAAATTTTTCTTCAACTGTCCATCGATCCTACCGAATAGATGACGAAATGAGGTCCGTTCAAAACTGTATATATATATATATATATATATATATATATATATATATATATATATATATATATATATATATATATATATATATATATATTTGTCTGTTATGGCTCTAGTAGTCGCAAATTTTGTTTAATCGTTACCAAACTCGATATTTAGTCGTTTTATGTAAAAAGAAAGTTTAAGTTCGTTAACGGCTGAAATCGGACCACTGAGAGGGGAGGGGGGTTTAGAGGGAGGATTTTCGAAAATTCGAAATATCTCCGTTACTATACGTCGGATTGTACAGACTATACGTACAATTGTACAGAACCAATCTTATTGCAAATTAAATTTACTATAAATATTGTCATATACAATTTTTCTCTATCTTGAATATTAACCAATATATTTGCTTTTTATTAAATCGGGGCGCCTAACGGACGAGAGTTTCTTTCCCGCCAAAAGCTAGTTCGGCCGTTTCCTTCACTGGCTTGGTTCTCCTGAAATTTCTGTATTGTAGAACTTCACGTTGGAAATCTGCTTAGTTCACCCTCCCCCTGCGTGACGGACTTTTTACTTATTGGTTGTATTTGTCTCTAAATGAGATAGTGCATGATTTATGTATGTTTGTATATATATATATATATATATATATATATATATATATATAATATATGTACATATATCTTCTTTAAGTATTTATTTAAGTTTTATTACTGGAAGAGGTTATTAATTGTTTGTAGACCCTTTTAGAAGATTTTCCTGGAGGGAAATCAGCTATTGAGGTCGTACTCACGACTCGATTTTGGAAAAATTCCCTCAAATGTCTATCAATCGTTTTCAGGAGATGACGACAGTGAGGCCCGTTCAACTCTTCAAAACTATATATATATATATATATATATATATATATATATATATATATATGTGTGTGTGTGTGTGTGTGTGTGTGTGTGTGTGTGTGTCTGTTAACGCTCTAGCGATCGCAATTTTGGTTTTATCTTGGGAAACTCAGTATTTAATCGTTTTATGTAATACTAAAGAACAAAGTCGTCAAAAGCTCAAATCGAGCAGTGGGAATATTCTTAATGTCTTAATATTTTGAGTCACATCGGAAAATGATATATAGAACCAATCTTATTGCAAATGTAATGTTTCATAAATGCTGATATGCGCATTTACTCACTGTATTGATTATGAATAGAGATATTTGCATTTTTTTACTTTTCATCCTTCAGTGGAGAACCACTCCTAGTTTATGCCATAACAAAAATAATCGGCTAAATATGAAGAACTTCATAATATGATCCCTCATAATACGAAGCACTTTATTTTTAGCCTGAATATAAGGTTATGTTCTCATTGAACTTTTCAAAGTGTGGAACCACGTGAGACATGTTGGAAATCTGCTTAGTTATCGCAGCCCCTGAGTGACATACTTTATTAGCATTTAGAAGTGGAATAATTTACTAATTATCTTCATATATAATAATTGAATAGATTAGTAATATATTCTATAGGGTAATGAAATAATGCCATTGTATAAAGACTAATTTATTACGAACTTCACTTTACATAAAAAAAAATGATTACATAATATAAATTGAGAAAATGTAAGCTTACAAGTTACTTGCAAGGTTCGTCGACTGTGTATGACTTCCCAACGAACTTCCCTAGTTCAGCTTGAATGCTGCCTTGAAGTCCAGATCTGAATTTTTCAAGGATGTCTTTGTAACCGGTGGTTGTGAATCGCAAGTTGCCGTCTTCGTTGACGAACACTTTCTTCAGAGAATCAACGACGAAGTGAGTGACTGTCAGTTTGCACTGCGAAGCTCCGACTGCTTCAGGAGTTACTTTGATGATGAGTTTATGTTCGCCGATCATCCCGGTCTCCGGCCCTTGTTCAATCCCTCCGAACAGATCCATATGACAGTTTTGGTAATTGAACAAGAGGCCTTTGAACCTGAAGAGTCCGTATATTCCAGTTTCCCTTGGGATGGCGTCTCCGATCAGCTGCAGCTCTTTGAGGTCCCAAGAGGTTCCTCCTGTGCAGTCCAAGTTGCGTTTTCGTCGGTCGACCCAGGACTGGTTGTCTTCCCACTCGTGACTGACTGAAGGGATGTCCAGCTTAGCATTGATGTCCTCTTGCAGTTTGGGCAGTAGAGCTCTGATGACGTCACCTTGGGCTGCGTCTGTCCCCAATAGGAAGACTCCCAAGCAAGACAATAATACAGATGCCAACATGATTGATCTACAACCAGATACTGAATGCTTTTCTCATCCAAAGAGCCACTATTTATACCTCTCAGCATGTTGCATCTTCAATATTTAATATTTGTACAGCTGTTCATTTGCCACCCACGCACTAGTCTATTACCAAATACTCCATGTCGCCTCAATGTTATTTCATTAGCTGCCAATAAAGAAAATGTATTTTCAGTTAATAAGCTGTTATCGTAGATAGTATTTTTTTATTCAAAGGTAGTTCTTGCATAATTCTTCTTTTTGTCGGCCCCAGGAGACTTAAAACGGTCACGCTGAGGCTTCGTAAACTAGCAATAAATGCAAATCCCACTGGTGACACTACAGGCTTAGGTAATAAACTCCAGTCACGTAGGGGCTAAGTCAACTAAGCAGATTTCCCACGGACTGGTATGACACATTTCTGATCTCTTCCCACCATATGATTTCTGTTTCTAAGTAAAAACTTGGGTGAGTAGAAGATGGGTTTTTACTGTAGCCTGAAAATAAGGCTATACATAAAACGCCATTAGGATTTGGGTTACAGAAAAAAACCATAGGTCATCGATTGTAAACGATGGTTAGTTTCAAAAGATTGGTTCTATGACATTTAACAATCCAACTCATAATAACGGATATAATTTCACTAAACCCCGAGTTATCCATGCTCGATTTCAGCCAACAACAAATACGATCTTTAGTGTTGACATAAAAAGTTAAATATCGAGTATTTTACAGATCAAATAAACATTTTCGGGTTAGAACGTAAAATCTTAATTGACGGTATCATGAACCATAAAATGTATGTCGTATAACAAAGGTATCATGAAAACAATATTTGGTATTTAATAATAAAATGAAGTGATTCATAATATAACAGCTTGTTGTTAATATGACGTGAGAGGAGAGAGAGTTTACAAATGAGTGAAAGCTAATAATTCCAAATATCTTGGTTAATATTCATATTAGAGAACATAGGTATATAACAACATTTAGAGAACATTGCATTTGCAATAAGATTAGTTCTATACAATTTTTCGATTCGACAAATAATAATGGAGATATTAAGAATTTGAATTTCCCCAATTTTAACTACTCATCCATTTGTCCGTTTTTAGCCATATATATATATATATATATATATATATATATATGGCTAAAAAAATATATATATATATGGCTAAAATATTATTATATACAAATAAAAAGTCCGCCACGTAGGGGCTGCGTAAACTAAGCAGATTTCCCACGTGAAGTTTTAGAATAGACAAATCTCCATACTGGTAACAAGATACCACCGTGATTTAATACAAACGGTAATGAGAAATCTTTCAGTTAATTTAAATAAATTCCCAACTGAAACAGCCTCTGAATTGTAAGAATAATTTATATTTTAATATCTCAAATTTTAGTAGTCCAAGAACTAAAGAAGGTGGGAGGGGGGGGGGACGGTGAACAGAACGTATTTGCATAAATCTAACTAAGTAACGAAGGTAAGGTAAGGTTCAAAGAAGCTTCCACCTGAGCCGAGCAATTACGGAAATGGTCGAACTAATCCGAACTATACCGAACCACAGACTTCATAATTATGCAAATATCTCACTTAATATTCAAGATAGAGAATAAAGGTATATATCAATATTTATAGTAAATTTAATTTGCAATAAGATTGGTTAATACAATTTTTCGATTCGATGCATAATAACGGAGATATTTCGAATTTTCGAAAATCCTCCCTCTAAACACCCCTCTCTCTCTCTAGTCCGATTTTAGCCATTAACGAACTTGATCTGTCTTTTTACATAAAACGGTTAAATATCGAGTTTCGTAACGATCAAACAAAAATTACGACCGCTCGCAATTCACGAGAGCGCTCACAGACAAATATATATATATATATATATATATATATATATATATATATATATATACATATAGAGAGAGAGTGAGAGAGAGAGAGGGAGAGGGACGGAGAACCGTAGCATGAATTAGCTTTGTTTCTTCTTCGAAAATGCTGAAATTAAAACTACGTGAGAACTCAAATCATGGGCAATTGTACTTCCTTCAGTAATATTTCCCCATTACCCTCCGAACTCGGTCTAAAGAAACCTAATACTAAGTAACAGACTATGTTCCTGCAGGAATTCTTGACTGTTCCCACATTATCCCGAACTGGCTGACCTGATATCCTGGTAAATCGTCCCCTTCACCGGCCTCACATATCCAGGATTTAATTGATCCTAACGACGGTCGGGATGAGGCAATCATATAACCTCCATGAGAACAAATACTTCACCAGGAATGCCTATTACTATAATGATGTCGGGCAGAAGAAAGGACAATCTTCCCGTCGTTAACAACCTGCAAATATGTTTCCCGCTTCAGGAGTGGACTAAATACTTTGAATCGAGTCGTTAGGGCATTCAGGAGAAAATCAACTGTAGAAGTTAGGCTTATAGGGAGTTTTAACTGATTTCGCTTGATGGAAATCAGCTATTGACGTTGAACTCGTGAACGTGATTTTCGAAAAATTTCCACAAATGTCCATCGGCTCTACTTAGGAGATGAGAAAAATGAGGTCCCTTCAAAATTATATATATAGCCTTCCCCGACAACCTAGCTATACTAACTGGAGATCAAGAGACTCTAATAAAGCAAGTAGAAGCACTCAAAGAATGTGACGTAAAAGTGGGACTCCAAATATCTTTCGGGAAAACTCAAGTCCTGGGTTAGAAAGGCAACAAAATGCCATCAAAATACGGTATGATAAAAAAAGTCCCACACTTCAAATACCTGGGAGAACCAATTGGATCCGAAACAATCTCGCAACAAAACCGTCTCCAGAAAACAAAGAAAGCACTGTGACTAATCCAAGACCTCTACAATAAAATAATAATAAATAAAAATAAAATCAATACCAAGATAAACCAAGATTCGACACTACAGCACCGTCACCAAACCGGCAACCCTCTACGCTAGTGAAACACTCATACTCAACCAGAAATACGAGCTTAAAGAAATCAAGAAAGAAGAAAGAAAAATTATTTGGAAAATACTCGGCGCAAGACTCCCTCACGATGGCTACAGACTGCAATTAATCGAGAAACTGAAAAATACTCAAATATCGAAATCGACATTAGAAAAAGACGAATGGAATGAATGACTAACCACTGCATATCATCACTTGAAGGCACAACACTATCGTTAAATGAAGTACGAAAAGAAATGAGAAATGCCAACATAATCAGACAGAAACTCCTTCCGGAATAATGTGAACCCTGATGGGAAGTCAAACCAGAGCAAGCAAAACCAAAACCCTACAGACCTAAATGGTCTGATGAAAGAAAATTGGCATTCTCCAACTGGTGGAATGAAGTATTAATGGCGAAATAAGAAAAACGTCAATAAATGAGTCAAAGTGCTAAACGCTTTCCAAAATTGGGAAAATATGCTTCTAATAATAATAATAAAATTTATATATATATATGTTTCTCTGTAACCTATAGCGGTCACAATTTTTGTCTTATTGTTACCGAAGTTGACAAATAAGCGTTTTATATAAAACTCAATATCAAGTTCATTAACAGCTAAAACCAAAAGTCCGTCACGCAGGGGCGTAAAATAAAATAAACATTAACATTAAAACTCTTAAAAGAGCATTTATAAAAAAAAAGTCCGTCACGCAGGGGCTGCGTAAACTAAGCAGATTTCCCACGTGAAGTGACACAATAGAGAAATCTCCACACGAGAGCCGAACAGATACTGAAACGGCCGAACTAGCCTTTGGCGGGAAACTCACTAGTCCGTTATCGGCCCCCATTTAATAAAAATGCAAATATCTCGGTTAATATTCAAGATAGAGACTAAATGTATAAGACAATATTTATAGTAAATTTAATTAGCAATAAGATTGGTTCTATGCAATTTGTCCGACGTATGGTAACGGTGATATTTCGAATTTTCGAAAATCTCACCTACCGCTTGTCCGATTTCAGCCATTAACGAACTTGATCTGATTTTCCTTAAGGGTAATCTGCTAAAAGGGAGGGATGGCTTAGAGGAAGGAAATTTTGATTATTCGAAATATTTCCGTAATTAAACATCGGATTGAAAACTTTAACTGAGCCAATCTCAATGCAAATTTTATTTCCTTTGAATGTTGATATGTACTTATTTTCTCTATTATGAATATTAACCGATATATTTGCATATTTTAGTTTTTGAAACTTTAGTCAACCCTCTACTTATACTCATGTTATATTAACAGTAAACTCTTGTATCATGAACTACATTATTTCAAGCTTAAATATAAAATATTATTTTCATTAAATTTTTAATGTGTGAGGTACATGTAAATGTTATGTGATGACATGACTATTTTAAGAATTTACGTTCTTAACTCAAAAATGTTTTTTTTTCTACACTATACTCGATACTTAATATCTTCATTCAACACTTAAGATCAAGTTCGATAATGGCTGAAATTGAACTCGGATAGGGGCGTGTGGTCTAGAGAGGGAGGGGAATTCAAAAATTCAAAATACCTCCGTAGTTTGGAATTTGATCGCCAATGAGCTCATTTTCAATAGCTCTTTTTTCCTAAGAGAAGTTGAAAACTCAACAAATTACTAAAATGATGGAGGGACGAACTCATTAAATAAAATCCTTAGTCCCGCCCAGGCTAGACAAGGGTGGTTACCTGTAGATAACCCGTCCCAATTTGCAATAGTAGCATAAAGCAGACATTAATAAATAATAATAATAAAGGGTTAAAAAGGTAAATCATTCGAGACTTGTAACCAATAACACGTGCTATCGCTGTTCTAATTTTAGTTTTACAAATATTGAACAGTTTATAATTAGCTCCGTTTAATATTCAGTTGATCAAACCAATCCCATGAGAAAATAAATACAAAACTGGCGAGTGGCTTATTTTCCCTCCATTTATTTGTATTTACATTGCCGCCAGTTCGTTACAGACGTAGTCGCAGAATTGAATGCGTGATGTTATATTTGTGCTCTGACGAATAACTTCTCTAATTGAAGCAAACATTCTGTTTTCCTTCCAACTCGTGCTGAATGATTCGATATAGCGTGCATAATAAATCAGCTTGTTCTATATATAAGTGCATGAGAACTTAAATTGGAGCCCGACTGGGAACAATGTTGTAATATTGGTATTGGCAAGAAAGTAATTTGGTTTTTTTAGTGTAAAATAAAACTCTATTTTTTTCTATACGAAAAATTAAACTTAATCGGTCGAATATCTTCCGTCTCGTAAATGACCTTTTGCCATCTTTCTAATAACTTGATGTACGATAGGTTGCCAGAGGATAGAAAGGAAGGCCAAAAAATATTTTCTTGCATCAATAAATTAAAGGCTATAGATGAAAACGCTAGCTATAGGAAAGGATTTTTCAAAGTCAGAGGTAGGTTTTACCGTTTACAAGAAGTGGAAAATATGCTGAATGTTTCGGCTGCTAATGTCGAAGAAGACTTGGACAAGTTGAAACAAATGCAGAAAAAAAGGAAAACCGAAGAGAAATTAAAGCATTTTGAGTTCCGGCCAAGATCCAAGTCGCAGGAGGGACCGCCATCTGGAAGTACTCTCTGACACAAACAACTCCAAAAATCGGATGGGCCTCATATGACCCAGAATCGATCGAATAACTCTAGAAAGTCACCAAAGAACCTCGTAACTAATACTACTAACACATTAGAGTTTACAGAGCCTATAAAACACACATCAAACTTAATATTCTGTAACATTAATGGTTATTCTAATATTTTTACTGTTAAGATAAACGATTTGTCAAATAATTTAGCGATATGTCTAGTCGAAACTTGGTTAGATAACTTAAATTTCAACACTCCACTTTGGTTGGCTAACTATCATCCTGTTGTCAGTAATGCTGTCAGAACCAATCTATATGGAAGGTCTAGTGGAGGTATTATAACGTTCATAAATAAAGCCCTAATTAAAGATACAAGAGATATCACTATAATAGCGTGCGACCGTTACATGATTATAGTTAAATTGAATATTTTCAACAAATTTATAATAATAGGAAATGTATATTTACCGCCAGAATGTGACTTCGAAAGCATCTTGAATAAAATTTATGATTTGATATCTCAATATCAAAACCGTCCTAACCATTATATAATTCTCTGTGGTGATTTTAATGGGCACGTAGGAGATTTGAATAGTTTGGACGATGATTTATTTACAGGGAGCAACCTATACGGCTCAAGAACTGTTAACCATACAAAGGTTAATAAGCGGGGTAAACTCGTGGTTGAAATATTGGAATCTTTGGGACTATACCTTTGCAATGGTCGATCCATCTCGGATAGGCCTGGAAGATATACTTACATTTCTGGTAGGGGTAAGAGTACTGTAGACTTGGTTTGGATTGACGAAAATTGTATTTCATTGTTCCAGAATATGCAAGTGGGCATCTTTTCAGAATTTTCCGACCATTTAGCATGTACGGTTTCCTTATCATTCACGCCAGTAAGCAACAAAACTAAGGAACAAAGGAAACTTACATCATTCAATAGTATAAGATGGGACCCATCAAAAATTGAAAACTTCCAAAAATATTTACAAAGTTCATCAGGAATTTACTACAGTTCTAACAATAGTAACGAGTTATATAGAAACTTTATTATATCAATTACTGAAGCTCTAACACACTCAGGCTTAATGGTCCACAAAAGTAACTATAATAAGTATTCTTTCAACCCTAAAAATAAATGGTTTGATCTAGAGTGTCGCCTGTTGAAACGCAATGTACAGCAGAAATATAGAATAATGACTAAAAACAAGTATTCGGACAGTGCAATGGATGATTACCTAAATGAATTAATGGTTTACAGGGCAATCATACAGTTAAAGAAATGTCAATATAGGGCCGTTGTCATTGAAAAACTAAGAAATGTGAGAAACAGTGCCGAGTTTTGGGAAACTGTAAAATCACTTAAGCCTGCAACTTTACATACTAATGAAATTCATATAGACCTTTGGGCTGCTCATTATAAATCTCTTTATGGGCAAAAAATTAAATCTGACAAATTGTTTTTTTCTGTCACTCACCCTATATTTTCCACCAGCCATTTTCATTAGAGGAATTACAGTACTGCATTAAACGGTCAAAAAACAAGAAATCCCCTGGGTTTGATAACATGATATATGAGGTTTTCAAGAATCTAACCCCAGAATGGGAACATTATATATTGAATCTGTTCAATACCATAGTTGACTCGGAAAATCCACCAGAGGCTTGGTCAAAATCCAAACTGCGATTAATGCACAAAAAGGGAGATAAGAAAGATGTCGACAACTACCGAGGAATCTCTTTAATAAATAATATAGCAAAGTTGTTTACAGCTATACTAGCTCGCAGAATTCTTGATTGGGCCGAGAGCGAGCAGTTGATCCCTGAAGAACAGGCAGGTTTTAGGGAAGGAAGAGGTTGCATTCAGCATGTCTTCTCACTGACTGCATTAGTTGGTATGCATTTTCAAGGGAAGGGAACCTACATATATGCAACATTTGTCGATTTCAAGAAAGCATTCGACTCTATAAACCAGGAGCTACTCTGGCAAAAATTGTTTACTCTTGGGCTCAGCGGGAAAATAATACGAATTCTAAAAGCACTTTATGACAAGGCTTCCATGTTTATTAAAATAGGTTCCGAGCTCTCAGATGAAATACCAATAAGTTATGGATTATTGCAAGGGGAAAGTCTCAGTCCAATCCTTTTCATTTGTTTTCTAAGCGACATAATTTCTTTTTTCCATAATAGTGGTGCGACAGGGATCCCAATAGACAGCGCAAATGAAATCATAATGCTCTTATTTGCTGACGACATTATACTTCTAAGTACTTCATGGCACGAAGCTCATAAAAAACTTAAAATATTAGAAACTTATTGTAACCAAAACTCACTCATGTTGAATCCAGACAAATCCAAAACAATTGTATTCCACAAATCCCCCCGAACTAAAAATTTGAAACCTCTTTACTGGCAGGATAAAGAATTGGAGTACATTAAAACCCACACATACCTTGGAGTGCCTTTTTCCTCATCAGGAAGATTTTCCAAAGCTGCAGAACATTTCAGCCAGAGATCAAATGCGGCAAGTGCAAAGGTTAGGGAAATACTGGGAAGAGGAAAGAGTGATTCCTGGGAAGCAAGAATAGCCCTATTTGATTCAATGGTGTCATCTACTCTTCTTTATGGAGCAGAGATTTGGGCTCCAAATTACCTAGATCTTGTGGAATCGGTACAGCTGAGGTTCTGGAAGTATTTGTATTCTTGGCCAAGAAGTACCCCGAATTACATAGTCCGTTTGGAAACTGGGCGAGCGCACTTAAGTGTAGTTATATTTAAGAAAATTATTAATTTCTGTGTTAAACTGCTCTCAATGCCTGACCACCGACTTCCAAAAAAATGTTTTCTTAAGCTGCTTAGTTTGCACAATAGGAAAAGCGACATAAAATATAATTGGGTGTCACAAGTAAAATTTATAGCAGGAAATAATTATGTTGAAGAATATTTTTTCGAATCTTTAGACCAACAAACTTTGCTAGCCAACAAGATCACAATCATTGAAACAATTGTAAATAATCTCCATTCCGTTGACGTAGATAGAGTTCTTAACTCAAGTTACAGCCGAATATATAGAAGTATTTGTAGTTTTAACCATTCTCTCCCTGAAAATTATTTAACGTTCCACACAAACATAAATAAAATCAAACTTATCAGTCAAATAAGGATTTCCTCTAGCGAGTATTTAAAATTATCCTACAGAAACATGACTCAAATTATAAAAACTGGAGAGGTATGTAAATGGTGCCAAAAATATATTTACCTACATTTGAATCATTTACTGCTGTATTGCCCCGCTTTTACATCACACAGGATAAAATTCCTTGACAAATATATAGTGCCTCAAAGAGAATACCTATCATTGGTAAACATTCTGGATTACAACAATGAAAGTAAAGTTAATGATATTTTTTGTTTCTTATCAAAAGTTTGTGAAAGGTAACAATATAAAAGAAAGAATTGTATTATTTTTTATGGGGGTGCTTATTCAATAATAATCGGCAAATTATTTATTATATGCAGTTATACTTATTATTAGAAGAGTTATACTTATCTTAGATAATAGTCATGTTAATCTGATATGTTAGAAAACTGATCTTTATTTAGACATTAAAAAAGAATGAATTAATTTACATTTACATTAAATTATAACCTATTGAATTCAGTATTATAATCATTTAGATTAATATTAATATTGTATTACGTGCCAATGCATATGGTGTTCAGTTGTAATTCTAGGAATTATTATTATTTTATGTACACATACTTTAAGAAGTATAATATACTAATAACCATACTAACACTAATTGGCCAGACTCTTGGCAACATGTTGTAAACAGAAGCCAATAAAAATATCTATCTATCTATCTATCTATCTAATAACTTGATGAACCGACACTCATAGAATTTCTAGACCTTAACAGCAAAAGTCCGTCACGCAGGGGCTGCGTAAACTAATTAGATTTCCCTCATGATGGTTTAGCTCACTGATCTCACCTCATCAAATATTCTCTGTTTATATGATAACAGTGGTTTCATACAAATTTCGATCCGATGCATAATAGCGGGATATAAAGAATTTTCAAAATACCCTCTTCTAACTCACCCCCCCCAACTACCCCCGTCCAATTTTAGCCATCAACAAACTTGATTTTAGCGGATTTCCTTTAAAGGAAATCAGCTATTCAGGCCGTACTCATGCTGCGATTTTCGAAAAATTTCTTAAAATATCCATCGATCCAACACAGGAGATGGCGAATATGAGGTCCGTTCAAAAATATATATATATATATATATATATATATATATATATATATATATATATATATTTGTCTGTTAACACTCTAGCGGTCGCAATTTTTATTTAATCGTCACCAAACTCGGTATTTAATCATTTTAGGTAAAAAGGAAGATCAAGTTCGTTAACGGCTTAAATCGAACCAGTGGGCGGGGGAGTTGGGAGGGGGGATTTTCGAAAATAATAAATATCTCCGTTACTATACGTCGGATCGAAAAATTGTATAAAATTAATCTTATTGCAAATGAAATGTACTATAAATATTGTTATATACATGTATTCTCTATCTTGAATATTAACCGAGATATTTGAATTTTTCAGTTTTCAGCAAACCGCCACTTCTACACATGTTACATAAACAATAGTCTGCTACATAATAAACGACATTATTCGAAGTTTAAATACCAAAAATTGTGTTCAAGAGAGCTTTATTATACAAGATACATGCAAATATGAGATATGTCCCGGTGCCCCCCCCCCCTCCCCGTCTTAAGGTTTTGGACTACTAAAATTTGATTGAGGGAGATAACAATTATCCTGACTCATTATTAATTAGAGTATTAGATATAGTAAATTGTTCTCAATAAAATTAATATCTTGTATTCTAATATATTTCTATAATTGTTTTTCTTTCCGTTGTGATGTTGGCAGACCGGTTGGTTTACATTTCTAACCTAACGCTTCCTGTCGGCAGGTTATTAAAATTGGATGAAACATTTCCTATTTCTGTTTGTATTTATTCAGGGTGCTGTTGTGTTACCAGTTACCATTTCTCTATTACTAAACTTCACGAGGGAAATCTTCTTAGTTTACGGAGCCCCTGCATGACGGACTTTTTATTTTTTCATAAAAGTTTATAAGAATCTAACTAAAATTGCGACCGCTAGAGCGTGAACAAACAATATATATATATATATATATATATATATATATATATATATATATATATATAGAGAGAGAGAGAGAGAGAGAGAGAGAGAGAGAGAGAGAGCAATATCGGCTAGCTGTGACCGCTCCAAAATAAATAAAATATAATAGAATACATAACAAAATCACCTTCTTGGCAACCAAATATAAATGTCATTATATTTTTTTTATTATTTATTATATTTAAAAAAATAATGAATCCGATTTGCTCTGCAGAACCCTTTAGAGGAAGTCAGCTATTGAGGTTGTACTCGTGAAGCAATGTTTAGCAAATTTTCTTCGAATATCCATCAGTCCTACCAAATAAACGCCAAAAAAGTCTGTCACTCAGAGGCTGCGTAAACCAAGCAGATTTTCCCACGTGCGCCACGCATTGCATTTATCTCAAAAACTAAAAGTTCAACGAGAACGATATTTCTTATTTAAGCTTCAAGTTAAGTGCTTTATGATATAATATGTTGCTATTAAAATGACGAGTAGGATTGGGAGTTTACTGAAGGCCAAAAACTGAAGAAATGGAAATAACCGATTTATAATTAAGATATTGAAAATTCGCGTATAGCAGCATTTTTAGATCATTAAATGTTCAGTAAGATTTATTGATTTCACTTTTCCGATCCGACGTATAATGTGGGAGTATTTCGAATTTTCGAAATTCCCCTACTCTACCCCCCCCCCTGTCAGATTTCAGCCATTAACAAAATTGATCTTTACTGTTACTATGTAGAGGAAATATGAAAAAAACCAAAACAAAAAAAAAACACATTATTCTCTACTTGGATAGCAAATGTTGTTTTCAAGAGATCTTTATTAATCGAGAAACATACACATGTCAAGAGTTAAAACTTTACGATCTTGTTTCAAATATGCTAATATGATATTTAACCGTTTCAGCCAACACGAATAATATTTGTTAATGGCTGAAGTCGGATTTCAAAATATTCTCGTTGTAATGAGTCGGATAGTAAAATGTTATTGAGCCAATCTTGTTGAACTATTGGTGTTCTACAATTGTTGTTTTTTGCATTTTTTCGTAACTCAAGGATACAGTGAGTTATTCGTGCATTCTGGTTTTCGGAGCCTTTAGTAACCCACCGACCACCGCACACTGGAGCGATCCTTCAGTAATGTTGGACATTGGGGGAAAAAATAAAAGTTCTAATTTGGGATTTTGATTGTATTGTTAGTACCACATAAACCCTTTTCAATTGAGCAGATTGATTTTTAGCCATATTATTGCAATGGGTTTAACATAATGCCTGGTTATAATTGCTATGTTTAAAAAAACCTTGGCTTATTAAATTCGTCGTGAACTCTTATTTCATTTTATAAATTATTGTTGCTTCCAGTAAACATTAAGAGTATTATAACAAATCAAAAACTGGCACAAAAGGTTTTTAAAATTCCTCTAATTTTTTTTTTTCATCGAGCTGAAAATAATTTTATTTAATCGAATTCGCAAATCGCTTGTATTTGCTTGAAAAAATACCACTTGGCATGCTTTTAGGAGTATTTTGTCTTATTTACAACGTCGTCAGATCTTGCCTAAACTTGCCTATTCATTAAATATTTTACTTTTAGTGTTAACACTTTCGGTGCGGAAGACGCATTATACCTCCCGCGGAACCTTCCCTCGCCTCCTCCTCTACGCAATTGACGCCGCCATTCACTTTCGAAGAAATAGTTAAATACGTGTTTTTCTTGTCTAAATATTTTTACTGTCCTTTTAAAAAGATCCAAGGTGTCATAAAGTGAACTCCGTTTAAAGTTAGCATTATTGATTAAAAAAATAAATGTAATTAAAGGAAGCAAATTCATTTATCGTATTCTTCAAAGTAGAAGTAAGTAGTATTTGTTTTTGTTGTTATTTCCTTGAAAGATATTAGGAAGAAACTTTTTAAATGACCAACTGATTTTTTTTTCTAAGAATACTAGAAGATTCAATTACAGTACTGTATGTACACATTTAAAATTCATCCTACCGTTATATCGCATCTGGAAAAATTGCTTAAAAAAATTGATGATCAAGTAGTTCAATAGAGTATTGGATGTGCTTTAAAATGACACCAGAATCAATATTCTAGGAGCAGTAGAAACGGAGATATTAATGAATGTCCGGCTTACTCTATCACTCGCTCCAGTGTGCACCGCTCCCTTCACCTCATTTGGTTTTTACTTAGAAATAGGGGATATGTTGGGATATGAGATCACAAGTGTGTTACACCAGCACTTGGGAAATCTGCTTAGTTTACACAGCCCCTGCGTGACGGACCTAAAAATGGAATTGAAAGCTAAATAGCCCCTTGAGAAGGAGTGAGGGGATGAAATAAATGATTATATAAAGGAATTATTATTTTTCTATCCTTATGGCTCAAAAAACATTCATATACACTAATAAGGAAACCTCCATTATGAATATAAAGTAACTAATATTTATCTCAATGAAACAATGTGGTAATTAGTGCAAACAATCTAGTTTATTTCGCTAAAGGCGAAGTAATGTTCGCAGAACGATAGACATCTGTTTCCAAAAATATATCAGTAAACAAGCTATTAATATAAAACAAATAATATCCAAATATAGAATATTCTGTTTGAATTAAAACTAGCAGCTGTGTTTGGTATTCAGTGTAATTGTGTATTTTAATTTTAGCAGATTTCCATTTATTGAAATCATCTATTGAATATCAGTTTTACTCATTACGTGATCGAAGTCACTTGGTAAATCCCCTTCTCCTTCATGCCCCATGTTGCCATCAATCAGAAATTCAAGGAAAGGAGAAGTAGTTCTCTCGAGACATAGTAACTGCCTGAAATAAATTAAATTAAAAGACTCAAATTGTATATATAGATATATATATATATATATATATATATATATATATATATATATATATACTAGCTAAGGTACCCGGCTTCGCCCGGGAATTCATTTGAGCCGGGATGATAATGGTATTTTTTCGGCAAGACTTTACTTTGCACAATATTTTGACATTTACCCGTTTCAGTGTTTAGGGCTCGTACCCGTGGTTGGTTTGGCATAAAAAATGAAATATCCCGAATGTTTATTTCAGGCCTCCCTTATAATCCCCACTCCTGTTATAACCTAAACATTTCAATATAGCTTATAACTATGTAAGAATTAATACTAATTTATATATTCCGTTGGTATCGAATAAAATAGTTGACTCACGCTCTAGCTTTTAGTGTATATCGTTTATAATTTGTTATACAACAAAAGTGAATATAACAAAAGTTACTTTAAATAACATACTAAACAACTTTTGTGATGTGCATATTTGCCAATACCACCAATAGAAAACGAAATACCGCTATTTTTATATACAGGCCTTCCTTACAACCCCCACTCCTGCCCTTTCCTAGAAATGTTGGTATGACTTTTGATAATGAAGGCGTTAGTGCTAATACAAATACCGAGTTTTATTCATTTCGGTTGAGTCTCTTGTGTGCCAAATAAAATTGTTGGCTCCCGCTATCATTTTTAGCGTATAACGCATTTATACTTTGGTATACGACGAAAGTGTATATGACAAAAGTTGATCTAAATAACAAAATAAACAGCTTTTGATATTTGCATTTTTGCCGAAAAACAATAGGAAACGGAATATCACCATTTTTAATTTCAGGCCTACTTTATAACCCCCACTCCTGCCCGTCCCTAGAAATGTTGGTACGGCTTATTATAATGAAGGCGTTACTGCTAATACATATACCGAGTTTTATTTAGTTCGGTTGAGTCTATTGTGCCAAATAAAATTGTTCACTTCCGCTATAGGTTTTAGTCTATATCTCGTTTATAATTCGGTATACGTATAAGTGTATATAACAAAAGTGACTCTAAATAACAAAATAAACAACTTTTGTTATGTGCATATTTGCCGAAAAGCAATAGGAAACGAAATATGGCAATTTTTCATTTCAGACCTCCCTTATAACCCCCAATCCTGTTCGTCTCAGAGAATATTTATATAGCCTAAAGTCTAAGTTGGGTTAACAGTAATATACATACGAATTTTCATAAAATTCGGTTCATCCGTTTATGCGTGAAAAGGTAACAAACAAACAAATAAACAAACAAACAGACACGAAAGAAACAAAATGCAGTTATGGTGTCTATGACATGTGAAACGAAAAGTTATCGTGAAATTTCGCGAAAAAAATCAATGTACAGACAGAGGTTACAATTTTATATATATACTAGCTCAGATACCCGGCTTCGCCCGGGAATTCATTTGAGGCTGAATGGTGATGGTATTTTTTTTTTTGGCAAGGCTTGCACAATATTTTGACATTTCCCCGTCCCAGTGTTTAGAGTTTATTATACCTGTCGTTCCTATGGATTTGTTAATAATAAAATTAATATTTCATGTAAGACTTCACTGTCCTCCATATTGTCATATTTCCCGTCTCCTGTGCATTATGCATAGATTTGAATTATTAAGGAGAAAATATTGACATACATTTGAATTAATTTTTTTTTTGGCAAGGCTTTACTTTGCACAATATTTTGACATTTACCCTTCCCAGTGTTTAGGGTTAATACCCGTCGTTTCTGTGGATTTGACAATAATAAAATTAATTTTTTATGTAAGACTTCACTGTCCTCGATATTGTCATATTTCCCGTTTCCTGTGCATTATGCATAGATTTAAGTTATTAAGGACAAAATATTATAATTTGAATTAATTTTTCCAGATGAGGTACCTGATAGTTCATATTGAAAAGAATTGTTGAGCAAATTTCTCTAAATAACAAAATAAACAACTTTTGTTATGTGCATATTTGCCGAAACCTCAATAGGAAATCATTATTATTCATTTCAGGCCTCCCTTATAACCCCCACTCCTGCCCGTCCCTAGAAATGCTAGTATAGCCTATTATAATGAAGGAGTTAGTACTAATTCACATACCGAGTTTGGTTTAGTTCGGTGAAGTCTTTTGTGCCAAATAAAATTGTGGACTCCCGCTATAGTTTTTAAGGTATAACTCATTTATACTTCCGTATACGGCAAAAGTGCATATAACAACAGTTACTCTAAATATACACAAATAAACAACTTTTGTTATGTGCGTATTTGCCGAAAAAGCAATAGGAAACGAAATATCGCTATTTTTAATTTCAGGCCTCCCTTATAACCCCCTTTCCTTTTCGTCTTAGAGAATATTAATATAGCCTAAAGTCTAAGTTGGGCTAGTAATAATATACATACCAAGTTTCATAAAAATCGGTTCAGCCGTTTATGCGTGAAAAGGTAACAAACAAACAAACAAACAAACAAATAAACAAACAAACAGACACCAAAGAAACAAAATGCAGTTATGGTGTCTATGACATGTGAAACGAAAAGTTATCGTGAAATTTCGCAAAAAAAATCAATGTACAGACAGAGGTTACAATTTTATATATATATATATATATATATATATATATATATATATATATATATATAATACAGTTAATTCTGGAATAGGTCTTATGAAGGTTATAGAACCTACCTTGTTAAAGATTAGATATTGTTGGAATAATTTTATAGATTAGTTAGTAATATTCGTGTTAAAGAAACTTATGGAATGCCGTAGTGGATAAAGAAAACAATTTACACTGTATGTTTTTAGCATTGTTAATGCCCCGGAGCAAAAGTCTGCTAGTGAAAAAATTTTGCTTAGGAGCAATTCGAAATTGGTCTGAATAAGGATTAGTTACAACTAGAATAATATTCTCATTGCAGAGGAAAGTAGTAAGACAAAATATTCATTTATTTGGAAATTTATTTTAAAAGATAATAAAATTATTACATGTTCTGAACGTATAAAAGTTTACAAGTTACTTGCAAGGTTCGTCGACTGTGTATGACTTCCCAACGAACTTCCCTAGTTCAGCTTGAATGCTGCCTTGAAGTCCAGATCTGAATTTTTCAAGGATGTCTTTGTAACCGGTGGTTGTGAATCGCAAGTTGCCGTCTTCGTTGACGAACACTTTCTTCAGAGAATCAACGACGAAGTGAGTGACTGTCAGTTTGCACTGCGAAGCTCCGACTGCTTTCGTCGTTCGACCCAGGACTGGTTGTCTTCCCACTCGTGACTGACTGAAGGGATGTCCAGCTTAGCATTGATGTCCTCTTGCAGTTTGGGCAGTAGAGCTCTGATGACGTCACCTTGGGCTGCGTCTGTCCCCAATAGGAAGACTCCCAAGCAAGACAATAATACAGATGCCAACATGATTGATCTACAACCAGATACTGAATGCTTTTCTCATCCAAAGAGCCACTATTTATACCTCTCTGCTTGTTGCATCTTCAATATTTAATATTTGTACAGCTGTTCATTTGCCACCCGCACACTCTCCTATTTGTAAATACTCCTGTATCAATTAGAATATCTAAAGTACTAATTAGTCTGTGTGTTACAATTTTAGTATTTACGTCGATACTAAGGCTAAACCGAAAAATAGCTTGCTATGCCCTTGGAATTCCAAGCACAGCTGTCAAGCACTGTCTGAAATCAAGGTTTACCATGTTATAGTACTCTAAAAACGATCCTGTTGGAATTTTGTGAAACGTGATTTATTTCTTCATACCAACTTTTAAAGATTATGCTCTGTAGCAATACTGTTTATGGGGCTCAGGTTGGCCGTGTGAGTTAAGGCTTTGTTCTCGATCTTGCGTGGTAGACCTACAGGTGGCGGGTTCGATTCCCGCCCTGGGCAATAGGAATATATTTATTGAGGGACTCATTAAATAAATTCCTTAGTTCCACCCCGTCTAGAAAAGGGTGGTAACCTGCATATAGCCCGTCCCAATTAGCCATAGTAGCATAAAGCGGACGTAAATAAATAAATAAACAAATATAAATACTTATCTGAACAAATAGTATAAATATTATATTTTAAATGTTAGCAAAGTAACACATGAATATGTCTTACAACTATCATCAACATCTTAATTCATTTCAGGTAACATGAAGCAATTTATAAACAATTAATTCTTTAGGTTCTACTTATTTAGCAACTAGAAAAAGTATATAAAAAAAGTACAATAAGAATAGTTTAGAACTACTTAATCATTTGATTTCTGCAGGAATAACAAATACAAGAAAACATTTAAGATAGAAAAGGAAATTAAAACGTTTCACGTCGAATCTTTTAGATCTACTCAGGTGAGTTTCTTGCCCAACATGTTGTACATAAAGTCTTGTAAATTCATTCTCGCCCCTCTGTATGTGCCAGCTAAGTAAAGAAGGCCTATATAGGCTTTTATTTCAATGAAGTCCGTCTGTTTGACATCCCTCCGCCTAGAAAATTCTGGCACAACGATTTTTATAAATTCGTTCGTTAAGTGCACAATACTACTAATAATCGTCTCACCAAAGAGACAGAACCAGAATTCAAGTTAGTTAGTAGCCTCCTTTGTCATTCCTTTCACTCCCGGGAGGTGTGCCAATAAATTTTGTTTTCCTATTTTACGCAAAGGAAAAGGGGGTTTCCTCCACTCATAACGGTCAACCATCTTTCTGTCCACACTTTTCAATGCAACATATTTTTCGTGTGACAGCTCATCCTACCCATCACTTTCCGATTCCACGTCACATTGTTCAGTCTCTGAGTCAATACTCCGTTCTTCCATGCCGTCTTCAAATTCCGAATCTGTGCCGTTCTATATGTTATCGTCTTCTTTGAAAGGATCAAGTAATGTGTGGTGGAGTCTAGCAATGTCATTTTGATTACTCAAGTCAAAAAATACGTATTTCCTGGTCCATTTTTTCTGAAAAATGTTTTAAAACTCCATTGTGGTCAACTCAGAGGTGAATTCCCTATTTTTTAGGTATTTTTAACTATTCAAAAACAATCAAGGCACTACAAACGTCAAATGATAAATATGTCTAATAGATTAAATATAGAAATAGAAGAAATTGAAAAATTTACAATTTTGGTCGCGGTGCACCTGTGGGGTGATTTTAGCACAAGGAACGCATAGTGTACGAACTTCGAAGGTCAAACCTATATTTTTTTGAGGAGGAAGGGAAGCTAGAAGCATTGCTGGAGACGGAACTCGTTGGGTCCACTCAATCGGAAGTTATTGGAAAAACACCTCGAAGACGCAACTCTCAGGACATCGCGACTAACGGGGGTTAAACGTTTTTTGGTAATGTCATTATGAAAAAAGCCATTAGGTATGAACTCAATATGATTGAATGTTTTTATTATTATTATTTATTTACGTCCACATTTTGCTTTTATGGCTAATCGGGACCGGTTAACTATAGGTTACCACCCTTTTCTAGCCTGGGTGGGACTAAGGATTTTATTTAATGAGTCCGTCACTAAATAAATTCCAACTTGCCCAGGCGGGAATCGAACTCGCCACTCTAGGTTTACCATGTGCGATTTAAAGCAAACGCTTTATCTCACATGGCTAACCTGAGGCCCAATTGATTTATTGTATTAGAGTCTATATAACTATGCATAAAAAATGTGTCCTGAGATTAGACATCCTTGATTATAAATTAAATTATTCAGTGTGTTAAACATTGGAGTGGGATTGATTAGGAACTAATTTTAACTTATTCTTCAAAACAAAAAATTCTATTCTATAGGCCTCTACATTTAGTTCGTATTGAAATACAATTCTCCCAGACAGGAAATGTAATTGTAAATAATGAAGCCTTCCTATAAAAATTCCATCATTATTCAGGCTACAATGATTTCCCGAGCATCAACGGGTACCTCGGATAATATATATATATATATATATATATTGTATTTTACGCGTTATTGGAAATACTTATTGTTAAAACGTTACTAAACTCAACATTCAATCATGTAATATAAAAATCACGTTTCTTAAATTCTCACTGATACGATTATTGAGTATTATATGACATATCAAGAGTTCAGGATGTGCATTTCAGGTTTGTTTGGATTTCCAAGGCCACAGCAGTAGTATTTTCGACATAAACGCAGAAATAGTAAAATAAGGACTAATTATTAATTCAGATCGGTGGTAATTGAGACAGGAGTATTTGCAAATAGGAGAGTGTGTGGGTGGCAAATGAACAGCTGTACAAATATTGAAGATGCGACATGCAGAGAGGTATAAATAGTGGCTCTTTGGATGAGAAAAGCATTCAGTATCTGGTTGTAGATCAATCATGTTGGCATCTGTATTATTGTCTTGCTTGGGAGTCTTCCTATTGGGGACAGACGCAGCCCAAGGTGACGTCATCAGAGCTCTACTGCCCAAACTGCAAGAGGACATCAATGCTAAGCTGGACATCCCTTCAGTCAGTCACGAGTGGGAAGACAACCAGTCCTGGGTCGACCGACGAAAACGCAACTTGGACTGCACAGGAGGAACTGCTTGGGACCTCAAAGAGCTGCAGCTGATCGGAGACGCCATCCCAAGGGAAAAAGGAATATACGGACTCTTCAGGTACAAAGGTCTCTTGTTCAATTACCAAAACTGTCATATGGATCTTTTCGGAGGGATTGAACAAGGGCCGGAGACCGGGATGGTCGGCGAACATAAACTCATCATCAAAGTAACTCCTGAAGCAGTCGGAGCTTCGCAGTGCAAACTGACAGTCACTCACTTCGTCGTTGATTCTCTGAAGAAAGTGTTCGTCAACGAAGACGGCAACTTGCGATTCACAACCACCGGTTACAAAGACATCCTTGAAAAATTCAGATCTGGACTTCAAGGCAGCATTCAAACTGAACTAGGGAAGTTTGTTGGGAAGTCATACACAGTCGACGAACCTTGCAAGTAACTTGCAAACTTTTATACGTTCAGAACATGGAATCACTTTATTGTCTAGTAAAATAAATTTCCTAATATATAAATCTTTGTCTTACTACTTTACCCTGCCAAGAGAAAGTTATTCTAGATGCACCTAATTCTTGCTGAGACCAATTACTATTTGCTCCTAAGCAATATATGAATGTTCGTCACGCAGTGTCTTCGTAAACTAAGCAGATATCTCACATACGCAGGCATCACTTTCAACAATATTTTTGCATATCCCGTGTTCTGTGTATATGCATCTTTGTGAAAAACCTCATGGACCATATAATTGACTAACACTATACTATTCTGTATACAGAACCAAGGAGGAACTAAAGATCCTTGGGCCTAAAACTGGCCCACAGCGCAACGATGAAATAAAGTAATAATTAATGAAGTAATAAGAATTAAACTAAGAAGATGACTAAGTTTCAGGAAAATAATCTATATTACGGTATATAGTATGTTCACTAAAGTATAAAATATTGATTTAACTGTGTTAATAGGTACCATAAATAACTGGTGATACCTGGTAGCGGGTTCACCTCCCAGCACCTTCCACAGTGTTCATGCTCTTAAATTATTGATTCATGAGAACTAATCCAATTCGCGTTTCTAATAATCATAACACTTCATTTCTAAAATTATAATCACCAAATTACATATAAACCAATCTTATATCGGGCTTGGTGGCGCAGAATTATAACTTTATCTTTGGATTCCCACACCAACAGAGCTGACACAAACTTGTCTATAAACTAAGTGCATATAATAATATCTTCTGCTGCAATAAAATAATTTCTTCTCGTAACAAATCCCCCCAATAATAAAAAGACATGAGTTTTACTCATACATTCAAAAAGAATTCGTTAAGGAGAAGATAAAAACTCTTATAGCAACAACAATTACAATATTTGTAATAACACATAACAATAACATATCAACTTTCATATAACACGAATATAGTTTTATAAAATTAGCAATAATTGTAATAACACATAACAATTGTTACAACATAATATAATAGCTAGAATAATAACTATAATATAGTTCAACTAACATAAAACAATATACTATAGATATACAAAAACATAAGGCTGTGACCCTGCTCAATGTAAACAGACCAGGAAAGGTTTCTGTAACCAGTAACTCTAGTGCAATATGTATAGTAGTTTTTAAGTATCTTTAGTCTTGGTAAGTAAAAATAGCATAAACACCTCCTGTTATACTCTAATTTAACAACAATGTGCAATATTATAAAGGAGTAACTGTAATTTTACCGCCCTGAAGAAGAGAAAATTAAATTCTCGAAATATTGGCATAAACTAAGAAGTTTCTTTCACCAACATTGACCAAACCTCCAAAAGAAACAACAACACCATATATATATATATATATATATATATATATATATATATGTATATATATATATATATTTGTGTATGCCACTGAACTCCTCCTAGACGGCTTGACCGATTTGAATTTAATTTTTAAATACGCGTTTGGGCGACGCCTCATATGGTTTAGCGCCGCAGGTCTCCGTAAATGTAATGAAATGTTACTATGTTTATCTAATGTGTGTCCTTAGAGTTTAAGTATGTCATCTAAATAAAGCTGTTTGCTGCAGCGAGAGGTTTTCACTTTCAGACACTGTTATTTATTATTCAAATTTATTTTAATCTGATTTGAATGTCGCCATTATGTTCTTTTCTTTATTTATATTTATGTACTTACATTATTATTGTTGAAAGTTTTGATTAATTTCAATTATTGGTCTACAACTATTTGTTTTGTTAAGGCGTGTAGTGCGCATTCTACTAGATAATCATAGAATTATAACGTCTTCTTTTCCTTCTCTCATTTTTCCTTTTCTTTTAGCTTACCGAGTTTTCGTGATATTTTATTTTCTATTTCTTTTTAGCCAAACGTGCTCATAACAAATGTTGTTGTTTGTGTTATAAACAGTAGATTGTGTTTTAAACATAATATTATTAAATATAAGATCCTACTCACTTGATATATCCGCCAGCACAACGTCTGCGGGGTCCGCAAGTATATATATATATATATATATATATATATAGATATATATATATATATATATAAACATTAATATAGATTTGGAAAATTAGGTGAAAGTGTAATAATTATAAAGGTGTGGAAGCAGGTACAATTAATTCAAACATTAGAAAACATTTTTCTGGAATACAATATGTGAACGCTAAAAGCTGTATGCATTGTTGTACTGCAAAAACTGGATATAACAAAAGTTACTCGAAATTGTTAAGTAAACAATTCCTGTTATGAACATTTTTCGCGAAAAACGAATAGTATATGACATATATTGCATTACAAAATACATTACCCCCCCCCCATTCGCTGGTAAGATTGTTAACACTGCTTATAAACTAATTAAGGGTTGGTGCAAACTCAGATACTGAGTTTTGTACCGAGAATTGTGCCCCTTATATTTATTACCTCATCTATAATATTTTGCGTAGCTCTTGAATATACATCGATATAGGACAGTAGTTAATTAACAAAAGTTACATAAAATATAAAACTAAGAAAGTTTTTTAATAAGCTTGTTTGCCGAAAAAGACAAAGGAAACGAAATATCGCGATTTTTATTTTAACGGTTCTTTTGCATTTCCCAACCTATTTCGTTTTTATGAATATTCGTACAGCCTATAGGATATGTAAGGGAAATCAGCTATTAAGGTTGTACTCATGTCGGAATTTTCGAAATTTTTCTTCAACTGTCCATCGATCCTACCGAATAGATGACGAAATGAGGTCCGTTCAAAACTGTATATATATATATATATATATATATATATATATATATATATTTGTCTGTTATGGCTCTAGCAGTCGCAAATTTTGTTTAATCGTTACCAAACTCGATATTAGTCGTTTTATGTAAAAAGAAAGTTTAAGTTCGTTAACGGCTGAAATCGGACCACTGAGAGGGGAGGGGGGTTTAGAGGGAGGATTTTCGAAAATTCGAAATATCTCCGTTACTATACGTCGGATCGAGAAATTGTACAGAACCAATCTTATTGCAAATTAAATTTACTATAAATATTGTCATATACAATTTTTCTCTATCTTGAATATTAACCAATATATTTGCTTTTTATTAAATCGGGGCGCCTAACGGACGAGAGTTTCTTTCCCGCCAAAAGCTAGTTCGGCCGTTTCCTTCACTGGCTTGGTTCTCCTGAAATTTCTGTATTGTAGAAGTTCACGTTGGAAATCTGCTTAGTTTACCCTCCCCCTGCGTGACGGACTTTTTACTTATTGGTTGTATTTGTTTAGTTATTTAATATTTGTCTCTAAGTGAGATAGTGTATGATTTGTGTTTGTTTGTATATATATATATATATATATATATATATATATATATATATATATATATATATATATAAATCAAATCAAATAACAAGCTGCCCCCATTTTGAGGGTACCCGTTTGGGTCAGCCTCCTAATCAGCCCACCAGGGTATATAGGTAAAATAAAAATTGTTTTTAAATGCTTTATATTTGCTGAATTTTTTTTTTTGTAGGGAATTAATTTGATTTAATTAAATTTTGTGATGGTGGGTGGCTAGTTTTAGAGGACAGCTTATGTTGAGCTTTATTTTATTTTGTACAAGTGATTTCTAATGATTCTGATGCTTTTCTTTAAAACTGATGTCGACATTTGGCATATTTCTTCAGTTTTCAGTCCATATTCTTGGAGTAAGTCGGCCGTTTTTTTTTTGGATTAATCCTCATGCCCCAAACAGCAAACCGTCGACGCTCCAATTTTCAACTTGGTATTTTTCTTTTAGATACCTACAGCAAGGTTCGTAAATCTTTTTTTTCTCTAAATCAACCTCAATTGCTTGAAAATTTCCTGTTTCAAACCTTACTGTAGGATCTAGTATATGTCCTGATTTGCCCTTCTTATTAATTATAATGATGTCGGCACGTCTCTGAGAGCCATCTTCTGACAAGCAACTAACTTCTTGAAATATTTCCCAATCTGGGTGATATTTTTTTATGAGTGTTGCTATTTCAGAGCGGACTTCGTGATGACGTGAATTGCGCAACAGCTCTCCCCACTGGCAAGAACCTAGGACATGAGGGAGGGTTTCATACTCACTGCAATGTCTGCAGCGGGTTGTTCCTAGATTCCTACCAGGGATTGAGCGTACTGGCACTAAATTTACGTTCATCTTAACACCTGTTGTCCACTCAGAACAGGATAGGCCCTTTTTGTTAAATATCCAGGAATTGCTTGGCTTCCATTCGCTGAATGTTTCAACTCCTTTTCCTTTTGCAGGGAGAGACGACCATTGGACGAATGACTTGATGCGCAAATTTTTCCCTAACTGTCGCACATTATAATTTTCTTTCACTGTTGTCAGATTCAAATTTTCGAGGCATGTCCTTATTTCTTTGTTAAAATCTCTTGTTTCTTGAATATACCTATTGCCGTCATTCTGAAGCGTGATGCACATATTTATGTGTTGCAAGAATGCTTCCCATTGTGCTTTGAATAGTCCCAAACCTCTAACATTTCTTGCAGAGTACAACATACTGTCCGGAGTATCTGAAGGTAAACCTAATATCTCTTTGACACAGCTTCGGACAATTTTGTTGATTTTTTGCAAGAAAGTGGGCTTGAGATCCTTGAGTGGATCACAATGCAACGAGTACGTGAGAATTGGCCAGATATACTGATTTAATATGTTTAGTTTTTGATCCGGCTTCAGTAAATAACTGCTAGATAGTTTATTTAGCTTGTCGACGAGAGAGTCAATAATTTCTTCGGTATCGAGACGGATCTCTTCCTGAAAATTCTCTCCAAGATATTTTATTTTCTCGTCTGGTAGCAAACTATTAATTTTCATTCCGTCAATAGTCTCTATATCTTTTTTTGTTAATTTGCCTTTTGTTATAACAACTGCTTTGATTTTTGTTTCCATTGACTTTAAGTCCAATTTTCACGGAACATTTATGGTTTGTCCAAAAAGATGTTTTGCAGGCTGAAGGTATTTTGCAATTATAGCTATTTCATCGGTAAATCCACGGCAGGTTAAATTAGGCAAATCATTCACGGGTTTGTATCCATATTCGGTTACTATGTCATTTTAAGCCAACTCTTGTAAAACAAAATCTATTCCTAGATTGAATAGCAAAGGTGATAATGGCGCCCCTTGAGCCACTCCTTTCATTACTTGAATTAAATCACTCTTGTTTCCTTTTGGCCCTGATATATAGATTTTGTTTTCCGTAAGCAGAGTGCCGATCAATTTCCTAATGTTCATTGGAATTGGAAACGTTTCTAAGGTTTTCTTTATATGTTTGTGTCCAATACTGTCGAAAGCTTTCGTAACATCTAGATAAACAATACAGCAGTCTTCTTTCTTCATTTTAGCTCGTTGAATGCAGGCATTGATTATTGATGAGTTTATAAAAGCTCCTGGACGTGCAACAAACCCTCTTTGATGAGAAGATAGTTCAACATATTGCTTTGTTTTCTTGTCAATTGCTCGTTCAATAATTCTTCTTAGGTTACAATAAATAGTTATGTGGCGATCATGTGAAACAACATTTTTTGTCCCCAGACTTGTATATTAGGATAGTTCTGCCTTTTTGGAACAGCTCAGGAACTACATTCCATTTCAGCATGTAATTAGCTATGTATGTTATAGTTTTATAGCATCCAGAGTCTTTTATTGTTCTAACAAAAATACCATCAGGCCCTGGGGCAGAATCTAATGATATACCCTTAGCTGCAATTTCAATATCTTCGTCACTAAGAATAATATCTTCATTAGTTTCTGCATTTTGTTTATAGTTGTCAAGTTGGCAGTCATTTTCGTCTCCAATTAGTTTTTTAAAGAAATCGTAACTTGTGTTGTCATTAATATGACACATAGCATTTTCCTTCGAGTCATTAAATATTTGTTGTACTACTTTTTTTCGTCGATAATAGTTGTAATGCTGATCCAATTCGTATTTATAACTATTTTTTCGACGTTCTGACTACTTTTTACTCATTTTTATTGGATTATTTGTCCTATAATAAGTGAAGCCGTCTAGATTCCCATTTGTATTTTTTCGAGCTTTATAATATTTCGTGGCTGGATGAATTGGAGCCTTGCTACACATTTGCTCTGAGCGAAGGAACCCAACAAAATCCAAGATTGTCGAGTTCAGTAGCTCGTCGTTTCTTTCGGCCAATAGAAGTTTTTGGAATTGGGTTTCCCAATTTTTTAGACTAACTTTCAGGTTAGAATCATCTGTTTCGTTTGAAATGAATACACTTTCGCAATTTGATTCTTTAACCTGGCTAAGCCTATAAGCTTCAGGGTGGGCTTTGCTTAGATGAATTCGGGTGTTTTTATACATTCCACCACATATGCTACATTGGAAAGGTGCTGCTTCTCCGATTGTGTCTGTTCCATGACTGCGTGAAACGTGTCGTTTCAGACCTCGTTTTGTCAATACCTTCTTACATAGTTCACATTGAACGACACTTCTGTTAGCATCTTCTTGATTTGATATTTGCTCTTCGTCGCTCTGTAATGTAGTCATAGAGAACCACATACCTTATTACTGAGCTTTATTGAACAAATAATTGAATCAGTAGCTAAAGTGGCATCATCTTTCTTAGCTGATGTGAAGCACTTACTTTTCCTTCCCTTCTAATTAGCGTTTTTCGTAAGAAATTCCAAAAGCAATATTTTTTCGCTTCCAACGTTTTTAAAGCCAGCTGGGAATATATATATATATATATATATATATCTTCATTAAGTATTTCTACTGGAAGAGGTTATTAATTGTGTGTAGACCGTTTTAGAAGATTTTCCTGAAGGGAAATCAGCAATTGAAGTTGTACTCACGACTCGATTTTGGAAAAAATTCCTCAAATGTCTATCAATCGTATCCAGGAGATGACGACAGTGAGGTCCGTTCAACTCTTCAAAACAGTGTATATATATATATATATATATATATATATATATATATTTCTGTTAACGCTCTAGCGATCGCAATTTTGGTGTTATCTTGGGAAACTCAGTATTTAAACGTTTTATGTAATACTAAAGAACAATGTCGTCAATGGTTGAAATCCAACCAGTGGGAGGTGGGAATATTCTTAATGTCTCCCTTATTTTGCGTCACATCGGAAAATGATATAGAACCATGTTATTGCAAATGTAATGTTCCATAAATGCAGTTATACGCATTTACTTACTGTATCGATTATGAATAGAGATGTTTGGATTTTTTTACGTTTCATCCTTCAGTAAACACCAACTCTTAGTTTGTGTCTTAATAAAAATAACCGGCTAAATATGAAGCCCTTCATAAAATGATCCCTCATAATACGAAGCACTTTATTTTTAGCCTGAATATAAGGTTATGTTCTCATTGAACTTTTCAAAGTGTGGAACCACGTGAGACATGTTGGAAATCTGCTTAGTTATCGCAGCCCCTGAGTGACATACTTTATTAGCATTTAGAAGTGGAATAATTTACTAATTATCTTCATATATAATAATTGAATAGATTAGTAATATATTCTATAGGGTAATGAAATAATGCCATTGTATAAAGACTAATTTATTACGAACTTCACTTTACATAAAAAAAAATGATTACATAATATAAATTGAGAAAATGTAAGCTTACAAGTTACTTGCAAGGTTCGTCGACTGTGTATGACTTCCCAACGAACAAAATATTCATTTATTTGGAAATTTATTTTAAAAGATAATAAAATTATTACATGCTCTGAACGTATACAAGTTTACAAGTTACTTGCAAGGTGCATCGAGTGTGTATGACTTCCCAACAAACTTCCCTAGTTCAGCTTGAATGCTGCCTTGAAGTCCAGATCTGAATTTTTCAAGGATGTCTTTGTAACCTGCGGTTGTGAATCGCAAGTTGCCGTCTTCGTTGACGAACACTTTCTTGAGAGAATCAACGACGAAGTGTGTGACTGTCAGTTTGCACTGCGAAGCTCCGACTGCTTCAGGAGTTACTTTGATGATGAGTTTATGTTCGCCGACCATCCCGGTCTCCGGCCCTTGTTCAGTAACACCTCCGAACAGATCCATAAAACAGTTTTGGTAATTGAACAAGAGGCCTTTGAACCTGAAGAGTCCGTATATTCCTGTTTCCCTTGTGATGGCGTCTCCGATCAGCTGCAGCTCTTTGAGGTCCCAAGAGGTTCCTCCTGTGCAGTCCAAGGTGCGTTTTCGTCGGTCGACCCCGGACTGGTTGTCTTCCCACTCGTGACTGACTGAAGGGATGTCCAGCTTAGCATTGATGTCCTCTTGCAGTTTGGGCAGTAGAGCTCTGATGACGTCACCTTGGGCTGCGTCTGTCCCCAATAGGAAGACTCCCAAGCAAGACAATAATACAGATGCCAACATGATTGATCTACAACCAGATACTGATGCTCTGTGAGAGAGTGGTGTCATTATATATACTCCTCATGTTGTTTACTCATTGAGAAAATCCTTCCAATTTGCGTTGTAATGAACAGGTGTGTGCAATGCTATTTACTCAGGTGGACTTGCTTATTTTCATATCATGTATTTTTGTGGTGCACTAAAGAAATGAGAGTCGGATTCTCATATAGCCAATATTGTATCTTGGGATAATTTATTCACAATTATTAAAACTCATAGAAAATATTTTAGCTGTTTATGACTTATTGGACAGGCGGGCTGACAAGACTATGAATTTCGATACCATTGTTCTCATAGTGATCAGAAACGTAAAAAACCTATTATCCCCGCTCAATTAAATAGTAAATAGGACAAACGTTTGAGTTTTATTTTCTCTGATTAATTTCCAAATAACACCATTTCTAATCAATAATTCGTTGATATGCTTATATCTTGGGTAAAAGAAATAAATTGTTCATGTTAAAGGCCATTTCTGTTAATAAGATATTTTAACTTTACTAGATGATTTTGTTTTTCCAATCTGTGTATTTCCAGGGGAAACCATTTCTATTTCAACCCGTTAACGACGGGTAACACGATTAGTTTTGACAAAAGTTAACTTAATTCAAAATAACAGATGTTTTTAAGACTTTAGTGTCCAAGAATGATAATGAGAAAAAAATTGTAGCTTCGGGAATTTATTGGGTCAAAGGGAATTTTTTTCTTTACATAAAAAGGATAATAAGTCCACAACTCAGTAGCGGCGCAAATTAAGCAGATTTCCTTTGTGATTAAATGCACTCTTGATCTGTTCAACCTTATATATGTTATATACCTAAAAAGTCCGTCACGCAGGGGCTGCGTAAACGAAGCAGATTTCCCACGTGAAGTTTTACAATAGAGAAATCTGCCTAATAACAACTGTAGTAGTAAGAAACCTCTAAACTTAAAAAAACATTATTTAGGGCGTAATACCCCAGTAGTTTCTAGCCCCAAAAAACCGTTAACCTAACCTCTAAACCTATTCATGAGTGACGATAGTTATGGAAACGGGCGCCAGAGCTCTCTGCGGAAACTCCGAACATAGCATACTGGTGACGACACTCAGAATACAAATGCAAATATCTCGGTTAATATTCAAGATAGAGAATAAATGTATATAACAAAGTTTATAGTAAATTTAATTTGCAATAAGATTGGTTTTATACAATTTTTTGATCCGACGTATAGTAACGTAGATATTTCGAATTTTCAAAAAACCTCCATCTAAACCCCTCCTCCCTTTGTCCGATTTCTGCCGTTAACGAACTTGATCTTTCTTTTTACATAAAACGATTAAATATGAAGTTTGGTAAGGATCAAACAAAAATTACGATCGCTAGAGCGGTAACAGACAAATATATATATATATATATATATATAGATATATATACAGTTTTGAACGGACCTCATTTTCGTCATCTACTAGGTAGGATCGATGGACATTTGAAGAAAAATGTCGAAAGTTCCGTCATGAGTACAACCTCATTAGCTGAATTTTCCTTAAGGAAAATCAGCTAATAACAATCCAATCCGTAGATATGGTTGTTTACAGAATACTGAAAACAAGAAAGTACGAATAACTCGGATAATATATGAGCGGCGCAAAAATATAAATAAGAGTGTCAATATTTTGACAAGATTGATTCTAAAACAATTTTAGCAGGTTTCCCTTAGGGGAAATAAGCTATTGAGGTTGTACTCATGACGCAATTTTCGACAGTTTTATTCAAATGTCCAGTGATCCAACCTAGTAGATTACGAAAATGAGGGCCGTTCAAAACTGTATATACCTATATCTTTATCTATATATATATATATATATATATATATATATATATATATATATATATATATATATGTCTGTTACCGCTGTTAACTTCGTTAACGGCTGAAATCGGCAAGGAGGAGAGAGGGTTTAAAGGGGAGGATTTTCGAAAATTCTAAATATCTCCGTAATTATGCGTCGGATCGAAAAATTGTATAGAACCAATATTATTGAAAATTAAATTTACTAGATATTGTTATATACATTTATTCACTATCTTGAATATTAACCGAGATATTTTCATTATTCAGTTTTCAGCCTTCAGGAAACCACCAATTCTACTCATGTTACACAAACAATACTCAGCTACATAATAAATCACATTATTCGAAGTTTAAATACTAATAATTGTATTTAAGAGACCTTTATTATACGAGATACATGCAAGTATGTCCTAGTGACCCCCCTCCCCCTAGTCTTAAAGGTCTTGGAATACTAAAATTTGATTGATTGAGATTATTGTATGAATTATTCTGACTCATAATTAATTACAGTACTAGATAGAGTAAATAGTTCTCAATGAAATTAATATGTTATATTCTGATATATTGCAGTAATGTTTTTCTTTCCGGTTTGAGGCGGGCAGACCTGTTTGTTTACATTTCTAACCTAACGCTTCCTGTCGGCAGGTTATTGAAATTGGCCGAAACATTCTTATTTCCGTTTGTATTTATTCACGGTGGTGTTGTGTTATCAGTTTGTATATATATCTTTTACTTAACTTCACGAGGGAAATCTGCTTAGTTTACGCAGCCCCTGCGTGACGGACTTTTTTAAATATTAATTTATAGTTTTTGCTGATTTCCCTGAGGGAAATCTACTTTTGAGGTTGGACTCATAACGCGAAATTTAATGAATTCTAATCAGTAGATGACGAAAATGAAGTCCTTTGAAAATTATATATATATATATATATATATATATATATATATATATATATATATATAGATATATGTTTATGTGTAAGTATGTAACTCGCCTAACGGCTGCATTGTATATGTTAACGAAAGCGAACTAGATATGTAAGCGTTTTATTTATAACTCAAGAACAATTTTGGCAAAAATGGGACCGGCTGGAGGTGGGATATAGAGAGCGGTAATTTTGAAAATTGGAAATATCTTCGTTGCTACATATTAGATTGATAACAGATTTAGAATCAAGCTTATTGCAAATGTAATTACTTATAACTGTTGTTACATACGTATTTTCTCTATCTTGAATATTAACCAAGAGATTTGGATTTTTTTAGTTTTTAGCGTGTAGTAAACCCACTCCAATTCATGGCATAATAACAATGAGCTGATATGACATGATCTACTTTATATATATTATTATTTATTATATTGTTACCTTAAATAGCAAATATTGTTTTTATTGAATATTGTGTGAGGCACATTCAAATACAGCATTACGTTCATACATCGTAAATGTTTATTTGTTCTGTACTATATATGTCATTTAATTGTTTCATACAACTCTAGAAATCTGTAGAAACACTGTGCATTTTTTCGTATCTCAAATATTAAGGCATATATTCATTTAATTTGTAATTAGGTAATAAATGGGGAGAGGAAGTCAATAAATAGTGTGTGATACAAGAACTTAGGAAATCTGCTTACTTTCGCAGCCCCCGCGTGACGGACATTTTAGCAGATTTCTCATAAGAGTAATTGAAATGATACTCATCAGGCAATTTTCGAAAAATCGCTTCAGATGACCATCAATCCTACCTAGGAGAATATATTTTTGTCTGTTAACACTCTAGTGGTGGTAATTTTTATTTGATCGTTACCAAACTCGATATTTAATCGTTTTTTGAAAAAAGAAAGATCAAGTTCGTTAGTGGCTAAAATCGGACAACTGGGAGTAGGGGCTAGGAGTGGGTGATTTTCTAAAATTCAAAATATCTCTGTTACTATACGTCGAATCCAAAACTTGTATAGAAACAATCTTTTTGCAAATTAAATGTACCATTTTGTTATATACATTTCTTCTCTATCTTGAATATTAACCGAGATATTTGCCATTTTCATATTCGAGTAGAGACTGGTGTAAGCTTCTTCTTTGAGGTATATATGCAAACAAGTTATTTTGACGCCCCCCCCCTTCTTTAGTTCATGGACTACTAACACTTGAGTGATCGAGATAAAAATTATCTGGTTCTTTATAAATTACAGTACTAGATATAATAAATAGTTTCAATAAAATCAATATGTTATATTCAGATATATTTCAGAAATTGTTTTTTTCCCGTTGAAATATTTCTATCTCTCTGTCCAGCTCTGACCTGTTTGTTTACAATTCAGAGCTTTCCGTTTAGAGGTTATTAAAATTGACTGAAATATTTCTCACTACCGTTTCTGTTTATTCACTTAATATTGACGGTGGTGTTAAGTCTGACCAGTATGTGTTTCTATTGTAAAACTTGTCGAGGGAAATCTGCTTAGTTTACGCAACTCCTGAGTGACTGACTTTATTTTTTTATGGTTACAAAGCTCTATTTATAAGCGTTTCTTGTAGAACTTAAGATCTCTATATAGACACCAAAGCGAGGCATCCGTATATTCGTTATTTTCAGCTTTCAGTAAACAGCCACTCCTACTTATAAAATTATCACTTCCAACACCCGAGTCACTGAACATCTCTCAAGAACGTTTTAAGTCCTTATTATCTAGAACTTGTTGTTTTTACAGAAATTCTAGAATAGATTGTGACAGATTCATTGTATGTCCATCATTTGACAAATCTGATTCCTCCTTAATCTGTACCAAAAATAGTTATTTATTATACAAGTGACGAAAGTAGATCATTTTAAAACTCGAGTGAAACGTTAACCCACACGAGAAAAGCGAGTGTGGTAATTTCACGAGAGTTGTAAATTCTACTTTCGTCACGAGTGTAATATTGAATTTTTTCTGTAATCGTGTAATACATGATCAGATCTAACCAGAATATGAACAAAATTAGGATGTTGTGAAGATTATGGTATGTTGTTGGTAGGTTATAAGCATGGTTGTGAAAGGTTATAGCATAGTTATAAAACAACTAGTGATGATTGTGAAGTAGTGCAGTTATAAACAAGTGCAGGTTATAAAGAAGGAAGGTAATTATTATTATATTTAAATTTTAAAATATATTGATTACTTCCACCAATAATTCATTCACATTTCAATTTATTTTGTTAAAATAAATTCTTACAATGTTAAGAAACATTTAAAAGCATTTAATTTCCAATTTCAAATTATTGTTTAATTTATACTTATTACTAATTAAGAAGGCGATTCACTTTCTTCACTCTATTGCAAAATTTTTCACTTTCTTCACTCATTTCAGTTTAGTAATGATTCCATTATTCAACGATTACAGAAAAACAAAATATTCTTCATTTTGGTGCAAATGGTCACCAGCCAAATCTTTGTTGTGTCATTATTTGACTCGAAAATGTTAAATTTATTTATAGCATACTCCATATTTAACTATTTAATTTAACACAAAAGGTCATATTCGATTATGCATGAAATCAGACCAAGAATATGGGGGAGGTGTTTAGAGATTCAAAGTTAAAAAACTGTACGTTATAATGAGTCAGATCGAATAAAATTTTCTAGAACCAATCTAGTTAAACGATTGGTGTTATACAACTGTGTTTGTTTATGTTTTCCCCTAAGTCAATAGTTAAGCATACTATTCGAACATATGATAACATTGGATTAATAGATTTTCAGCACGTGGGGAATCTGTTTAGTTTACGCAGCCCCTGCGTGGCGGCGTTTTTAGTCGCAAAATGTTAAATGTATGCGATCCTATTAATAGATCCTCACTGCGGAGGTGTTGTAAAAATACCGTGACAAACTGTCTAAATATCACACGAACACCTGTTCATTAGCTGAGAAAATGGAGTGTGGAAGAGCTAATAGTGCAATGGGTATATATTGTGCTTCGGAACTATTTCGGATTATAAATAGTGGCCGTTTGCTTGAGAAAAACATTCAGTATCTGGTTGTAGATCAATCATGTTGGCATCTGTATTATTGTCTTGCTTGGGAGTCTTCCTATTGGGGACAGACGCAGCCCAAGGTGACGTCATCAGAGCTCTACTGCCCAAACTGCAAGAGGACATCAATGCTAAGCTGGACATCCCTTCAGTCAGTCACGAGTGGGATGACAACCAGTCCTGGATCGACCATCAAAAGCGAAACTTGGCCTGCACAGGAGGAACTGCTTGGGATCTGAAGAAGCTGCAGCTGATCGGAGACGCCATCCCAAAGGAAACAGTAATATCCGGAATCTTCAGGTTCAAAGGCCTCTTGTTCAATTACCAGAACTGCCATTATGATCTTTTCAATGATGTTCATAAAGACGCCCCGGAGACTGGATTACTCGGTGAACATAAACTCATCATCAAAGTAACTCCTGAAGCAGTCGGAGCTTCGCAGTGCAAACTGACTGTCACTCAGTTCGCCGTTGATTCTCTCAAGAAAGTGTTCGTCAACGAAGACAGCAACTTGCAATTCACAACCACCGGTTACAAAGACATCCTTGAAAAACTCAGATCTGGACTTCAAGGCAGCATTCAAGCTGAACTAGGGAAGTTTGTTGGGAAGTCATACACAGTCGACGCACCTTGCAAGTAACTTGTAAACTTTCATACATTTAGAACATGAAATGATTTTATTATCTTTTAATATATATTTACAAATAAATGAGTCTTTGTCTTACTGTTTTACCCTGCAATGAGAATGTTATCTTAGTTGCCCTTAATCCTTGCTTACCAATATTTTTCCACTGACAGACCTTTGTTCCAGGAAATTAAAAATACAATTATTATTTTATTTTATTAAGATTACAGTTGGCATTTAAATGCGTATGGTAATGTGATATGTACTTATGATATCGTCCTCCATCACTCTCGACAGAAGCTACACCCCTTCACCACAATGAGAGGAGCAGCACCTCCCTGCCTGGCAAGAGCTAAGGAGGAATGGCACTTGATAGAAAATAGCCACTGCTATCACTTCACTTTATACTTCTATAGGAGATCTCTGGGCCATTGTCTCTTGTGGAGTGGTACTGGAAAGGGCTTCTGGATTAGGATGATTGGATAGCCTGCTGTGGAATTTCCTGAGTCTTAAGGAAATAAGGTCCTATACGAATAGGATATTAAGATTTTTAAGAAGGGTGTGGAAATTAAGAACACTAAAAACATACAGGGTAAATTGTTATCACTTATCACCTAAGGAATTCAATAATTTTCTTAAATACTAAGAATACTTCCTAACATTTAAAATTATTCCATCAAGTGAATCTGACCATAATTCTCCACAGGAGAATAAAAAAAGAACTCATATAATAATCAGCATTAAAACAAGTGGAAATTTGTCAACATCTTATCTGTAACAAGGTAGGTCATATAAACTTCATAAGTGCTATGCAATTATTAACTGTATTCGTATGTGTATATGTATATAAAATAGGGCGCCGGTGTGCAAGTTAAAGGCTTGGTTTTCACCCTCAGTAGGTTAAAGATACAAACAGGTGCACGTTCGATCCCCGCCAAGGGAGAACAATAGCTCCACGAGTTCGATATAAGAGTGCACTAGGCTGACTGAAGCGGTTAAATGGCGAGCATGGCATAGATCAAATAAACATTTACGAAACCAGAAAGAAAAATCGTATTTAATGACGTAACCACACAACAAATATACATATATCTCGCATAATGCAATGTATCTATTGAAAACAATATTTGGTATTTAAGCTAAGAATAAAGTGGTTCATGATATAGCAGGGTATTGCTATTGTGATTGTGAATAGGAGCGGGGTTCAAATATTTCAAATAAAATTCAAATATTTTTGGTTAATGTTCAAGATACTCAATTAAATGTGTATAACTTTTATAAACAATCAGATGTTCAATAATATGGTATCTAAAACCATTTTCCATTCTGGCGTATAATAACGGAAATTTTTGAGTTTTCAAAATTTTCCCTCCCACTGGTCTGATTACGGCCATTAATGAACTCAACCTTTTGTTTTGTATAAAACACTTGTTTATGGAGTTTGGTAACGATCAAACAAAAGACTAAGAGTCGCGTTTTTTGTAGCAATAACAGACAATTATAAATATAAGTATATGTATAATTTCAAACGGACCTCATTTTCATGACGGTACTAGGTAGGGCCGATTGAGGGGGCTGAGGTAGGCCATGCGAGTAAAAGCATTAACCTTAATCTGACATGGCAAACCTAGAGTGGCGAGTCCGATTCCTGCCTGGGCAATAGGAATTTATTTAGTGACAGAATTCATTAACCCTCCGTCGGGCGCGTGGTCTCTCAGATACACGGTTTCTAGAAAAATATTTGCCACTCCCCCTAGCAGAGAGTGGTGTTGTTGTGCTTCGAGTTATGTGTTTTAGAGAACTCCCCCTCAAGGTATGTTGGGTCACTGTGTTTAACGGAGTCGTGAGTTTCACCTGTCATTAAATTGTATCTCCTAGATACCACGCGCTCGATCTCGTAAGTTTTTTTGAAATCTGTATTTCATAAATATGTACATCAATTAAGTTTCTCTTTATTAAATGGATTCATATAAACCTATTATTCTATTATTTTGCTCAAACATGAGCTTTCAAAAGAACTTGTACAAGGATATATTGCACGACGCAGTGAAAATAGTAGACGTTTACCAACCGAACTAAGGACGAAACTTTAAGACTACACAGACTCATATGAGTACACTAGCTCATTGGACCATACATTGAACTCAAGTAGAGAACAGCATAAAAAAGCCCTCCACAACAACGAACAAAATAAAATGATGTGAACCAAGCAAAACTGAAAATAAATGTAGGCGTACTAATTACTGTTGTGAGATTTGCAAAAAAAAAAATTGTTAACAACATAGTTCCATGCTTTGTCCTAATTGTAATGCAGGTATGCAAAAGAAATAACAATTAAACTGGTATTTTTAAAATTTGTTGATGATTTTCATTAAGTCTTATCTAAAAGTGATTTCATGCTACTTATTTTTGATTGAAGTTATATTTAGATATTTTTTATATTGTTCACAAATTGAAATGAAATATGTACAATTGAGGCATGTGCGTTTAAACAATTCCTTTTGATAATTGTGTTTTTAAATTATATTTTAAAAATTATCGTCCACCGTTTCTTTATATTATAATACTTGTCAATTTTAAAAATTATTTACTTATTTTAAACAAATACTTCCTCTTTTATGGTTTCTAATCACACGCTGAACACTTTAGTGCAAAATATAGAAAAAAAACTGTATTTCCGTAAAAACGGTTGAGGATGATCTCTGAGATACACACGCCCGATGGCGGAATATTCTTGACGCGCCCGACCGAGGGTTAAATAGAATCCCCATCCTTAGAAAAGGGTGGTGACTAGTAGATAACCCGTCCAAAATAGCTTTAGTTGCAAAACGTGGACGTAAATAAACAATTTAATCTATATATATATATATATATATAAAATTGTAACCTCGGAATTTGTATTGATTTTTTTTTTTCACGAAATTTCACGATAACTTTTCACATGCCATAGACACCACAACTGCATTTTGTTTCTTTGGTGTCAGTTTGTTTGTTTGTTACCTTTTCACGCATAAACGGCTGAACCGAATTTTAAGAAACTTGGCATGTATATTACTATTAACCCAACCTAGGAGTGGGGGTTATAACAGAGGACTGAAATTAAAAATAGCTATATTTCGTTCCCTATTGGTTTTTCATCAAAAGTAAACATAATACAAGTTGTTTATTTTGTTATTTAGAGTAACTTTTGTTATATACATTTTTTTCATATACCGAATTATAAATGAGATATACGCTAAAACCTATAGCGGAAGTGAAATATTTTATTTGGCACTAAAGACTCAACCGAACTAAATAACACTCAGTATGTGTATTAGCAATAACGCCTTCATTATAATTAGCTATACCAACATTTCTTAAGACGGGCAGGAGTGGGGGTTATTATTATGGTATTTCGTTTCCTATTGGGGTTTCCGGAAATATGCACATAACAAAAGTTGTTTATTTTGTTATTTAGACAGACTGTTGTATTACACACTATCATCGTATACCGAAGTATAAAGACGTCATACCCTAAACATTATAGCGGGAGTCAACAATTTTATTTGGCACAAAAGGCTTAACCGAACTTAATAAAACTCATTATGTGCATTAGCACTAATGCCTTTATTATAATAAGCCATACCAACATTTCTATGGACGGGCAGGAGTGGGGGTTATAAGGGAAGCCTGAAATTAATAATAGTGATATTTCTTTTCTTATGGGGGTTTCGGCAAATATTCACATAACAGAAGTTATTTATTTGGTTATTTAGAGAAATTCGCTCAACAATTCTTTTCAATATGAACTACTAGGTACCTCACCTGGAAAAGTTAATTCAAATCTATAATATTTAATCTTAATATTTTGCCCTTAATAATTGAAATTATCCATAACGCACAAGAGACGGAAAATATGACAATATGGAGGACAGTGAAGTCTTACATAAAAAATGAATTTTATTATTAATAACCCCACAGCAACACCGGGTATAAATCCAAAACACTGTTCTGGGAGGCCTGAATTTAAAAATAGCGATATTTCGTTCCCTATTGGTTTTTCGTCAAATGTAAACATAACGAAAGTTGTTTATTTTGATATTTAGAGAAACTTTTGTTTTATACATTTTTTCGGGAAGAATGTATGAAGCAAGAGATTTACGTAGAAATATTGATATGCTCAACAACTCTTTCCATTATTAACTCCTAGGTACCTCACTTGGGAAATTAATTCAAATCTATGTTAATATTTTGTCCTTAAAAATTGAAATCTATCCATTATGCACTGGAGACGGGAAATATGAAAATATGGAGGACAGTGATGTCTTACATAAAATATTAATTTTATTATTGACAAATCCAAATAAAAGAGGGGAATTGCTAGTTGAAGTAATGGAGAGCTTTGGTATGATTACTAGCAGTGGAAGAACTATTAGTGATTTCCCTGCAAAATTTACTTTTTGTGGAGAAATAGTATTTGCGATTCTGAGTGGCTATCTACTACTACCATTGATAGCGTTTATGATAACGAGGTAAAACCAACTCCTGCATATTCTGACCACAATTTATGTATTATATCTCTCTTGGGAAAACACTCTAATAAACTATACTTAGGAAGGAAATTAATCATAAATCGTAGTGCTGAGAACCTTGAAATGTTCAAAATAATCTTTCGTACTTTAGACATCGATTTCAATTACAACGTAAGCCTCAATACGCTAACTGAAGATTTTAATAAAAGGGTCACTGATCTAATGAAGGACGCTTCCATGCTTAGAGTTAGCTCATCAAAACAGATTCCAAACAAACCTTGGTTTGACCAAAAATGTATTATAGCAAAAAATCAACTTACTTCTGCCACATAATGTTTTATGTTTTTTTTTCTATAGTAATTATTGTATATAGTTTTTGTTTTTTGTTATTTTATTTTTTTCAAAAAAGAATTCTCTGTTTATGTTTATATGAAAAAAAGAAGAGGGGTGAACCCTTGCTATAAAATTGTTAAATTTTTATAAGCAATAAAAATATTCATTCATTCATTCATTCATTGACAAATCCACAGCAACGATAAACCCTAAACACTGTGACGAGGAAATGTTAAAATATCATGGAAAGTAAAGACTTGCAAAAAAAAAATACCATCACAATTCAGCCTCAAATGAATTCCCGGGCGAAGCCGGGTATCTCAGCTAGTTTAATTATAAATTTGAATCAACCTATGACAATTAATGACTAGATTACTAAAATTGTATGGGACATGATGATGTTCAATGTGGCGTGACATTTTGAGAGTGACATGCGTTTATGATTGCATTCTAGAGCACTTAGGAGATTATGCAGTCTCATGGACACAAATTGGCTCGTAACGAGAACTGGAGATCACCTCATTAAGCCTGAAACAGATTTAGTATTTATTACCTGTCTTAGCGGTTTTTAGCAGATTTCCTATAAGGGGAATCAGCTTCAGGTCGTATTCATAACGCCATTTTCGAAACATTTCCTCAAGTGTAGATAGATTGTACCACATACATGTACATTACAGCTTATTGTTAATATTTTTTTTTAGATTAGATTTTATTTTATTGAGAATATTACAACCTCCATTTAAATGCATTTGGTAATGTGCGATATGAACAATACAATAGTTCCTTCATCACTCTTGACAGTAGCCACACCACTTCACCACAATGAGAGGAACAGCCTCTCCCTGCCTGGCGAAAATTGTTATTATTAGTGGGATAAAGGTTTTACTGAGAGCGGAGAACTGTAAAATCCAAATATTTCGGTTAATATTCATGGTAAAGAAAATATGTTATAGATCATTCAATTTGTAATAAGATTGGTTCTGTACAATGTTTCCATCAGACTTATAAGTAATAGAGATATTTCGAATTTTCTAAATACCCCCTCTCCACCTATCCGATTTCTGCCATTATCGAAATTGATCTTTCTTTTTATATAAAACGTTTATTTATCGAGTTTGGTAACAATTAAACGAAATTTGCGACCCCAAGAGTGGTACCAGACATACGTACATATATATAATGTTTTCAACGGACCTTATATTAACAATAACTTATTATATAAATAACAAGTAAATGCATATATATATACATAAAAAAATAAACTTCCATAAAGTAATAAACAAATAAAAAATATAATGCATAGAAAACTACTATAAAAAGAAATAAATAACAAAAACACTACGATAGTAAATTAAATATTATTTATTTCATTCGATTCATTTTTTGACATATTTGAATATAATTTTACAAAATTAGATAAATATTAATAATTTTAGAAAGCTAAATGTTACAAATGTACAAAATAAGTAGAACCATGGCAATTCTTAACATGCTAAAATATAATTTCACAAAATTAAATAAATATTAAAATTTTTACACAGCTAACATTTACAAATGTATAAAATAAATAGAATACTAAATATAAATTGTTACTATATTTACAACATGAGGAAAAAACAAAATCAAAATAAAACAAACAATAAAACTATAAATAGTTAAACTGGAAGAAGGCAAAACTTATATTCCACAGTGCTTGCTATATATAAGTTTCATAATTGTGGATAATAGTTTTTATATTTCATCAGATAATCCATTATTTCTTAAATACTTAAATACATCATCTATAAATTGGCAACTGTCGGCCAGTAGTTCGCATACATTTGTGGGCCATGGGCACGTTTTTACTTGTGTGCAGTCAGTTAGTATGTGTTTTACAGTCAGCGTTCTGTTGCAGTAGCGACATATAGGCTCATCTTGTCTGCTAATTAGATATGAATGTGTTAGTCTAGTGTTTCCTTTGAGTAGGCGGGTAAGTACAATTTCTTCTCTTCTAGAGTGTCTATTACTTGAAGTCAAATTGAGCGTGTTTGATTTGATTTCTCCAAGTTTACTGTCAGTGTTATGCCATAAATTATTCCAATAGTTAATTACGAGTTTTCTTATTTGTGAGAAAGCGTCTTGGTGAGTTATGCCCAAAAAATCTATTTCTTCAAGTTGAGTTGATTGTTTGGCTGCCTTGTCTACTATATCACTTTGAGATATGCCCACATGGACGGGTAACCAATAAATAGAATAACCAATAAATAGTAAATTAAATAGAAACCCCATTTACATTCAAAATTATTTCTAATAAAATTCTTTCATTTTCAAAATCAATAAGAGATTTTATATAGCAAGGACAACAAAAGAAAATCATGTATGGAGATTTCTATATTGTAAAACTTCACGTGGGAAATCTGCTTAATTTACGCAGCCTTTATTTTATTGACTTTCTGATTTCTATTTGCTTGATGAGATCAGTAATGTGTCTTGCCAAGGCGTGGGAAATCTGCTTAATTTACTTAGGGCTGCGTGGTGAGCTTTTAGCAGATTTCCCTTTAGGGAAATCAGCCATTGAGGTTATACTCATGACGGAATTTTCGAATTTTTTCTTCTAATGTCCATCGACCCTACCTAGTAGATGACGAAAATGAGTTCCGTTCAAAACTGTATATATATATATATATATATATAGGCTAGGTTAAATGTTTTTTTGGGCGAGAAACTACTGGGTTATTACGCCCTAAATAATGTTTTATATATATATATATATATATATATATATATATATATATATTTGTCTGTTACCGCTCTAGCGGTCGCAATTTTTGTTTGATCGTTACCAAACTCGATATTTAGTCATTTTATGTAAAAAGAAAGATGGAATGTGTTAACGGCTGAAATCGGACCAGTGGGAGGGGGGGTTTAGAGTAGAGGATTTTCGAAAATTCGGAATATCTCCGTTACTATACGTCAGATTGAATAATTGTACAGAATCAATCTTATTGCAAATTAAATTTACTATAAATATTGTTGTATACATTTATTCTCTATCTTGAATTTTAACCGAGATATTTGAATTTTTATTAAATCTGGGCGGCTAACGGACGAAGCGACTTTCCCGCTAAAAGCTAGTTCGGCCGTTTCATTAACTGCTCGGCTATAGTAAATTTCTCTTTTGTAAAACTTCACGTGGGAAATCTGCTTAGTTTACGCAGCCCCTGCGTAACGTACTTTTCTAATTAGGATAACGCAGTATGTTCATTGAAGGGGATTATGTAAATACAAGGACAGATTTCTGTCGTATGGTCGGGCCATCGCGGAATGTGTCGCCTCATAACTAGCATTGTAGGCGAAGCCCTGGAAAATGGAAAATTGATTTTCCACTCTGGAAACGGGGCCTGAGAACTCCTTCATCAACGTACGCCCATCACGTGGAATCACAAGACGCCTCACTAGCTCGTCCTCTGATAATCAGACGTGATACATAATTTCCTTGGATAACCCTATTTCTCATCAGAAGGTTAGCAAATATCCCTTTCAGGGGAATCTACAATCCTGGCTGTACTAACGATGCTACAAATTTCTTAAAAATCTTATAGGTGATGGGGAAACTTCCGTCAAGTATGCATTGAATACTTCAGTTGAGGGTGTACCAGTAATAAGCCTAAAGTGCATTTATGAGAGGCTGTCCCATCATCTCATATACACATATGTGTGTCTGCATGAACACATACAACCTTAATAGTTGATTCGCAAAAAATCAGAAATCTTACGTGGCACCACATAAGCTCCTTGTACTATTAAATTCCTCATGTGTCCGGAGTGGCCTTATAGGAATTTATTTTGTGAAGAACTCCCTAATTAAAAAGTCCGTCACGCAGAGGTTGTTTAAACTAAGCAGATTTATTACGTCATTTCACCTTATATTATCCATTTCTAAGTACAAATCCCATGAGCCTTCTGTAAAACCTTGCCTCCAGGTTTTACAGAAGGCTAAAAAAAATACAAACAACTCACTTAATAAATAAGTTGCGAATGCATAGAGCAACAATTTTAGAAAATCAATAGCTTAATTGTTTCAATACAAATTTTCAATCCGACTATAATAAAGAAGATATTTGGAATTTTCGAAATTTCCACTTTTAACCCACCTACCTCCCCCTTTACATAAAACACATTAAGTTTTATAATGATAAAACAAACGTTGCAGCCGCTAGAGCGTTAACAGACAAATGGTTTTGAATGGAAATCATTTTCGTCATATTCTACGTAGTGTCGACGGACATTTGAAAAACCTTTTCGAAAACCGCATCATGAGTTCAACCTCAACAGCTAATTTTATAGCGTTTGATGGGGACTGCTCTAATAAATGGACTTTTATATTAGCAGATTTCCCTTGAGAGAAATCAGCTAGTGAGGTTGTACTCATGACGGAGTTTTCGAAATTTTTCTTCAAATGTCGTCTAATGAGGTCCGTTAAAAACTTTATATATATATATATATATATATATATATATATATATATATATATATATATTTGTCTGTTACCGCTTTAGCGGTCGCAATTTTTGTTTGATCCCATCGAAACTCGATATTTAGTCGTTTTATGAAAAAGAAAGATCAAGTTCATTATAGGCTGAAATCGGACTAGTGGGAGGGGGGTTTAGAGGGGAGGATTTTCGAAATATTTCCGTTACTATACGTCGGATCGAATAATTGTACAGAATCTTATTGCAAATTAAATGTACTATAAATATCGTTATATACATTTATTCTCTATCTTGAATATTAACCGAGACATTTGCATATTTATTAAATCTGGGCTGCTAACGGACGAGTGACTTTCCCACCAAAAGCTAGTTCGGCCGTTTCCTTAACTGCTCGGCTCTCGTGAAATTTCTCTATTCTAAAACATCAAGTGGGAAATCTGCTTAGTTTACGCAGCCCCTGCGTGACGGACTTTTTTTTTAGCTGGTGGTGAGGGTGATGAATCTGGTTAATCAGAATCACTTTTGTGGCTCCTCACAATTTTTTTCTCTCCATAAAGCTATGAGCGTTACAGCAATAAAATGTTTTTTCAATTAAATATTTATAATTAAAATAACATAAATTAATATTTGCTCGCTTAATATCTAAACTTTGAAATTACAGAAGCACAAAAGTTTACCGTCAGAGCGTAGGATGTGCCTGGAGATATGCTACAGGGCTGAGCTACCGTACCAAGACCAGCCTTATTTATGTTCAGATACATTAGATCAAAAAATGTCATAGAACGTAGGTGATAGATATGATCATAAAAAAAAAAGTCCGTCACGCAGGGGCTGCGTAAACTAAGCAGATTTCCCAAGTGAAGTTTTACAATAGGGAAATCTGCCTAATAACAACTGTAGTAGTAAGAAACCTCTAAACCTAAAACATTATTTAGGGCGTAATAACCCAGTAGTTTCTAGCCCCAAAAAACAGTTGACCTAACCTCTAAACCTATTCACGAGGGACGAATAGTTATAGAAACGGCCGCCAGAGCTCTCGCCGGAAAGTTCGAATATAGCCTACTGGTGACAACACGCAGAATACAAATGCAAATATCTCGGTTAATATTCAAGATACAGAATAAATGTATAGAACAATATTTATAGTAAATTTAATTTGCAATAAGATTTATTTTATACAATATTTCGATCCGACGCATAATAACGGAGATATTTCGAATTTTCGAAAATCCTCCCCTCTAAACCCCCCCTCCCACTGGTCCGATTTCAGCCATTAACGAACTTGATCTTCCTTTTTACATAAAACGATTAAATTCCGAGTTTGGTAAAGATCAAACAAGAATTGCGACCGCTAGAGCGTTAACAGACAAATATATATATATATATATATATATATATATATATATATATATATATATATATATATATAATTTTGAACGGACCTCATTTTCGTCATCTCCTGGGTAGGATCGATGGACATTTGAAGAAATTTTTCGAAACTCGCATCATGAGTACGACCTCAATAGCTGATTTTCCTTAAGGGAAATCTGCTAATAAGAAAGTTTGTTTCTAAATTTCTTTATATCTCTAATATATACAAAGAAACCTTCGAGGAAACTTTTCGAAAACTTTCTTCAAATATCCGTCCCTATTTAGTAGACGACAAAAAAGTCCGTCACGCAGGGGCTGCGTAAACTAAGCAGATTTCCCACGTGAAGTTTTACAATAGAGAAATCTGACTAATAACAACTGTAATAGAAAGAAACCTCTAAACCTAAAAAACATTATTTAGGGCGTAATAACCCAGTAGTTTCTAACAGTTAACCTAACCTCTAAACCTATTCACGAGGGACGATAGTTATGGAAACGGCCGCCAGAGCTCTCGTCGGAAACTCCGAACATAGCCTATTGGTGACACGCAGAATACAAATGCACATATCTCGGTTAATATCCAAGATAGAGAATTAATGTATATAACAATATTTATAGTAAATTTAATTTGCAATAAGATTGGTTCTATACAATGTTTTGATCCTACGTACGGTAACAGAGATATTTCGATTTTCGAAAATCCTCCCCTCTAAACCCCCCTCCCACTGGTCCGATTTCAGCCGTTAACGAACTTGATCTTTCTTTTTACATAAAACGCTTAAATATGAAGTTTGGTAAGGATCAAACAAAAATTGCGACCGCTAGAGCGGTAACAGACAAATATATAGATAGATAGATAGATATATATATAGATATATATATACAGTTTTGAACGGACCTCATTTTCGTCATCTACTTGGTAGGATCGATGGACATTTGAAGAAAAATGTCGAAAATTCCGTCATGAGTACAACCTCAATAGCTGATTTCCCTTAAGGGAAATCTGCTAAATGAGGTCTGTTCAACTCTATCCTGAAGCTATTTCTCTTCTATTCAATTTGGTAAAACATAATTAATATAATAATCAAATACAAGTTGTTGAGGTGAAGAATTGCATAATTTGTCCGAATTGCCTTTCGCTCGTTAGTCGGTCCCATGATTCCCAAAGTTATTATTTCATCTTCATTCGAAATAATTTTCCCACGAATTTATATTCCATCGATGCATGAGCTAATAATCGTGGAATGTAAGTCGTTAAACAGCCTTTCTCCGTCTCATAGTTATGACCAATCGCTTCGGTTCAATCTTGCCTTCATTATATTCATTAAACCAATAGTACTATAATTCAGTGTATGTATGGTACGTATTAATAATACATTGTCTTTTGAACTCTTAGGATCAATTTTTGATATTGTGAATGGCGAAGGAAGATGATTCTAGGTAATAACTATCAAAGGCCCCGTTCCTTCACAATTAATTGTTCTATAGGGCGGGGCATTTTCAAAGCACACGCCATATCATCATTAACCCTACTACCTAATGTTAACCATTAAAAGTCCGTCACGCAGGGGCTGCGTAAACTGAGCAGATTTCCCACGTGAAGTTATACAATAGATAAATCACCATACGAGTGCCGAAATGTTACGGACACAGCCGAACTAGCTTTTGGCGGGAAACTCACTCATCCGTTATCGGCCCAAATAAAATAAAATTGCATATATCTCGGTTAATATTCAAGATAGAGAATAAATGCATATAACCTTATTTATAGTAAATTTAATTTGCAATAAGATTGATTCTATACACGTTTTCGATTCGACGTATAGCAACGGAGATATTTCGAAAATCCCTCCCATAGACCCCCCCCCCCCTCCCACTGGTCCGATTTCAGCCATTAACGAACTTGATCTGTCTTTTTACATAAAACGTTTAAATATCGAGTTTGATTACGAACAAACAAAAAGTCCGTCACGCAGGGGCTGCGTAAACTAAGCAGATTTCCCACGTGAAGTTTTACAATAGAGTAATCTGCCTAATAACAGCTGTAGTAGTAAGTAACCTCTAAACCTATTCACGAGAGGGACGAGTAATTACAAAAACGGCCGCCAGAGCTCACGGCGTAAGTCCGAACATAGCCACTGCTGCCGAGCACACGCAGAATACAAATGCAAATATCTCAGTTAATATTCAAGATAGAGAATAAATGTATATAACAATATTTATAGTAAATTTAATTTGCAATAAGATGGATTCTATAATATTTTTCGATCCGACGTATAGTAACGGAGATATTTTGATTTTTCAAAAATCCTCACCTCTAAACCCCCCCTCCCACTGGTCCGATTTCAGCCATAAACGAACTTGATCTGTCTTTTTACGTAAAATGCTTAAATATGAAGTTTGGTAACGATCAAACAAAAATTGCGACCGCTAGAGCGTTAACAGACAAATATATATATATATATATATATATATATCTATATATATATAAAATTGTAACCTCTGTCTGTACATTGATTTTTTTCGCGAATTTTCACGATAACTTTTCGTTTCACATGTCATAGACACCATAACTGTATTTTGTTTCTTTGGTGTCTGTTTGTTTGTTTGTTTGTTTATTTGTTTGTTTGTTTATTTGTTTGTTTGTTTGTTTGTTACCTTTTCACGCATAAACGGCTGAACCGATTTTTATGAAACTTGGAATGTATATTACTACTAGCCCAACTTAGACTTTAGGCTATATTAATATTCTCTAAGACGAACAGGAGTGGGGGTTATAAGGGAGGCCTGAAATTAAAAATGGCGATATTTCGTTTCCTATTGCTTTTTCAGCAAATATGCACATAACAAAAGTTGTTTATTTTGTAATTTAGAGTAACGTTTGTTATATGCACTTTTGCCGTATACGGAAGTATAAATGAGTTATACGCTAAAAACTATAGCGGGGAGTCCACAATTTTATTTGGCACAAAAGACTAAACCGAACTAAACCAAACTCGCTATGTGAATTAATACTAACGATTACCTTATAATAAGCCATAGTAACATTTCTAGGGACGGGCAGGAGTGGGGGTTATAAGGGAGGCTTGAAATTAAAAATAGCGATATTTCGTTTCCTATTGCTTTTTCAGCAAATATGCACATTACAAAAGTTCTTTATTATGTTATTTAGAGGAACTTTTGTTATATGCACTTTTGCCGTATACGGAAGCATAAATGAGTTATACGCTATAAACTATAGCGGGAGTCCACAATTTTATTTGGCACTAAAGACTCAACCGAATTAAACCAAACTGGGTATGTGAATTAGTACTAACGCCTTCATTATAATAAGCTATGCTAACATTTCTAGGGACGGGCAGGAGTGGGGGTTATAAGGAAGGCCTGAAATTAAAAATAGCGATATTTCGTTTCCTATTACATTTTCGCCAAATATGCACATAACAAAAGGTGTTTATTTTGTTATTTAGAGAAACTTTTTTTTATATACACTATCATCGTATACCGAAGTATAAAGGCGTTATACGCTAAAAATTATAGCGGGAGTCCACAATTTTATTTGGCACTAAAGACTCAACCGAATTAAACCAAACTGGGTATGTGAATTAGTACTAACGCCTTCATTATAATAAGCTATGCTAACATTTCTAGGGACGGGCAGGAGTGGGGGTTATAAGGAAGGCCTGAAATTAAAAATAGCGATATTTCGTTTCCTATTACATTTTCGGCAAATATGCACATAACAAAAGGTGTTTATTTTGTTATTTAGAGAAACTTTTTTTTTATATACACTATCATCGTATACCGAAGTATAAAGGCGTTATACGCTAAAAATTATAGCGGGAGACAACAATTTTATTTGGCTCAACCGAACTAAATAAAACACTCAGTATGTGTATTAGCACAAACGCCTTCCTTATAATAAGCCATACTAACATTTCTACTGTCGGGCAGGAGTGGGGGTTATAAGGGAGGCCTGAAATTAATAATAATGATTTCCTATTGGGGTTTCGTCAAATATGCACATAACAAAAGTTGTTTATTTTGTTATTTAGAGAAATTTGCTCAATACTTCTTTTCAATATGAACTACCAGGTACCTCACCTGAAAAAATTAATTCAAATGTATGTCAATATTTTCTCCTTAATAATTCAAATCTATGCATAATGCACAGGAGACGGGTAATATGACAATATGCAGGACAGTGAAGTCTTACATAAAAAAATAATTTTATTATTAACAAATGCCAACAACGGGTATTAACCCTAAACGCCGGAACGGGTACATGTCAAAATATTGTGAAAAGTAAAGCCGTGCCAAAAATATACCATCACCATGCAGTCTCAAATGAATTCCCGAGCGAAGCCGGGTATCTGAGCTAGTATATATATATGTATATATATATATATATTCAGTTTTGAACGGACCTCATTTTCGTCATCTACTAGGTAGGATCGATGGACATTTGAATAAAATTTTCGAAAATCGCGTCATGAGTACGACCTCAATAGCTGATTTCCCTTAAGGGAAATTTGCTAAAACGTATTTTCTTATAATGAGACGTTTCATGATATATTCTCTTTTTGAGAAGTCAGATTTTGAGGTCGTACTCACGACGAGATTTTCGAAAACATTTTTCCATGTCCATCGATCCTACCCAGGAGATGACGAAGATGAGGTCTGTTCGAAACTATATATATATATATATATATATATATATATATATATATATATATTTATATATATATATGTTAACGCTCTAGAGGTCGCAATATTTATTTGATCGTTACCGAACTCGCTATTTAAAAGTTTTATGTAAAGCTAAAGATTGGAGAAATCCGACCAGTTGAAAGGGGGAGGGGGGATTTAGTGGTTAGAAATTTGAAAACCGAATATTGTTTTCATTGAACTTTTACTATGTGACATATTTGCATGCACGTTATGTGATGACGACATCAATTAATTTTTTCCTACCTAGGAGATAACGAAAATGAGTTCCATTTAAAATTTGTATATATATATATATATATATATACACACACACACACACACACACACACACACACACACACACACACACACACACACACACATATAATGTTCTATAAATGCTGTTGCCTATACATGTTTTCTCTATATTGGATATAAATCAAGATATTACCATATTTTAGTTTTCGGTCATCAGTAAACCCCCACTCCTACTCAAGTCATATTAACTACAGGCTGTTATATCATGAACCACTTCATTGCAATGTTAAATACCAAATAAGTTTTCTTTGAACTATTACTTTGTGGGACACATGCAATTACGTTGTATGATGATGCGATCAATGAAGATTTTTCGTTTTAGCAGATTTCCCTTAGGGGAAATCAGCTATTGAGGTTGTACTCATGATGCGAGTTTCGAAAAATTTCTTCAAATGTACATCGATCCTACCCAGGAGATGACGAAAATGAGGTCCGTTCATAATTATATATACATATGTCTATATAAATATATATATATATATATATATATATATATATATATGACTGTTTACGCTCTAGCGGTCGCAATTTTTGTTTGATCTTTACCAAACTCGGAATTCAATCGTTTTATGTAAAAAGGAAGATCAAATTCGTTAATGGATGATATCAAACCAGTGGAAGGGGGGGTTTAGAGGAGGGGATTTTGAAAATTCAAAATATCTCCGTTATTATGCGTCGGATCGAAAAATTGTATAAAATAAACCTTATTGCAAATTAAATTTACTATAAATATTGTTCTATACATTTATTCTTTATCTTGAATACTAACCGAGATATTTGCATTTGTATTCTGCGTGTGGTCACCTAGGCTTTGTTCCGACTTTCCGCCGAGAGCTCTGGTGGCCGTTTCCATAACTATTCGTCCTTCGTGAATAGGTTTAGAGGTTAGGTTAACTGTGTTTTGGGGTTAGAAACTAATGGGTTATTACGCCCTAAATAATAAGGTTTAGAGGTTTCTTACTACTACAGTTGTTATTAGGCAGATTTCTCTATTGTAAAACTTCACGTGGGAAATCTGCCAAGTTTACGCAGCCCTTGCGTGACGGACTTTTTTACACGATACTGTTTTTTTGATCTTTACTGTACACGATATTGTGCTTTTTCGTAGTCGCAAAAACTGGAATAATAGTAAAATTAACGGAGAAAAAAGTATTGCCGAAAACTCTAAATGGTCATGTAATTTATTGATGTACTCGTTAGGGCCAAATGGGATGGGTCATCACCCCTTTACTATCCAGGGTGGGGCTATGGATTTTATTCTATGCGTTTCAACATAATCAAACCAAATTGTTAGAAAGTTGAACCGATCTTCGTTCTACTGATAACTGTGGATTATATCTGCATTCACTTGTTAATAGGCTAATAAAACGGACTGGTCTTCGTGACCGATTTTATATAGCTCTCACATGTTACTCGATAACTACATTTTAGCAGATTTCCCTTAAGGGAAATCAGCTATTGAGGTCGTACTCATGACGCAATTTTCGAAATATTTCTTCAAATGTCCATCGATCCAACCTAGGAGATGACGAAAATGAGGTCCGTTCAAAATCTATATATATATATATATATAAAATTGTAACCTCTGTCTGTACATTGATTTTTTTTCGCGAAATTTCACGATAACTTTTCGTTTCACATGTCATAGACACCATATCTGCATTTTGTTTCTTTCGTGTATGTTTGTTTGTTTGTTTGTTTGTTTGTTTGTTACCTTTTCACGCATAAACGGCTGAACCGAATTTAATGAAACTTGGTATGTATATTACTACTAAACCAACTTAGACTTTAGGTTATATTAATATTCTCTGAGATGAACAGGAGTGGGGGTTATAAGGGAAGCCTAAAATTAAAAATAGTGATATTTTGTTTCCTATTGGGCTTTCGGCAAATATGAACATAACAAAAGTTGTTTATTTTGTTATTTAGAATAACTTTTGTTATATACACTTTTGTCGTATACCGAAGTTTAAATGCGTTATAGCGCTAAAAATTATAGCGGGAGTCAACTCAATATTATTTGCCAAAAAAGACTCAACCGAACTAAATAAAACTCGGTTATGTGTATTAGCAGTGAGGCCTTCATTATAATAAGGCATACCAACATTTCTATGGACGGGCAGGAGTGGGGGTTATAAAGGGAAAGCCTGAAATTAAAAAATAGCGGTATTTCGTTTCCTATTGGTTTTTTTTTTCTCCGCAAACATAAACATAACAAAAAGTTGTTTATTTTGTTATTTGGAGTAACGTTTGTTATATACACGTTTGTCGTATACCTATGTATAAATGAGTTATACGTTAAAACCTTAGCGGGCACTAACGGCTGAACCGAACTTAACAAAACTTATATAAAATTGTAACCTCTGTCTGTACATTGATTTTTTTCGCGAAATTTCACGATAACTTTTCGTTTCACATGTCATAGACACCATATCTGCATTTTGTTTCTTTCGTGTTTGTTTGTTTGTTTGTTTGTTTGTTACCTTTTCACGCATAAACGGCTGAACCGAATTTTATGAAACTTGGTATGTATATTACTACTAACCCTACTTAGACTATAGTCTATATCAGGTTTCTCTGAGACGAACAGGAGTGGGGGTATAAGGGAAGCCTGAAATTAAAAATAGTGATATTTCGTTTACTATTGGATTTTCGGCAAATATGCACATAACAAAAGTTGTTTATTTTGTTATTTTAGAGTAAACTTTTGTTATATACACTTTTGTCGTATACCGAAGTTTAAATGCGTTATACGCTAAAAATTATAGCGGGAGTCAAAAATATTATTTACCAAAAAAGACTCAACCGAACTAAATAAAACTCGGTATGTGTATTAGCAGTGAAGCCTTCAATATAATAAGTCATACCAACATTTCTATGGACGGGCAGGAGTGGGGGTTATAAGGGAAGCCTGAAATTAAAAATAGCGGTATTTCGTTTCCTATTGGCTTTTCCGCAAACATAAACATAACAAAAGTTGTTTATTTTGTTATTTGGAGTAACTTTTGTTACATACACTTTTGTCGTATACCTATGTATAAATGAGTTATACGTTAAAACCTTAGCGGGCACTAACGGCTGAACCGAACTTAACAAAACTCGGTATGTCAATTAGCATTAATTCTTCTATGATTATAAGTTATATTAAAATTTTTACGATAGTGGGGGTTATAAGGGAGGCCTGAAATAAAAATTCACCATATTTACGTGTATAAGAGACGGGAAATTTAAAGATATCGAATACTGTGAAGCCTTATCGAACAAATAATTCTATTATTAGCAAATCCACGGTAAAGACGGGTATCAATCCTAAACACTGGGACGGGTAAATGTCAAAATATTGTGCAATGTAAAGCTTGCTAAAAAATACCATCACCATTCAGCCTCAAATGAATTCCCGAGCGAAGCCGGGTATCTGAGCTAGTATATATATATATCTATCTATCTATATATATATATATATATATATATATCTGTCTGTTATCGCTCTAGCGGCTGCAATTTTTGTTTGATCGTTACGAAACTCGATATTTAACCGTTTTATGTAATAAGACAGATCAAGTTCGTTAACGGCTGAAATCGGACCAGTGGGAGGGGGGATTTTCGAAAACTCAAAACATCTCTGTTATTATTCATCGGATCGAAAATGTGTCTAGAACTAATCTTATTGCAAAGTAAATGTACTATAAATTTTGTTATATACATTTATTCTCTATCTTTAATATTAACCGAGATATTTGTATTTTTATGAAGTGTGTGAAACATGTGGTCGGGTATAGTTCGGATTAGGTCGTCCGTTTCGTAACCACTCGCCTCAGGTGGAAGCTTCTTCTAACCTGTCTTTTCTAATCTTACCTTCATTACTTTGTGAGATTTATGTAAATACGTTCTGTTCATCCGCCCTCCTCCTACTTTAGTTCTTGGACTGCTAAATTTTGTGTTATTAAAATATAAATTATTCTTACAATTCAGAAGCCGTTTCAGTTGGGAATTTATTTTAATTAACTGAAAGATTTCTCATTACCGTTTGTGTGTAATCACAGTGGTGTTGTGTTACCAGTATGCAGATTTCTCTATTGTAAAACTTCACATGGGATTCTGATTAGTTTACGCAGCCCCTGCGTGACGGACTTTTTATTGTTGTCAGTACAAATAGCCAATTGACAGCGGTCGGACACCAGACGAAACGCCGAATTTTGTCGAAACGTCCGTCACGCAGGGGCTGCGTAAACTAAGCAGATTTCCCACGTGCTGAAAACTAAAAACCAGAATATTTTGGTTATTATTCAGTATAGAGAAAACTTGTAAATAAAAACGTGTATAGGAAATTACATTGGCAATAAGATTGATTCTATACAATTTTCGGATCCGAAGAATAACTTCGAACTTCTCTGGTCCCGCCTCCCACTGGTCCTATTTTAGAAGTTAATTAACATGATCTTGATTTTTATATAACGCTTTTCATTTACATTATTAAAAATTAAGTTTGACAACCATTAGACTAAAATTGCGACCACTAAAGCGTTAACAGACAAATATATATATATATATATATATATATATATATATATATATACACACACGTTTTGAACGACCTTTTATTTTTTTGTTATCTCCTTTGGTATTTCGATTGACATTTGACGAAATTTATGGAAAATCCCATCATGAGCACAACCTCAACACCTGATTTCCTCTAAGGGAAATATGCTAAAAGTTGTTCAAAGAGTTCAGAACGGAAAATTCCGTTGAAATCCAAATATTTTCGCTATTACATCATTTACTCCGTACTTCTCCGTAAAAGGCCCTGCGTAGTGTAAATAAATAAATTAAAAGTTTATTACACTTTTAATAGTATCGAATTATAACAAAATTATTCTGCATCGGCCGGGAATCGAACCCGGGCCGCCCGCGTGGCAGGCGAGCATTCTACCACTGAACCACCGATGCTAGTTGCTCTAAACTTGTCGTTCGTTTGTATTATTCCATTATTCAAAAAGAAATAAAGAAAATATTTAAAGTTATTTGAATATTTCTATAAATTTTAAAAATTTAAAATTGACCACATTTGCACCAATTTGGTTTATATGCATATTCACGTAATAGCAATTTATAATTAGATGTAATAAATATAACATAGATTTAGGTATTTTCTAATACAATATATAGCAAAAGAAGTATTAAAGGATGTATTAAATTAATGTTATTAATAATTATTTATTTCTTAAAATGGATAGCCCCTGAAGAGGTGGAAAATAAGCCATGATAAATGTGGGGCAGTTTCAATTAAGTTTGCACCGAAAAAAATGTTTTTTATTGGAGACCCTTGACATCGATCGTGAATCGAAAATATTTATTTCTTCTATACCATACTCTATGTTTAACTTCTTCATTACTCGCTAAAGATCATATTAGTTAATGGCTGAAATCAAGGCTGGAATAGGGATCAGGGGGAATTTTGAAAATTCAAAATATTATAGTTGTTAGGTGCGGCGCATCTCCAGCGGTGTCTTTGATGTGGTAGTCCACAATATTTCCCCGATTTTCCAATCGACTTCTTCCGGTGGTCATGTTTCTTTGGGGCTCCTGATGTCAAAATATTATCATGAGTGGTATTGCAAAATGTTATAGAACTAATCCTGTTAAGCCATTGATGGTGTACAATTGTTGTTCTATACATTTTTTCGCAAATCAAGTATTAAGCGGGGTATTCGCATTTTGTCGTTTTCAGCGTTCAGTAACACCCTCCCCCCCCACAACTATTTTATTTATCGGATTCTAACATAGATAGAATGAGAATGAGATCACAAGTGTGTTATTAAACTTGGGAAATCTGCTTAGTTTACACAGGCCCTGCGTAATTGACGTTTACAGTTCTCACATGACTGAAATTTATTTTACACAGCGAATTAGTTAAGTATAAGTTGTAATGCATTATATCAAATCATCTTTTACCAGCGGTGAACCACAGAGGACTCAAAAACCTGTCAAAAAGTGGTTTATGAGGTCGAAACGGAATTCCGTCGACAACCGAAAAAAGAGAATTATAATAAAATTTCTCTGCATCGGCCGGGAATCGAACCCGGGCCGCCCGCGTGGCAGGCGAGCATTCTACCACTGAACCACCGATGCTAGTTGCTCTGGTCATGTCCTTCGTTTGAATTATTCCATTATTAAATAAGAAATAAAGAAAATATTTAAAATTATTTGAATATTTCAAGAAATTTAAAATTGACCACATTTGAACCAATTTGGTTTATATGCATATTCACGTTATCTGAAAATAGTATAAAAAAGTCAGTCAAGCAAACTAAGCAGACTTCCAACAAGTTGGAATAACACATTGATCTTATCTCAGGTTACATTTTCTATTTGCACGATATCAGAGGATTTGGTTAGAAGAAGGCGGTCAATGAAATCTTAATTTATGACGTCACCGCTTGAACTATTGACATGTAACGTATCTCCCATAATAAATGTCTGTTGGAAACAATATTTGGTATTAATGCTTGGAATAAGACATTTCACGATATATTCTTTTATATGTATAGTGAGATTTACTGAAATAGAAATAGAAATAAAATGCGCACGTGTGAATGAAAATACAGAAAAAAATGTATATAAAAACACTGATATAAAGAAGTTTTAAAATTTGATTTTCTACAAGAATACGTTTTACATCTTATGGCATTCCATTGGAAATTCCAAAGTTATGGTCCCGAGAGAAGTAATGGAGAAGATTACGAGTTTAAATTTGTATTGAAAAGACTCTTCAGGAGTACAACTATGGCATATCAAGTTTTAGCCTTTTATTAACAGAAATGGCGATTTTAAGGAGAGTGGCACGGGAACATGGGACCCTCTCTCTCTCGCTCTCTCTCTCTCTCTCTCTCTCTCTCTCTCTCTCTCTATATATATATATATATATATATATATATATATATATATATACATATATTAACGCTGTTAACACTAATTTTTGTTTCGTCGTTACAATACTCGATATTTAAACATTTCAAGTAAAACTAAAGAACAAATTTGTTAATGGTTGAAATCCAACTAGTGGGATGGGGGTTTAAAGTGGGGAAATTTTGAAAATTCATAATAACTCTCATATTGTGCGCCGGATCGAAAAGTTTTATAGAACCAATGTTATTGGAAATGTTCAATAAGTGCTGTTAAGTACATTTTAGCAGATTTCCATTAAGGGAAATCAGCTATTGAGGTCGTACCCATTACGCGTGTTTCGAAAAATTTCTTCAACTATAGATCGATCCTTCCCAGGAGATGACGAAAATGATGAGGACCGTTCAAAATTATATATATATATATATATATATATATATATATATATATATATATATATATATTTGTCTGTTAACGCTCTAGCGCTCGCAAATTTTGTTTGATAGTTACGAAACTCGAATTTAATCGTTAATGACTGAAATGAGAACAGTGGGAGGGGAATCTTTGAAAATTCACAATATATCCGTTATTATGCGTCGGATCGAAAACTTGTATAGAATGATTCTTATTGCAACTTAAATTTGCTATAAATATTGTTCTATACATTTATTCTGTATCTTGAATATTAACTGAAATATTTTCATTCGTATTCTATGTGTGGTCGGGAGGAGTCGGCTATGTTCGGGACATTCCGCCGAGAGCTCTGGCGGCCGTTTTCGTAACTATTCGTCCCTCGTGAATAGGTTTAGAGATTCCTTATACTACAGTTGTTATTGGGTAGATTTCTCGACTATCAAACTTCACGCTGGGAAATCTGCTTAGTTTGCGCAGCCCCTGCGTGACGGACCTTTTTAACTAATTCGATTATTTGCCGAGATATTTTCCGGCCTTTAGTTAACCCCCACTTCTACTCATGTCATATTAACAATAAGCTGTTATATAATGTAGCACTTTATTTGTAACCAAATTCCAAATAATCGTCTCATTGAACTTATACGTTTTGAGATAAATGCAAATACGTGAAGCACGTGGGAAATGGTAATGATTAAATTACCATTTGGTAATTAATTAAATTGCTGGGGCTTTCTGAATATTTTTCAGCTTATCAACAATCCCTACAATAATAAATATCATTTGTGCAGTAGCCGACTTTCAAATTATTTATTATTTGTTGACTGTTTATTGGGCTCTAATCATTAATAAAATAGTGGTTACTAGCTCAGATACCCGGCTTCGCTCGGGAATTCATTTGAGGCTGAATGGTGATGGTATATTTTTGGCAAGGCTTTACTTTGCACAACATTTTGACATTTACCCGTTCCATTATTTAGGGTTATTAGGGCCGTTGTTGGCATTTGTGAATAATAAAATTATTTTTTTATGTAAGACTTCACTGTCCTGCATATTGTCATATTTCCCATCTCCTGTGCATTATGCATAGATTTGAATTATTAAGGAGAAAATATTGACATAAGTGTTGAGCAGATTTCTCTAAATAACAAAATAAACAACTTTTGTTATGTGCATATTTGCCGAAACCCCAATAGAAAATCATTATTATTAATTTCAGGCCTCCCTTATAACCCCCACTCCTGCCCGTCCCTAGAAATGTTAGTATGGCTTATTATAAGGAAGGCGTTAGTGCTAATACACATACTGAGTGTTTTATTTAGTTCGGTTGAGTCTTTTGTGCCAAATAAAATTGTTGTCTCCCGCTATAATTTTTAGCGTATAACGCCTTTATACTTCGGTATACGATGATAGTGTATATAAAAAAAAAAAGTTTCTCTAAATTACAAAATAAACAACTTTTGTTATGTGCATATTTGCTGAAAAAGCAATAGGAAACGAAATATCGCTATTTTTAATTTCAGGCCTCCCTTATAACCCCCACTCCTGTTCGTCTTAGAGAATATTAATATAGCCTAAAGTCTAAGTTGGGTTAGTAGTAATATACATAGCAAGTTTCATAAAATTCGGTTCAGCCGTTTATGCGTGAAAAGGTATCAAATAAACAAACAAACAAATAAACAAACAAACAGACACCAAAGAAACAAAATGCAGTTATGGTGTCTATGACACGTGAAACGAAAAGTTGCCGAGAAATTTTGCGAAAAAAATCAATGTACAGACAGAGGTTACAATTTTATATATATATATATATATAGATAAACATCAGCATTCAGTTTATAGTGTGTGTCGCGACGTAACAGCCTATACCATTTTGGTCACCTGCTGCATAATGCGAACACTCAAACTGGTATTGCAGTACCGAATAAATAATAAAACGGAGTAGATGTGAGTTGGTTACAACTTCCTGTATTGTCGGCCATGAGCAGGCTTCCTATTGGAGCAGCGAGAAATATTCCCCGAAGGGAAAGTGTCGGCTATCATCAGACAGGAGTGGCTTCCATGTCCAACGCCTGCTCAATCTCTGAGAATAACTCAGCAACTAACACCAGCTGATCTAAGGGGCGACTGTAATATACCGAATATGAAAAAAAAAACACATGTTAGCCGCACGTAAGTTGTATCGGCGGCGACAACACAGTAATAGTCGAATCCTGAGCATTTCTTTTCATCTCTCTGCTAACTAGATTTGATTTATTGGTCTTGGACATTCAAGATGCCGCTTTCAAATGATAAATCCACGGATCCAGAGCATTAAAGAGGAAACTACTTCCTTCCTTGTTTCTACACTCTCATGATTTGAGCAGATTCCCTTGAAGGGAAATCAGCTATTGAGGTCGTACTCATGACGCGGTTTTCGACATTTTTCTTCAAATGTCCATCGATCCTACCCAGGAGATGACGAAAATGAGGTCTGTTCAAAACTGTATATATATATATATATATATCCATCTACCTATCTATAAAAAAGCCCGCCACGCAGGGGCTGCGTAAACTAAGCAGATTTCCCACGTGAAGTTATACAATATAGAAGTCTCCATACGAGAGCCCAACAGTTACGGCAAAGGGCCGAACTAGCTTTTGGCGGGAAACTCGTCCGTTATCCGTTATCGGCCCAAATTCAATAAAAATGCATATATCTCGGATAATATTCAAGGTAGATAACAAATGTATAACAAAATTTATAGGAAATTTAATGCACAATAAGATTGGTTCTATACAATTTTTGACAACTTTACAATGATCCAACGTATGGTAACGGAGATATTTCGAATTTTCGAAAATATCCCCTTCTAAACCCCCCTCTCCCACTGGTTCGATTTCAGCCATTACCGAACTTGATCTTTCTTTTTACATATAACGATTAAATATTGAGTTTGATAACTATCAAACAAAAATATATGTATAATTTTGGACGGTCCTCATTTTCGACATCGTCTGGGTTGGATCAATGGACATTTTAAGATAATTTTCGAAAATCGCGTAATGGGTACGACCTCAATAGCTGATTTTCCTTTAGGCTAATATTTGTCTGTCGCCGCTGTAGTCTTATCGTTACCAAACTTTAAATATAATCGTTTTATCAAAACGAAAAATAAAGTTTGTTTAACGGTTGAAATCGGACCAGGGGTAGAGGGAGTTTAGAGGGAAGAATTTCGAAAATCCTTAATATCTCCGTTATTATGCGCCGGATCGAAAAATTGTATAGAACCAATCAAATTGAAAATGTAATGTTCCATAAATGTTGCTCTATACGTTCTTTCAATATCTTGATTATTAACTGAGATATTTGCATTTTTTAGTTTTGAGGCATCAGTAAAGCCCCACTCGTACTAATCTCATATTAACAATATTCTATTATGTTATGAATCCCTTTATTTGAAGCTCAAATACCAAATATTGTTCTCTTTGAACTTTTTAAGTTTTGACATAAATACAAATACGTTGCACACATGGGAAATGTGCTTAGTTAACGCAGCATCTGCGTGACGGACTTTTTTTTATTTCATTAGGTTTATTCCCCACATCGATGTTGATTGGCAAGATCTCTGTTTAGGGGGTAGTTGAATAATATATTTATTCCTTTATGCACATCTTGGTTGTAGTTTATTTATATATTCTGGAAAATATGTCTTAAATATCTGAGGGTTACTCATATCCGTACTTTGTCTAAATGAATATAATTAGAGTTATCTCTTTTAAATCTTTTTAAGTATGCTGTAGACCTATTCTATTTTATACTATACGTTTTTGTAAATGTTTATATGTTTTTAGATATGTTAGTATTTGTGGAATATATTGGCTGCTGTCAGTTAATAGTTGTCATATCGTAGGGTTTGATTTTAAGAATATCTAACTATTTCTATTTCTAGAAAAAATAAACGAATTAGTTCTTTTCTATCCATTGCCAGCAGAAATTAATTTTTTTCAAACGCTAATACAATTTTAACAAGGCTCCGCATAGGTAACTCCTTTATTAGTCATAACTATTTAATGAAAAAAAGGGAGCAGCCCAAATGCAATGTATGCAATTTGACTCTTACAATAAAACACATACTGACAGACTGCAAGAGACGAGATCATTTACAGATACCCCACGACCTACATGACTTACTCACTGAAGGTAGCCCATACATACCCACTATACTACAACATCTAAAAGACATTAACATATACACAAAAATTTAACTAATATAATCCATTTAAAATTAATGTTTGCATTTTAAAATAAATGTTATAATTTCCTATACATGTGCGCGTGCCAGTTGTGTTTGTGTACATGTGTGTGTGTGTGTGTGGTTATATGAGTTTTCACTCACTCCAGTGTGTTTTAGGGAGGTACAGAGTTTTATGTAAATAGTCACCAGTAAAAACTTATATTTTATGTAAACCTTAATCATTTTAAATTTCTTTTATTCATTTTATACACCAATTTTATTTTAATTATTGATTTATTTATTTAATATTTAAATATTTTATTAATGATTTCTTTATTGTCCAATTTCAATAGTTTTGATTTACAGTTTTTTACCTAGCTTTGAATTTTGCCTTTATTTGTTCTCTTGTTCATTTATTTTTAATCTTTGCTGTGTATATTTGTTTTTTTATTTCCATTCTTGCTTTTTGAGTTCCATTTTGTTTTTGAGTTCCATTTCCATTTTTGAGTTCTAGTTCCGTTTTTGTGTTTCATTCAGTTTTTGTGTTCAATTTCGCCTTATACTTTTTTATTCCGGTTCTGTTTTGAGTTGCGTTTCTATTTCTTTCCCATTTATGTTTTGATATCATCTCTGGTTTTCGTGTTTTCTCTCTGTTTTATAATCCTTTTATGTTTTGTGTTCCTTCTGTGTTCTGTGTTCCTTTTCTGGTTTGTGTTCCTTTTGCGTTCCTTTCTGTTTTGTTTTCTTTTTGTGCTTTGTGTTCCATTTCTTATTGGTTTAATTTTGTTAATTTTTTTGTCTGTACTGTATTGTTTTTTTAAGTTACAAATGCTTTTGTTTAGAGCAACATCGCCGAAGCTCAAATAAATAAATAAATGATACAATGTGTTGATCATATCCGTTGATGTTACTCATCGCTGTCATGCTAATTTAAACATTTAGCAGACACATTTAAAAAAGGCCGTCACGAAGGGGCTGCGTAAACTAAGCAGATTTCCCACTGAAGCCTGAGAACCAGAAAGCACAAATGACTCGCTTAATACTTAAATAAGAAAAAATGTATGTAACAACCATAGTTGAACACCAATAGCTTAACAAGATTCGTTATGTAACATTTTACGATCCCACAAATATTAACCCTTCACAGACAAGGAATATGAAAATTACATTGCAGGCAAGCTGGGTCACGGGTGACCCAGTCATATTTATAGCACATTTTTTTCATTTTAACAAAAATATTCCAGTTGTTGTTGTTTTTTTTATATAAAAAAAGAAAGTATAGTTTGAAAAATTTATTTTATTTAGCAATATACATAATATGATAAAAATACAAAAACTTACATTAGTAGGAACTATACTTAAATTAGTAGGAACGTAGAGTTCCAGACCTTTGGTACCTTTGGTATCCGTATAGGATAAAAGATAAAAATTAAACGAGTAAACTCCTAGAAGGGAAAAAATAAGAAATTTCCAGCTATAAAAGACGAGAAAATTTAATAAAATCTTAGTGATTAAATAATTTTCAGTAAGTTATCAGTCTTCCATTTCATCCGGCAGTCCAGCAATAATTTTTCCTACTCTGAACAGTCAAAAACTTTCCAGATCAAAATAAATAGTTTAAACTCTTACAGAAAAAATATATATAAAAAAAATACTCTATGGAAAAAAGAATAAGAAAATATGAGGGATAAAAAATCAAAAAAAGGGAATAAACTCTTAGTAATGAAAGTTCACTAATACTTCAAACTCAGAACAAGGTCTGAGATCAATGTCTGTTCTTGTTAGAGGAGAACAATCTTCTATTTTTTCATCTTCTTCAGGTGAGACTCTGGTAATGCATCGAGAACAAATACTTAGCTTATGCTCAGCACATAGGCTGCGATTACAATGAGCACAGTTTGATGTACCTTTACGATCTCTTGATTTTTCACAAAAAGCACCCAGAAGTCTTGAAGTGCTTGGTCCAGGCTGTTTCTCAATTTCTTTTTCATCAACTCTCGGAAGGAGGGGAGGGGTACCGTGCACTGCCCCTCCCTTCCTTCCCTTACTTTACTCAGAATATTATTTTTACCAACCTCTGGGTCACCGGCGACCCAGCCTTGCCTGTGAAGGGTTAACAAAGGTATTTTGGAGGTATTTTTAATATCCCCCCTCCATATAAGCCCTCACTGTTTCAGATACGATTTCCAACAGAAACATTTATGATCTATAGTGTTGAATGAAACTGTTAACCCTAGTATTCCCGACTTCTCCCAGGTCGCATGGATTACCAAGGGGGGGGGGGCTCCTCGAGCCCATAACTTAAAAACCTTTTATTTTGGTTCTATAATTTTTTTAAAATTTTTATTTCTATTGGATTATGTTTATTGACCGTTTCTTATGGCACCTGTGAAAAAAAAATTAAATACAAAAATAAAAAAAAGTTAAAAAAAAAAGTTCGGATGGGGAAAAAGGATGACTTTAAATTAAATGTAATTTTATTCTACTAGAGGAACATATCTAAACATTGTTAGAATAAAAAGTTATCTATATCTAAGTTATTATAACATTATAATAGAATAATAATTTAAGAAAATCTAATTATCAGATTCGTAATTGCAATTATCGGTGCTTTTGCACAATAATTTTTTTTCCGAGTGTTTGTTATACACTGAACGTTTACATTTGAAGTAACGCTGCTTAGATTTTGATAGGTTGTTGTATTTTTCTTTTTTTGATTTGGCTTCTCTAACACAAGTGTAACACCTTAGCCTTCCACTTGATGAACCTTGTTCCTCCAATTGGGGATAAATCAGTTCTCGCCCTAGAGCATGCTCCATGGCCTTCACTGAAGATCTAGGAATGCCCACAAGATTTTCACTCCTTTCAGCAACACACAATTTTATTAAACTCTCTTCTAAGATATATATATATATATATATATATATATATATATATATATATATATACACACACATTTTAAGGCTCTTGTGGTCGTTATTTTTGTTTGGTCATTGCCAAACTCAATATTTAACCGTTTTATGTCAAGTTTAATAATTTCTAAAATTCTACTACACCTTTTGTTTTATATATGTTTTCTGCTAATGGGATATTAGTTATTTGAATCTTTTTGGTTTTAGTCATTTGTAAACTCTAATCTTATATTCATCCGATATTCATTTTAAGTACCACAAGCTTGGCAATTTTGTGTTGTACATTAGTAATGTATATATAATTATTATTTTCTCACATAGTGCATATAAAAAATCGCTTATATTTCATTGAAAAATGATTTAGACTATTGCTATTTCATCTAGATCTTTTATTTGAAAAATCGTTTTTAAATTGTACCGATAAAAAAAGGGATTTGATTTTATAGTTTTTTTTTTTTTAAATATGCAGAAAAAAGAATAAATATATTTGGGAAAAACAATGGACTGTAATGAATAAGGTATAACATTTAAACTTTTAGGGGGGTGGAGTAGTGGCCCCAAAGCCGTGGCGTTAACGTCAATTATACAGCAGAAGCACCTGATGATGGCACGTTAGTGCCGAAAGGCCTTGTGCATGAATAAATAAATTGGTGGGAAGACTTCGTGTTATTGAGACCTGTTTCCCATTTAAGCTTTTCATTCCAAACATTTACATACATTTCAAAAACAAAAACCTACAGACAGACATCTACATGACACAATTAGTAACATTACATGATACACTAAATTCTTACTACCGACGGTTCAAAAAAAAGTCAACAATACTTGCCCATGTGATTACACAACTCCACTAACATGTCAACACTTAAATAAAACGATTGCAGAATATTGACTAAAGAAACAGAAACAGGATGTTGAACGACAAAAAGGCGGTGGTAAATAAATAAGTGAAAAGAAAACTAAGTAACTTTGAAACTTTTTTCTATTATGTTATTTTATTTTGTTTAAAGCAATTTTGATTCGTTTTTTAATTTTATACAGTTCTGTCCCCCGAGCCACATCGCCACAGTTGCGAATAAATAAATATAGTTAAAGATGGTGCTTTTGCATCGAAAATGCTTGCTAAACTGTACTCGACCATCAGCCAGTGACGACGGTATGCACCGACAGATATGACTACAGTATCATCTATACTGGCGGTTCCAACCCTTTACTTGATATATAATTCAATAATTTATTTCATTTAAAGCGCATCGAAATATAAAATTTAGTTTGTACTGCTAACAGTAAAAATGATCTAAAAATATGTTCTTCTAAAGCCTGCATCTTAATTTTTATTATTAATAAATAATAACATTCCAAGCAGGGCTAAATTATGAAACAATTTAAGGAGAGGAAATATCCTCATTGCAAAGTAGACATAAACGATCTTAATTAATCTACAAGGCAGAATCGACTAACTCGAAGTTAGAATATGTTTTTTAGTAATAGAGCTGATTTTGAGGAAGACTGTGAATCGTCAAGAGAACCGGACTCAAGTGACCGAAGATGGGAGACTTTAATAATGGTACAGAACATACCCTGGATATCTTTGGAGGAGATATCTGATAAATAATTAAAGTACTATTTTACGTAATTGCGGACAATAACCGGTCTAGGAGATGTGTAAGGAGGGCTAGGCGGAGGGACCGTCCAAATGTCAGGGGTTGGTAGGCCTGCAAGGGGTGGGGGTAAGAAGGGGTATATATAGTCTGACTATGAAAGGATCCAGTATCATTCGCTCATCAACACTCACTAGCAATGGTAAGCAATAACACAGCATTAGTAATATAACAAGAACAACACACTACATAACGCAGACATACTAAAAACCACCGTTTTGTTCTGATTCTGTAGAACTAAAATTCACAAAAAAACTGGTTTAGTGCGCGAATATCAACAATGGGACATGTACGATTTCAATTTTATATCGTTCATGAAACATAAACTTCTTCGCTCAAGAAACAGCCAAAAGTTGGGATTTTAATGGGAGTTCAAATGACCATAATATCAAAAAGTATTACAGAACGTAAAATACTATAACTTCTTACGCAAATGACTCTTGTTAAATATTTTATACAAACCCGATCATTCTAAAACATTCTGTGGCTTTTATACACGCACTGAAATTTAGTATTTTTTATTACAGTACCATAAGTTAGGATTTTAAGTGAGTTTAAATCAGAATAACATCAATTAGTGTTACAGAATTTAAATGCTATAATAATATACAAAAATGACTCTTTTTTAAATGTCCTATATTTTATACATTACCGATCATTTTAAAACTTTTTGTTGCTTTAATAAACACAGTGAAATTTAGTACTTTGTATTACAGTTGTATCCATAAGTTCGAATTTTAAGAGAGTTCGTATGAGCATTTTATCAAAACTTGTTATAGAACATAAAATACTATAATGATGTACAAAAATGACTCATTTTAAATCTTCTACATTTTATACAAAACCAATCATTTTTAATCTTTCTGTTGCTTTATATACCAGTGAAATTTAGTATTTTGTATTACAGCCGTATCCTTAAGTTCGGATTCTGAAGGAGTTCATATGAGCATAACATCAAAAGTATTATAGAATTTAAATACTATAATGATATCCAATTATCACTCGTTTTAAATTTTCTATATTTTATACATTACCGATCATTTTTAAACGTTCTGTAGCTTTAATGCAAGTAATGAAATTTAGTATTGTGTTGTATTACAGGTACTCTGAAAACCACCCCCTCACCATAATCTTGCTGGTTAATAATCGCAGATATTTTTACAGTTATTTAAAAAGAAAAAAGTTTATAGTCCTAGTTACAATGATAACGAACATTCGAATTTCTTATCATGAAACGCACACGTATACGCCGAAAACCTGCGTCCTCCTTTTACAGTATATTCGTTGGGGTGTGCCTCTTAATGAATCTCCAAAAGAGTATTTGGGGATGGAAATTGTTGTAGTAATTATTTTTCAATTAATATTTCATTTAAAATTTTAATTTTGTACAAGATAAATTGCCGTTCATAATGCTGTTTCGACTAAAAGCAAAAATGTATGGCATTCCAAAGGATTGAATCTCTTTTTCAAAAGTTATTTGCTCTTGGGTATTGACCAATATTATATATATAATTGTTAATTCTCCGACCTTTTAATTCGTACTTTGATTAAATAGTTTTTTGGTATTTTAGTTTTGAATAGGAATATAAGAATTGTTATTCAAATGCTAATTAGAGTAAAATTAATACTTATTATTTTGAATTTCCTTAGCTGAATATTTCTGTCTGTTCAGCTGTTTTCGAAAATGAATATATTTGTTTCATCAGCCCGTGAAAGACCCAAACCTGCCGTACGGATTTGTTTGAAGATCAAGAGGCCAGCTTGATCCTTTTCATGTCTTATTGTGGCAAAATATCTTGTCAAAGATCATTACTTCTTTACTGTAGATGCAAGAAAAAGATTTCTATCTAGCGCCACTGGAACGTACGACTCATGGCTTATTCTAACCAGAACAATGCAGTTAAATTAATTTTTCGTTATCTAACAAATAATTGACTAGACATACATTTCTACAAACAATAATCTTAATAAAACTATTATAAATTATTTTTTCATGCATTTTTCTTTACATATTGGTAATTGTAAAGTTACAATATATGAGAGATCAGTTATTAACAATATAATACTAAGATAACACCCGAAGTTTTTGTTTAGATACAGTTTGACCTGCAATGATTGGAAACATTTTTGTTTCATGTGTTGGACACAATATAAATCATATCTCTTGATTTTTCTTCCTAAGTAAGATTGCTCTGGTGGGTTTCTTTCTCTTATTTTTTAGCTTCAAAATATTGTTTATTTTCTTTGTAATATTAACTTCTATCTCGACTTAAATGTCCGTATATTTAACTTAGTTTTCATTTTTTATCTTGCTACTTTTGAATCATGAATTCTATTATTCTTGTGGTTAAAATAGTCCCTTAGCGATCCGTGGCAAGAATCAAAACATTTTTAATCCGAAAAACACCTCTCACAGCTGCATTGACAAAGTAAGAATCTTGACGTCAGCTGGAAGGTTGTAGCTTTCGTGAAAACGATTAGTTAAATTTCAATATAAAATCATATTTCGTCGAGATGTTTTCTAAATCTTTACTAAAATGCCAGGGGTTGGCAGGCCTGGAGGGGTGGTAGTGGTGGGGGAAAGGAGGGGTATATATAGTCGACGTCTGAAGGGGTGTTGTATCATTCCACTATCAGCACTCACTAGCAATGGTAAGCATAATAACAAAAATCCTGACACACAAATAACTTTAACAGACTAAAACTAAAGCTGAAAAACACTAAAAGCCATAGAAGAGACTAAGACAGTTCGTATTTTCTTACATTCATGTTACCAACACAACAAATACCGTATATATTACAGGAAGTGTACTTTCTTTCACATACAAAAATTAACACCATTTAACCTAATTCTGCATTGGGAAGACTTTTTTCCTAGATTTAAAAATTTCCAAATTTGGAACGAAATTCGCTAATGGAAATATTATGCCTTCATTTTCAAACTTAATTGTATAAAGAAAGAAATTTTATGTATTGACGTCCACTTTGACCTATTACGGCTAATGGGGCGGGTTATCTACAGGTTCCCACCCTTTTCTATCCAGGGTGGGACTAAGGACCTTATTTAATGAGTTAAATAAATTCCTATTGTCTATTTACCCTATGAGATTAACTAACCTGATCCCCATAAAGAGAACAACATAGTAAACATTTCGTTTCTTTTAAGAAACTCTTTAAGGGTTTGCAACATGAGTCCTATGCTATTGGTTGAGCATTAGCCTAACTGGTATATAAGCCTAACAATCCCTCGGAGTGACTAATGATTATGACTCTCTTAGATCCCGTCCACAGCCAGGTTGACAGTATGAACTAGTCTACTGGAGACTACTCATTCCAGGTCCTCCTTGGATACGGGGGTTATACGACGAGTTGATCACTTACTACGTAAAGCTTCGCCCACTTTGGCTAAATTTACAATGCTGAAAACGTACAGAGTACATTGATAATTTTTGTCTCATGCATTAAGGAAATCCATAATCTTCTTAGGTACTAAAAGTACTAGCAAAAATTTAAAATTATTAAGTATCTATAACCATAAATCTCCTCAGGAGTGTAAACAAAAAAACTATAATAATCAGCCTTACACGTAGTAGTACATTTATATAATTTGGAACGGACCTCATTTCGTGATATAATAAACCGCGTCATGAATACGACCTCACAAGCTGATTTCCCTCAAAGGAAATCTGCTAATAAATCTCTTGGAAGATATAACGGGCAAATTTTTGATAACAGTATCATTACGTGTGACCGTACTCAGTGCATCGTAAGCAGGAGTGAGTCATCTGGGGTTTGACACAGCTGGTTGCTCTCACCAGCTGGAGTTGCAAGATTCCCGCCCATATCCAGCCCATATACCCAATGACCCAGATGTTCCATATCCAGGAGCAGACTCCTTTCACCGATGCTCCTGCTAGGTCCATTCCGACCTCCGACCCGCCTCCCATCCTGGCCGTTATGCAATCCCCGGGCAACGCCCCTTCCTCGCCGCCGCGCATTTGCATACGTTTTTCCCGCTCTGATCTACGAGCGATTGTTCTGTTCGGTAATCTCTTGGCGGGTACTCTTCCAATGTCGACCCATGTTGTCAATTAGCTGAATTTATTGAAACGCAAGTACTCGGCACATGTTACGGTGGTTTAGTGCCTAAATCAATATGTAACGGTCATTGAAGTGACAAATTTGAAAAACAGGAAATTCATGCTAAATTTTGGTCCAGTTGCGCAATTTGGGATTTACAAGCCATGTCTTTAATCTAATACAGGTCAACGTACAAAGCCATTTGTCAGATCATTGGAAGTGGAACTATATCATATCTACGTTCATTTCAAATGGATGGTTAGACAGAAAAAAAAAATTTAAGAGTCTTAAAATTTCAAATAATTCGAAACATCTTTGTTGAATACTATCAGTTTCTTATATAGAAAAGTTGAATTATTGTTCAGGTATTGTGTTGAGTAATTGTCCATATCATGGAATGGAAAATGTAGTTTATATAAGTACAAACATTACACAAAAAGTATACAAAATCATTTGCCCTAAGTAATAATGTTCTAAAGAAAGAGGACATTTTTCAACTTTAAATGAATTTACTAATATTTATATCAGCTTTAAGAAATGTATTATATATTTAACATGTATGTTAGTTCATACTGCTGTGGCGTTCCTTTATCCAGTATCAAATTATTTCTCAGAGTAACTAGCGGTAGTATCAGAACTAAAATATGTTTGTTGTTTACAGAAGTTCCTGATTCTTTTGGGGCTGGTTGGAGCAGTTCTCTGCGGAGAGAAGGAGGCCGAGAAGAAGAATGAGAAGCGTGGAGTCCTAGGCCTTGGCTATGGTTACGGATCAGGATTGGGTCACGGGATCAGCTTGGGATCCGGATACGGCCACGGACTCAGCTCCGCTTCCCTGGGTCTGAGCCACGGAATCGCTCTTGGCTCCGGATCAGTCGGACTTGGACATGGATACGGACTCGCTTCCGGTGGATATGGACTCTCTTCCGGAGGATACGGACTCTCTTCTGGGGGATACGGACTCGCTTCCGGTGGATACGGACTCTCTTCCGGTGGATACGGACTTGGATCAGGACTCGCTCTTTCTTCCGGCGCTGCCTACGGATCTGGTGCCATCTCCTCTCTTGGTTTGTACTTGAATTTTCTAGTATTTTATATCAATAATATTGCGGAGAACTTAAACACTCTCGAATATATAGTATTTTATGGTTTCCTAGTCTCTTTCTCAGAGTCTGATCATTTACTACCTTCAATTTAGAATTTCCTTTTCAACGCTATAACGTCTAACAGAATATACTTCGTTTGTTAGAAGATACTTCCAACTTTACACAATTCTGAATGCCAATTTTTTGGATGTTTCAATTCAAGATGTCGCCCTTCGTTTTTGTGCATACTATAAAATGTTTCAAGTACCAGGATACTAAAATACCGACTAGCCTCTTTAAGTCCTCCCATAGGTCCTTCAGCAACCTCTGCCTGGGTCTGCCTCTACTCCTCTCCCTTAAAGCTCTGCCATACAACACCTTCTCAACATGCCCCAAACAATTTCAATCTGCCTTTCTTAATAGCACACGCGATATCAATCCCACCTACAAGTCCATTACCTAGGGTTTGCTTCATTTACCCTGCTCTCACTCAGATCCAAACATCTTTTCCTTCTACTCCAGACATTTTTCGTAGGTTCACTACCATATTACCAGTGGTCTGCTGAAGGCGATATTTGCACTCAGACCAACCTAGAGAGTCTATTAAAACGGGGGAAATTACGTAGACGATAGATGTAACGTAATTTGATCTAGCAAAATATCATGAGTCTGTCGTAGAAATTGAGTACAATTTCCTCCAATGTCGATCAACCCTACTTAGGAGATGGCGAAAATAAAATCAGTTCAAAATTACGTGTAATGCTCTAGCGATCGCAATTTTTGTTTTATTATTACCAAACTCGATTTATAAGCGTTTTAGATAAAACTAATGATCAAGTTCGTTAAAAGCCAAAATCGGGGTGGTGGGGGGGATATAGAACGGGGAATTTCGAAAATTCTCTGCATGCACTTTATAATACGTCGTATCAAAAAATTGTACAAAAACACTCTTATTGCAAATTACATTTTCTATAAATATTATTCTATACATTTATTCTCTATCTTGAATATTAACCGAGATATTGGGATTTTGAGTTTTCAGCCTTCAGTAAAACCCCACTCCTAGTCATGTCATATTAACAATAAGTTGTCATTCCAATACCCTCTTTATTCTGAGCTTAAATACCAAATAATGTTTCTATTATGCGAGATACGAACAAATTCGTTTTTGTGACGACGACATGAATTAAAATTTTTACGTTCTTGTCTCGTAAATATTTATTTGGTCTACACCATACCCGGTAACGTTCATTAACCATTTCAGTTACGAGGGGGGATCCAGAAGTCAAAATACTTGCGTTATTATGGGTCGGATCCAAAAATAGAACCAATCTGGTTAAAATATTGATGCCCTACAATTGTTTCAAATATTAAGCTAGTTATTCGTACTTTCTGGTTTTCAGTCGAACAGGTGGTGAAATAAAAAAAATGGTGAAAATCACTAGTGTGTTATACCACCATGTGGGAAATTTGCTTAGTTTACGCAGCCCCTGCGTGACGGACTTGTAATTCTATAAGACTATAGTTTTTCATTAGTGATTGCTTGTCATAGTCCAAATTATTTTTCTTCGAAACAATTACAGTTTGTAAACTTTCCACGCAACTTCTACGGAATCCCGTTTTAACGTTAAAAAAAATAGACTTCCTCCAGAATTTCTATTATACTTATTACGAAGTTACATTTATTATCCCTTTAAAGAAAAATGCGTAGTACAACCCCTTTAATTTGGAGCTTATTAAGTTAACTGGAAAAATCCTTTCTCTTGCTCCTTATTGGTTGTTGTGCAATGGTTTGGTGTTATTGGAGAGCAGTATTTGCTGGAGGCAGCTTCCTTCAAATAGATTTGATTTGTACAATCTCCTAGACAAACTTAGTGAATGTCCAAGCCCCTCCCACGCGGAAGTCCTAGACCAGTTCTCCGGTCGGAAAGATGAATGTCTTGACTGATCAGATGCAGTTTCATTGCAGTCTACAATTAATGGGCTGGGTTCTGTTGGTTGCATGTGCAACAGACGATTAATTACATCCGATGCTTGCGGCTAATAAAGTTTCTCAAATATTTATTGATTCTCAGCGGAAATCAGCTATTGAGGTTGTACGCACAACGCTATTTTTCACGTCATCAAATATCCACCTTAATACAACCTAGTTTTTGTTACCTAATAAATAAATCCCACTTCTGCTCATCTGATTTTCATTAAGTATGTGATTTTTAGCTTTCATTTCTAATATTTGTACATGTATTTTAGCAGATATGAAATCAATTATTGACGTTGGACTCATGAAGCTATTTTCAAAAAACATCTTCAAATGTACATGGATACTGAACTAATGTCCCTTCAAAATTATGTATGGATTTATATTTTGCCTCTAATGCTCAAGTGACACAATTTGTTTCTTATAGTTTCCAAACTCGAAGAATAAGGGTCTTATGTCAAACTAAAGATTGAGTTCGTTAACGGCTGAAAACGGACTGGTGGAGGGTTGGTATTCGAAAATTGGATATATCTCCTTTCTTATACGCCCGAATGAAAAATTATATAGAGCCAATCTTGTTAAACTATTGATGCTCTACAATTGCTGTTTTATTTATTTTCTCTCAACTTAAATATTAAATGAGCTATTAGCACTTCCATGGTTTCATCCTTTAGTAAAACCCCATTACTGCAGGTGGGACATTTGCTTCCTTTACGAAGCCCTTGCTCTAGAGACAAGTTGGTATTAAGTACGCGTGATCTCTTATAGGATGCCATCTGTTTTTATTTCGCTTTCTGGAATTTTGAACAGTTTTTAAAGCCTCCTTTCAGTTAATATCAAGCCATCTCAATCAAATTCACTATATGTCTGATAACTCTCTAGGGGTCACAATTTTCGTTTGATCGTTACCAAACTCGATATTTCCTTAATGGCTGAAATGTGACCAGTGGATGGGGGATTGTTTAGATGGGGAATTTGGAAAATTTTTAGTATCTCCGTTATTATCCGTTGGATCGAAAAATAACATAGATCCAATCTTATTGCAAATTTAATGTTTCATGTTATGTATGTTTTTTCTATATCTTGAATATTAACGGAGATATTTGCATTTTTTTTAGTTTTCGGCCTTCCGTAAATCCTCACTCCCACTCATGTCATATTCAAAAAAAGATATTATATTATGAAGATCTTTATTTTAAGTCTAAATCGAAATATTGTTTTCATTGAACTTTTACTGCCTGACTGACTTTTTCTTGCTGGTTTTTGGTTTTGTCGGAAGGCTCTGATGATGAAGCCAGCTCTCTGAAAGTAAGCTTTGCATATTCCAGGCAAGAACAAGGCTTGATATGTTGTTTGTTGGGACAATAATGTTATTTGTTTTGCAGGCTATGGATTGGGTGGAGGACAGCTGATCTCGAGACACGTGACCGTCAATAACAGAGTAGCAGTGCCAGTGCCTCAGCCGTACCCAGTGACAGTAGATAGGCCAGTCCCAGTACCCCAGCCGTACCCAGTCAAGGTACCAGTAGACAGGCCGTACCCAGTCCAGGTACCCCACCCAGTACCAGTTCCAGTAGTCAAGACCGTCCCTGTACCCATCGAGAAGCCATATCCAGTCCCTCACCCTGTACCTGTACCTCACCCAGTACCCCATCCAGTACCTGTACACGTACCCCATCCAGTGCCCGTCCCAGTAGTCAAGAACATCCCAGTGCCAGTCCCACACCCAGTCACCATCACCAAGGCCATTCCCGTATCCTTGGGCTCCGATCTCTCCCTCGGTGGATACGGAGGTCTCGGCTCTCTCGGCTATTCATCAGGTCTGGGCAGTTACAGCAGCGGTCTGGGCAGCTACAGCAGCGGTCTCGGATACTCTAAGGGTGCTCTCCTCTCGGCTTCCTCTCTGGGTGGAAAGTACAGTCTGGGATCCATAGGATCAATTGGATCTTACAGCTCTCTAGGAAGCAAGTACAGCCTTGGCTCTGCCGGCTCCCTTGGATCGTACAGCTCTCTAGGAGGCAAATACAGTCTCGGCTCCTACAGTTCCCTTGGAGGAAAGTACGGAGCATCCCTTGGACATCCCTGGTAAAGAAAAGGTACGTCAAATGAAATGTCTTTATTTCCATTAAATGTCATCATAACATAATGAATGAATTTAGCCTTAATTACATAGAGTAAAGTGAAAATAATAGTTTACAAAATTAACATATACATAATTATAGGGTATAAAATACAAATACACTAACAAACAATATTGGTTATAATACAAACAATAAGTTTTAGTACATATATATTGAGGAAAAAATGATTATTTTTGACTTCTTAGAAAGTGGGCTAAAGGATTGTTTCAACTTTCCGTTGAATATGAACTTCATTGTTCTCCTTTGCAATTTAATTATTAAAATATGATTGTTGTAGTCACCCTAATGCAAAACACCTATTTCATATTAAACATGTACACATTATATTGACCTCATATTACATAAAGTCAATGAAAAGTAAATATGCTGCGGAAACAGAAATGGCTTCCCACAAACCGGAATATGGTACGCTGATAATCTCATCTCATGATCTATTCTATATTTTACCCGCAGAATAGAACCTATGATATCTGGAATTGTTATTACTATTTATTAACGTACACTTTTTTCTACAACGGCTAATTGGGACGGACTTTATATAGGGTATCACCCTTTTCTAGCAAGGGTGGGACTAAGTATTTTATTTAATGAGTTAAAATATAAATTCCTATTGTCCAACCGGGAATCAAACTCGCCACTGTAGGTTTATGTAAGATTTAAGCGAATGCTTTAATTCACATTGCTAACCTGAGACCGCTAATGTGGAATTATAATGTTTAGCTGGACATGTGATCTGACTGAGAAAACTAAAACAAAAAAACAAATATGTCGAAAGTTGAAATTACAAGAAGATGGTTATATCAAAATTTCAGTCCGCCATCAGCCATTACCAAATATCATCATTAGTTTTCCATGAAACGGTTAAACATCAAGTGTGACGTTGATCAAAGAGAAATCGTGCAATTTAGAGCGTACAATCGTAAAAGATGACAACAATATTTGGCGTTAAATCTAAGAATAAAGGGATTCATTATATAAAGGCTTATTGTTAATGTGATATTTAGGAGTTTACTACTAACTGAATACTTAAGGATGGAAATATCTCGATTATTGTCCAAAATGAAACGTTTATGGGTAGGATCAATGGACATTTGATGATATTTTGCAAAAATCGCGTTTTGATTCCGCATCATGGTATTATTATTAATAGTTAACGTTCACATTCCTTAAATTTTGAAATTCCTTATCTGCCAACTGCTGAAATACAAAAACTAGTATCATTGAACATTCTTCGCCATTAAATACATGTTTCTGATGCTTGTATTTAATATAGTTAATTTTCTTTCTTTTGTTTCCAGGGGTTCCTGAATCTTGAATGGTCTCAATTTGACTACCACGTGATTACCTGATGTTACCATGTGTATATATTATACTTGTGATAAGTGATCTTTTATACAGTATTAATAAATATTTTGTTATTAAAATTTAAAATGATCTTTATTTTATTCCAACACATGTCCAACTTCTATGAAAAAAACGTCCGTCACGCAGGTGTTTCATGAACTAAGCAGATTTCCCACGTGAGTCACGTATTTGCTTTTCTCAAAATTTAAAGGTTCCATGAAAACAATATTTGGCATTTAGGCTTCAAATAAAGTGCTTTATAATATAACAGCTTATTGTAGGTGTGACAAGAGTCTGAGGGGTAGTCAACTTAAAGCCGAAATCTAATAAATCTAAATATATCGGTTAATAATCAATATAGTGAAAAAACTTACTTTATAACTTTTATAGAACATTACATATTCAATCATATTGGCTCTATACAATTTTCGATCAGACGTATAATAACAGATATTTCGAATTTTCATATTTCATTTCTCCCCCTCCTCCTACTGATTCAGTATCAGCCATTAACCCTGGATAACAACCCTGCAACTTGGTGTGCATTTTGCAACCTGTTCGTCAGTCACTTCGACGAACATAGTTGTAAAACCTTATTATATAGCTGCAGAATGTAATTTACATGCAGAATTTTCCTAATTTCATCAGTAGGATATGACTAAGGACATAATGTCGTCATACTCTCACTTGATAGTGGATACTGATGTGATCGTGACGTCATTAAATACATATTTTATGATTCTTAATATATATATATATATATATATATATATATATATATATATATATATATATATGTATATATATATATATATATACACACATACACACACACACATACAATTTTAAGATTAACATAATTATATACATAAATTGTTTTTATTTATTCAGTCTTGCACTAAAAAAAACACTGTGTGCATATTTTTTTTTTCTGATGCTCCCCACAGATAGAGTTGCAACACATATTGCAGACAGATTTCGTCATTCGCCGTTTTTTGTATGAGCACAGAACGCAAATTTTTCTTATACCTAAATGTTGTTGAGTGCAGCTGTCTGTTCCTGTTCCATTTTCTAGCACTTCATAATTTTCCCACTCAGCTCTTTTGGGATTTGTTGAGCCAATCGTACTTGAAGCCAAATCGAAGTTAGTTCCTCGGCTAGAGACATACAATAATCAAATCGAGAAAGGAGTTTTTTGCTCGGATTGTATTTGAAATGGTTATGCGTTATATATAACGTAAGAATTGTGCAGAGCCATATTTACTAAATTGTAGAAAATGTACATCGGCCATCTTCTAGTTTTGCTTCCGCAATCCATATTATGGGTTAGCTGGTCGAACTTGTCTACAGATCCAGTGGTAAACCAGTTATCACATGTCACATTCTGGTTAGAATCTTTCATGGGATCCACTAGCTTCAAAGTATAATATTGAGTCAAAAGTAAATTTTGCGTTTGACTTGACTTAACCAAATATGGATGAGCATTGAACATGTACTTAGTACTATCGTCACAAACCATTATAATTTTGATTCCATATTTTTTGGGCTTACTGGGTAAATACATCTTGAATGGACAACGTCCCCTAAGCCCACTAATTGCTCGCTAATTGTAACATACGGGCTAGGTCTGTAGTTTTCTTTACAATTGTTGATAAACAAGGTCCCAAACACTGAAATCGGAGCAAATTTATCAATTTAATTTATCAACTAATGTACAATATTGCAATCTGTTGCAATCGACGAAGTTGTTTTATCTACAGTTACAACTTATTCGTCGATTCTACGATGCTACTTTTAAAAAGAGAAGGTTATCTTAACGTTAAAAGCACGAGGCGATTTTCTAATACCGGATGTATGTAGGCTAATAAGTGTTGAAGGAACCGCCTAGAGTACGCTCTCATCGCAGAAAATAGAAAATCACTACAGTATTCGTCACATCGACGATGGGGTTAACGAACTCGACCATTAGTTTTACATTAAACACTCATATCGAGTTTGGTTATGATCAAATAGGAATTGCGACCACTAGAGCGGTAACAGACAAGTATATATATATACACATTTTTTGACCTTCAGCTTACTGACTGACGGTAGTGGTAGGTGTACCCACACCTTAACGGCCATCGGTGCCTTTTTTTATATATATATATACAGTGTGTCCCCAAACCAAACGGCCAAACTTTAGGGATCGATAGAGGATCGAAAAACTAAGAAAAAGTCCTCTGGCATATGCCTCGTTTTCGCTTCGTTTTTGAGAAAATCACAAAAAACTGAAAATAGTTGTGCAAAATGTGTATTTTTTTTAATAACGTATTTAAATTACAAAAAACTATTGGCCTTTATAGTAAGCTTAATTTTTAATTTACGTGGAGTAAATTTAGAAAACATGAATATTCTCACGCTTTCCTTATTAATAAAACGTCTAGGTTGAGTGTTTAAACTTAAAAAGAAAGGATTAAAATGTTTACTATCATTTTAATCCTTTTTGGGGGAATCCAGCCTCGCATTCTCACATTAGTGGTGTTGCTAGTACTGTTCAGTGAAGTCAACAAATATGTCTAGATTTACCAACGCTGAATACGCGGACATAGTCTACGTCTACGGATTCTGCGATTGCAATGCAAGTCAGGCAGTTCGGGAATATCGCAGACGGTTTCCTGACCGAGAAACCCCACACAGAGGTGTTTTTACCAGCACTTTCAGAAGGCTTCGAGAGACTCGGTCCTTCTCATGTAATCGTCGTGGAAACCGTATGCAGGCTCCGATGGAAGGCGGAGGGAGAGGATACTGAGGCACTTCAATACCAACCCTGGCACAAGCGTCCGGAGAGCTGCTTCAGTTCTAAGCATACCAAAGACAACCATTTGGCGCACATTAAGTGCTGACAGCAGGCATGCTTACCATGTACAAAAGGTAAAAATTTAATACCCGCTGATTATCCCCGTCGATTAAATTTTTGTAATTGGTACAAAGACCAATTGCAAAACGATGTAAACTTAAGTTCGAAAGTAATCTGGACGGACGACGCGACTTTTACACGTGCGGGCATATTCAATCAAAGAAACTACCATCTTTGGGCACATGAAAATCCCCGCGCTGTTAGAGAATTTCACTACAAGCATGAGTTTTCTGTAAACGTGTGGGTCGGTCATTTTTATAATCGCATAATAGGTCCCGTATTTTTACCTGCTCGACTTCACGCTGAAAGTTATCATCTATTCCTGCAGAATGACTTACAGGCACTTTTGGAAGATATCCCTTTGGAAACAAGGCTTGAGAGCTGGTTTCCACTCGATGGTTGTCCTGCACATTACGGAAGGGCCGTACGAGACTGGTTGGACATCAACTACCCAGGTCGCTGGATAGGCCGAGGTGGGCCGGTACCTTGGCCTCCCCCTTCTCCGGACCTCACGCCACTAGATTTCTTCGTGTGGGGATACGTGAAAGAAAATGTCTACCGAGAGCCCGACCGCACAAGGGATGATCTCATCGAGCGCATCAGAATGGTTTGCAACCAGCTCACCGCAGAACAATGTTTAGATGCAGTGAGATCTGTGAGTACGTGATGTGATGCGCGTATTGCAGCGAGAGGCCAGCTCTTCGAACAACATTTACATTGACGCTTTATAAATTAACGATGCAATTTTAGAGAAGGTAAAACCTTCAAAATTTTCAGGGTTTTTTTTTTTTCACTAAGATAGTCCCATATAAAAACTGAAACATTTATGTTTTCCAAGTAAGAATATTTAATTATTTTATTAATTTTCTAATTTTTTAATCTTTTTTTATGCTTTAATCTTCAGTTATTGTTCATAGTAAAGTATTTATTATTTTTTCTTAATAAAAAATAATTTTTTTTTCAATTACCTTTCTGTTAGTATAAGATTAGAATACAATAATTGTATTGGAATAACATTTATTGCTAAAATTCATTCAAGGAATAAAATCCGCTCTTCCATTGGCCTTAACTAGTTTTTACACAACTATTTTTAGTTTTTTGTGATTTTCTCGAAAACGAGGCATATGCCAGAGGACTGTGTGTTTTAGTTTTTCGATCCTCTATCGATCCCTAAAGTTTGGCCGTTTGGTTTGGGGCACCCTGTATATATATATATATATATATATATATATATATATATATATATATATAAACACAAATAGATCTGTCGTCTTCGAGAAATCTTTTATTTTCAGAATGTTTTTAAAATGATGTGGGCGTTCTAAAGACCGTTTGGAGCCCGAGCATTTTCTTCGTAACTTCTGTCTAAAGGTCGCTTGTCTTGTCAGCTCGCCAGACTGCCGACGGGGTACACGATACGAACACACTACACGCATACCTTGCTATTCCGTACTTCTGACAAACATAGTTCGTAGCAACTGCACTCAACTCATGCTGACATTTCTATATGGTCTAACAGTCAGCTGATTTATTAGTTGCCCAAGTTTGCGGCCGTTCGCAAGTGAATCGTTCGATATAAAGAAAGGCGATACGAAAACCTCAGCCGGGTTTATAAGGCGCGTGCTGAGAAGTGTTTTGAGAAAGTACAGGCCTTGTGTTTTTGAGTACTTTATGCCGTTACATACATACAATATATTATTTTGTCCCCTGTGTGTGTTTTCCTGTATAGAAAAGCGGTATTTAAGTCACTAGTTTTTATCAGGACTTTTTATTTGTCCAAAGTTCTTGAAAAATTCATTTATACATTCCTGATCTGCATATTTCAGCTGATTCTCCTAAGGGAATGCAGCCATTGAGTTTGTGCTCATGATCTGATTTTCGGAAACGTTCCTGAAATGTCCATCGGTACTACCAACGAGAAGACGATAATGAGGTCCGTTCAACATTTTTAGCAAATTTCACTTAAGGAAAATCATCTATTGAGGTTGTACTGGTGACGAGTTTTAGACAAATTTCCTGAATGTCCATCGATTCTGCGTAGTAAATGACGAAAATTAGGTCCGGTCATTATATATACGGGGTGTCCCAAGATCCCCCCCCCCGTTAAAATTGCCAATTGTATTAATAAAAAGCTGAGACTTGGTGGGCGAAAATTGTGACCCCTGAAGAATTTTTTCAGTCCATAGTCAACCTCGAAACCTTCTCCGGTACTTTTCCAGCGACCATAACTTTGGATTTTTCAACGGAATTCCATACTTTTTGCGACGGATTCTTGTAGAAAATCAAGTTCTAAAGCGTGTTTATAACAGTGAAAGTTTCGATTTGACGCAACCTCTAGCTGTAAAATGCCCAAATCTTTATTTGGGAAATTTTATTGAAAACTGCTGCGACATAGAAATTGTAGCCAACATATTTATCTTTGAAACAAGTCAACGGGAAAAGGAATGGATTCAGAAATTTAAAAAAAAAATAGTAAATAAAATTAATGAGGCAACGCGAAAGTATTCTTCATTGAATTCAAAAACGGCTTACTTCAAAGGATATGAACATAACAAAAGACGTTCTTAGAATTAATTAATGTTAAACTTATTAGGTGGTAATTACTTCTAAATGGAATACATTTTTCCACCTGCATAGCTTTCTGTAAAAAAAAATGGAAACCAGTTTTTTCTGCTCGAAAGAGCGTTCATTATCATTTATGCACTTCCGGAGACGGTAACTGATTTGTTTTTTGGCACTGTTTGAATTGAATTTATTGCCAAACTTATTTTATTTTTCATGTCTTCAATATTCTGGGGTCAGAGGATGTCTTTGAACCTCCCCCATAGAATACAATGCATTTTTAGCAGATTTCCCCTAAGGGGAATCAGCTATTGAGGTTGTACTCATGACGGAATTTTCGAATTTTTTCTTCAAATGTCCATCGATCCTACCTAGGAGATGACGAAAAGAGGTCCGTTCAAAACTGTATATATATATATATATATATATATATATATATATATGTATTTGTATGTTACCGCTCTAGGGGTCGCAATTATTGTTTAATTCTTTACCAAACTCGATATTTAGTCGTTTCATGTAAAAAGAAAGATTAACGGCTGAAATCGGACAACGGGGAGGGGGATTTAGAGGGGGAGAGAAAATTCAAAATATCTTCGTTACTGTACGTCGGGTCGAAAAAGTATACAGAACAAATATTATAGAAAATTTAATGTACTATACATATTATTAACTACGTATATTCTCTATCTTGAATATTAACCGAGATATTTGCATTTTTATTAAATCTGGGCGGCTAATGGACGAGTGACTTTCCCGCCAAAAGCTAGTCCGGCCGTTTCCGTAACTACTTGGCTCGGCTCTCGTGAAATTTCTCTATTATATAACTTCACGTGGGAAATCTACTTAGTTTACGCAGGCCCTGCGTGACGGACTTCCTCTTATCGTTCTTCGAGTAGTGATTGAGAAGTGGGAAGGAGATCTGCCAAGCTGCAACCAAAATCCATTTTTTAGAATTAGGTTTATGTCTTCTATTTAATTGAAAACTCATAATTTATGAATCGGCTGAAGACAGTAACATTTAATGTTTTATCAAAGAAATGTGGGCCGATTATTTTTCCCTGGAAGTTACCGCACCGTGTTTTTTTCCATGAAACTATGCAGGTGGAATTATTTATTCAGGTTAATTAGGAACACTTCTTTGTGCCACCAAAAAAGTTCCACAAAAACGTGTTTCTAATTAACCTGATTCATCACTCTCACCACCAGCTGAAAATAAATATAAATATTTATTCCTTTTACAAATAATTACTCGACAATCAAATTCATTGTCAACCGATTTCGTTCGTAAGTTTTACTTCTATATGTTGCTACTCAGAAAGCAGAATTATACTTCGATACCTGTATTTACAAGCCCTTCTGCCTTACCCGCTAACGGCTTGTAAATAATTTGAGAGAGGTGCTGGTTCATGTAAGTTTTGTATGTGTGATTTGATACCGGAGGACAATGATTTATAAAACGGTTATTACCATTAATAGTATATTGAATAATTATAAGATATGGTGGGATGGGCTATTGCAGGGCATATATGTGTTAGTGAGTAAGTATATATTGGGTATCGGATTAAGTTTTAATTGTTTTTCCATACACAGTATTGATGGCATCACATACATTTCATCTAACCTTTCGATACAAAAATTTAAAAGGTGGTGTGTATGTATGCTGCTAAACACAGTTTCAGACTTTTGTTTTGAGTCAAACAGCAGCTATTGATATCACATCGAAATAAAGCGTTGGCGGGTAGTTCTCCTCGACAAACCGTCGTAGAAAAGTGGTTCGGAAATGGATGGGCCATTTGCTTGGCAATGTTTATAGCAACCACGCTTCATCAGAGACAACTTGCAGATAATTTGTTTTTTCTTCCAAGGATTGTAGAGGAGAAGTTCCCGCGAACGCTGTATTTCGATGTGATATGAATAGTTGCTGTTTGACTCCAAACAAAAGTATGAAACTGTGTTTCGAAGCATACATACACACCACCTTTTAAATTCATGTATCGAAAGGTTAGATGAAATGTATGTGATGCCATCAATACTGTGTATGGAAAAACAATTAAAACTTAATCCCATACCCAATACATTACTTCAAGGGATACTGTTGATATTGTGATACTGTCCTGGATGCTGCTATGGTGTTCTCCCTCTTCCTCCCTCCATCTTGTCCTCCCCCTGGATGCTCCTTCCTTTACTCACTCATGTTGGAAGTTCTAAAGAAAGGGTGTAAAAAAAGCTAAAACTGCTGCTGCACATGGGAGGCTCTACTCTCTCCTGTCCTACTCACTTTACTGTCTCAGCCTGTCTTCTTTATCTCTTGCACTTTGAACCCAAGGATCCCTCTCAGGTTGTGATTTCAAAGGTAGGCTATAGAGGTCAGCACTCTTCAGGGGACATCCTTGGTTGGTCTAGTTGATAAAAGATGGGGCTGGCATAGTTTATTAGCGGTTCAATTTTAAATTGAACAATACTATTTATGCTACTTTTACTCATCACTATCATCATAGACTTATAAGATTAATAACATTTATCAATACACATGCGGTAGGTGAAAGGTAATGGTAAAACTAAAAAAATAACACTGATTCTTTAATAAAAAAATAATATATTTCAGTATAAAAATTACTCTAATATTTACAATATTCTTATATACATTCACGGTCGACATCTTGTTGTAATCACCGTGAATACATGATTATTCTAATTATCCATAGATATATTCAATACAACAAAAATATATGCTTAACTCATGATTCTGAAAAGGTTTCTGAAATGGCTAAAAGAAAAATATGTGTTCCACTGATTTTTGCCATCAATCACTATATCAGCAGTTTAAAACCTCTTGGGCAGTTTGACAATATTTAATTAGAAATTTTAAAATATTTAAAAGTGTATGTAACATATATTATGAAATTAGTACTTTCGGATAGCTGTTATTTAATTTATCAAGTATTTCTATTAATTTATTTCTTTTTCTCTTTTTTTTTGTTCTAATTGCAGTAGTTTTTTTATGTTTTTGATTCTTTGTGTGATCCATTTTTTGTTATTTCCCCACCTTTAAGGAAGAGCCAAATCGCTAATGATGCGAAACTCTGTATAATAGTCATAAATAAATATTATACAATTTGAAAACATATATTTAAATGTAATTTAGGTTGTATGTTTAATGTCTGGAGTAATTAGTTATAAATATTGATGCAGTGGGGTACTTTGTTAACTGTTATTTAGTTTTAGAATGATTTTATGAATTTCTGAACCATTTCTGATATTTATTTTTATCTTGCATTTTGGTAATGAAGAACTGAAAGTTATCAGGGGCCCAACAACTTCAATAGGGATGATGGCAAAATTGTGCTCCAACAAGAAAAATCTGGAGTCCCAGACAAACATGAAACTGGCCTTTCCTCTGGATCTCGGCGACTAGAGTTTTAAATAATTCAAATCCGGAGAAAAAGCTTTCATTCTCAAAACGATAGAACCTGATGAAGTCAGCATTAAGACTAGAGAAACGTTGACGGTAATAACGTTTGCACTGTTTAAAACTAAATTTTCTTTCCTGTCATTGAGGCAGCTTCTCAACGAGAGTCATCTTCTCGGTGAGACCTGAAAAGGTGAAACCAAAATCATTAATCGTATTTTACCAAATTTTATTTTCTGATTATGGGAGTACCTCACTTAATTTTCATGGTAGATCTATCTTCAGCAGACTTCTTAAACTAAATAAATGTTCCTATGCACTTGGAATTACTTCTATCATACGATATTTTGATTCCAATGCATCGGATTAACGTTAGTCGCGGCGTACTGACAGGTGCATTTTTGAGGTCTTTTTCCAGTAACTTCCGATTGAATAAACCTAACGACTTCTTCCTCCAGCAATGCTTCTAGCTTCCCTTCCTCCTCAAAACAGTATAGGTTTGACCTTCGAAATTTGTACACAGTGCGTTCCTTGTGTTAAAATCACCCCACAGGTGCACCGCGACTAAAGTTGTAAGTTTTTCAATTTCTATATTTAATCTATTTACCTTAGACATATTCATCATTTGACGTTTGTAGTGCCTTGATTGTTCTTGAATAGTTAAAAATACCTACAAAATAGGGAATTCACCTCTGAGGTGACCGCGACTAACAATGCATTTTTAAAACATTTTTCAGAAAAAATGGACCAGGAAATACGTATTTTTTGACTTGAAAATGATATTGCTAGACTCCACCACCCATTCCTTTCGAAGAAGACGATAACATACAGAACGACACAGATGCGGAATTTGAAGGCGGCTTGGAAGTACGGGGTATAGACTCAGAGACTGAACAAAGTGACGTGGAATCGGAAAGTGATGGGTAGGATGAGCAGTCACACGAAAAATATGTTGCATTGAGAAGTGTGAACAGAAAGACTGTTGACCGTTATGAGTGGAGGAAAACCCCTTTTCCTTTGCGTACAATAGGAAAACAAAATGTATTGACACACCTTCCTGGAGTCAAAGGGCGCGGAGGTTACTAATGAACTTAAATGCTGGTTCTGGCTCTTTGATAAGACGATAATTAGTAGTATTGTGCATTTCACAAACGAATTTATAAAAATCGTTGAGCCAGAATTTTGTAGGCAGATGGATGCCAAAGTGACGTACTTCACAGATATAAAAGCCTATATAGGCCTTCTTTACTTAGCTCGCACATACAGAGGAGCGAGTATGGATTTAGAAGACTTTATGTAAAACATGTTGGGCAAGAAACTCACCTGAGTTGAACTTTAAAGCACTAAAAGATTCGACGTGAAACGTATTAATTTCCTTTTTTACCATAAATGTTTTCTTGTATTTGCTATTCCTGCAGTAATCAATGGAATAAGTAGTTCTCAACTATTCTTTTTGCACTTTATTTATATATGTTTTCTAGTAGCTAAGTAAGTAGTACCTAACTAATTCATAGTTCATAAATTGCTTCATGTTACCTGATGAGTTAATATTTTTGATAGTTGTAAGACATATTCATGTGTTACTTTGCTAACTTTTAAAATAAAATAGTGTTACTATTAGTTCAGATAAGTATTTATATTTGTTTAACTCTATTTTTACCCTAAGAAGCAGTTTTACCAAGATATTTCTCCATCGTCACCTCCTAGGTGACCCGCACCTAGAGTCATTTGGAAATGACCCGCGCTTAACGGAGGGTTAAAAATGCCTTGAATAGGAGGGGGCGGGGTCAGAGAGGGCGAGAAAGGTGGGAGTTTTAATAATTCAGAATATATCCGTTATTTTACGTAGAAATAAAGAAAATTTGGTGAGATGATATCATAAATGTGTTATACCTGCACTTGGGAAATCTACACACATAATGCCATGAAATCTACTTAGACGAATTTAGTCTGTTTCTAGTTTTAAAGAAGATAATACTGACATAATGTTTTCGGACAGTAATATTTCAGTTCCTTAAAAAATAAATTACTTGTACACATTTTATACAGAGGAATTCTCTTTAAATTATCTTTATGAGTAACACAATTTATAAGTTACCCTTATTCGATAACAGCAATATTATCGAATATGTTTTGACGTCCAAGTAAACCCCACTCCCGAAGATGGAAGTGAAGTATATAATAGCGCACTCTAACAATACTCATTCCTCTAATACATATTCAAAATATTCCTCAATTGTCTATTTGGAACTCCGAAATCATAAAATCGACATTCATGAAACTAAGCAACGTTTTAGGTCTTTGATCGTTATTCTAAACACATTTTGTTATAAATAGTTTCTCGATAAAGTAATGTTAACGCAAATATTGCCGAATAGTGGTTTTCACGACGAAATAAACTCCCTTCCTCGTTATAAATTTGAACCCCCATATAATGTTCTTCCTTGGAATAGTTGGCTTACAAATATAAAAGTCCATAGAAATCGTCTAAGCCGTTTTTGAGTGATAGAGTAAAATACCCAAGGACAGACATTTTCAATTTGACGTATGTTTTCTGAGAATAGTCTGAAACTTAGTAAAAATGTATCCCCACTGAATTTAAAAATAGAAAATCATATGAACTCCAGGGTTCTATTTCTTAAATTGAACGGAGAGAATGTTCTATGTGGCATAGGACACTTTAACCCATTACTGTTTTATGTGTTTTTATAGGATTAACTTAAGTTGTTCAATATAAAAATACTATCAAAGCTTACCTTACTGCCCAAGAACGAAGGGAACCACCGGTTTCACTGCTAGAAGGGAACTGCCAACTCCTGTACCTTGGACCAACCCTAACCCAAATCCTGAACCCTGGATGACTGGACTGCTGCTCTTCAGGGTCTGTCTGCTGTTCTCCAGGTACTGTCTCACTCTCTCCAGGTATTGTCTGGTACTCTCCAGGTACTGTCTCGTGTTCTCCAGGGACGGGTCGTTGCTCTCCAAGTCCTGGTTGTTGCTCTCCAGGTCCTGGCTGTTGGTCTCCAGGTCCTGGTTGTTGCTCTCCGGGGCCTGGTTTCTCATGCCCAGGGCTGAGCTCCTGCTGGTCTGCAGTGATTGGGCGTTGCTGACCAAATACTGCATGTTTCCAACCGGGGATTGGTTGCTGTTGTCCAGGGATTGGCTGTTGCCAACCGGAGATCGGTTGCTGTTGTCCAGGGATAGGCTGTTGCCAACCGGAGATCGGTTGCTGTTGTCCAGGGATAGGCTGTTGCCAACCGGAGATTGGTTGCTGTTGTCCAGAGATAGGCTGTTGCCATTCAGGGATTGGCTGCGGATGTCCAAGGATTGGCTGTTGCCAACCGGAGATTGATTGTTGCTGTCCAGGGATAGGCTGTTGCCATTCAGAGCTTGGCTGCCGATGTCCAGGGATGGGTTGTTTCCATTGAGGGACTGGCTGGTGCTCCCTTGGTTCAGGTTCGTGTTTGCCAGGGCTAGATTCCCGTTGTCTTGGATTAGGACCCGACCGATTTGGGATAGAATTCCACTGCCAACCAACTGCTTCAGGCCTGGAAAAGTCAAAAATTAGTGAACCAAAGTGAAAAAGCTGGTAAGCTAGTGAATAACGTGGAATGAAAGTAAATTAAATCGTACAGCGTTTAATTTGAACTATGATACAATGGTCAATCTTGATTGTGGATCAAAAATTCTCCGGAAAGCACTTCCACATTGAAATACAGTAGAGTTGATAGTAAAATAAGGAGATACGGTCGTCTAGTGACAACAGTTATACCTCTGAACTTTTCTTCAAAAACTTTTTTGTAATAAAATCAACAGTAACGCACACCCTATCCATAATCGAGAATGACACGTTCACACTGCAAGGAAGTCTGAATACATCCAATATACTCATTTTAAGGCTAAATTTCTTGCAAGAAATGGGTTTTGAAAAGGATTTCTTTCTATGTGTTAATAATGATTTTCTGTGGTTAGTGGATTGTCAGTTTCAGAGTCGAAAACAAAGATCAACAATTCCAATTTGATTGGCTTCATATTATGGCAAAGTACTTTCTTAGGTCAGCTTCACTGCTTAAATCACCCCTGAGGATGATTAGGACAGTGAACTTAGGACACGATATAGAAAGTAGTTTCCTGTAGTTCAAAGCTCAAAGTGGAAGTGGTGACAGTTACTAACAGCTCTGGAACTATTAATAATCAGATATTAACACGATATAACTCACCAATAAGGGCATTGGACAGGACAGGAGTGGGAACGAATTGAGGACTGATGGTGATGGAAGAAGGCTGAGGTATAGGATATAGTTGAGGAATTGGGGGTGAAACGGGAGACAATACTGGGCCAGCAGCAGGATTAGATGACGGTTTGGGGGTAGCTGCAGGTTGTGGAACTGGATTAGGTTTTTCCTCTTGAGAAGGCGTGGGTCTCTGTGTTGGCAGGGCTGGAGTGCTGGAAGCTGGAACAGATATCGGTCTGCCAACTGGGAGTGGAACCGCTTGGTAAATGGGGACAACCGGAAGTGTAAGGGGTTGAGAAAGGGGTACTCCAACTCTGTTGTTGGCTGTCACATGCCTGGAGATGAGGTATCCTGGAGTCGTGTAGGCTGGAGCATAGATTCCGCCGAAACCAGGAGTCAGGCCGATCCCACTGCCGTAGATTCCATCGAGGCCAGTATTGAATCCGATTCCTGGCCCGAGTCCGATTCCAGAATTGAGGAAGTCTCCCAGGAACAGACCAGATCCTAATCCTCCAAGCTCTCCGTAGATGCCTCGCTTTTTGTGCTTCTTTTCGACGGCCATAGCACAAGCCGCTAAGGCAAAAAGAATGAAGACTCTCTGAAAAACAATACAAAAGATAAATTAACGGGCAGATAAAAGTAACAACATTATACAACTTAATCATAATTTCATTGTAGTTCGGAAAACAGACTGATTCTTGCTATTTTAACCTTAGAAGTAAAGTATTGGTCTTAATCTCACACAGTAAACCTAGAGTGGCGAGTTGGAATAGGAATTTATTTAATGACGAATTCATACAATCTCGGGCGAGCAAGGGAACTCACAGGCCCGTTTGGTTTATATTTTACTAGTTTTCTACCACAACACCTCATGACAGGAGTGAGTGACTTCATCTAGCCTTCCCCTTCCACATATATCACATGATTAGCGCTAATTCGATTGTCTGCCAATGCAGGTGTTCTTCCTATAACTAAATTGCCCGCTCCCTGGGGTCGAGGTATTAACCTTCCTATTTTCGACATTTCAAATAATGAATAATTTTCTTCAGTCAGTGACTCATCCGTGTAATAAAAGTAGAAGCTGCTCTATGACTTACGATACTAATTGACCTGGGAGATAACTGTTGGTGGTCTATGAACTAGAGTCTACCTTTTAGCAGATTTACCTTATGGAAAGTCAGCTGTTATTGTATTTCAAATGGCTGGACAGAAATGAATATTTAACTTTTAAATTTGAGAAAATAATAAGAATTAGCTATTGAGCTCAATGATGTATACAAACTAAACTCTTTTACAGTTGCAGCTATTATAGCAAATACAAATGGACTCTTGCTAAAAACTGGAACAACAGGTACCAAGAGGTACTTTTTGACGTTGCTAGAATTGAGCGAATCATTTTAAATTCCCGTTAACATATGTCATTATTTTAAACCCAGAATCGGTAGATTTTCCACCGGTATGGATTTTACTTTAGATATATCAGTATAAATCTCCCCCACAATGACATGTATAATTCTTATTTCGGTACCAAATTTTGAGAATTTTCAGTAAACAATTCAACAGAAATTCAGAAAATATCAAATAGTAGCTGCAGAATTGAAAGATATGTACAAATTGTTACAAGAGTTACTGCTATTTTTATTTCTACAAAATGGACTTTTGGATAAAAATAATTTCAGAAGTACTAAATATTTAAATTTATTTGAAGAGGTAATTAGGCAGTCACAAAATCCATATTACTAAATACTGCCAGGATAGCATAAAAAAATAAAGTGACCCATTTCACTGCTTGGATAAATATTCACCCTGTAATAAGATGTCCTGGAAACTGAGAATAAACCCACCAATAATAGTAATAATAATAATAATTATATATATATATATATATATATATATATATATATATATATATAATTGGAACTGAGTGAAGAATAATGTACTTACATGTGGGTTCATTATCCCAGCTGCGAGATTGGATGTAGTGAAAGGAAGATGGCTGGAGTTAATCTGAAGACAGGGTTAAGCAGCCGCCAATTTATATAGTCCTACCAGTTCATTTCCTGTACCATCCGGATACTTACGTCCTGTCACTTTTGGCCGGAATGAATCTTGTTCCGATTACGTAAACGGAGGTGGAAATGACAGAGAATGGCGACTACAATAAAACTAACTGGATCTCGGGGTTTGTTTTCGCGAACGAGTCGCTCAATATGAAAGTGGGCAGTGATTGACGGCGAGATAGTCACCGAGCTCAATCAAAGAGGTCATTAGCTGTCTTGAGAGTAGTTGTATTGAGAGTTGTCGTTTACAATATATAAATGACTTGGAATAAGTCACGGAGGAAATGAGTCGTATGAATGAGACAGAACGAATTAAAGTTTACTTATTAAATAATCATGCACGTACTGACAGACTGCAAGAGATCATTTATAGATACCCCACCACCTCCAGGGCTTCCTCACTTAAGACCAATACATACCCTTTATACTTCAGCATCTAAACATATTCACAAAAAATTAAATTTACTATTTTTTACTATATTTTGTTTAATATTTTAATTGGATTTCTTTATGGTCCAATGTTTAGTATAACCCTCCCAGTACCATCTCGGATTTTTCACAAAAACATTATGAAAAACTTGACCAATCGAATTGTTACTTTGTGACTTTTCCTTTGAAACGGTTTTGTATCAGATCGTATTAACAGTTTTTATAGATTCTACTAGATAAACCATTAATAATTTATTTATTTCTAAAAAAAACTTGGTTTGGGGTCCTTGCGAGACCCCATGGTACTACACGTTTAACCCTCCCAATACCACGGGTCCGGACAATCACAGCCTAACACGGGCGTCAATTTCTTCTTCATCATTTATAATATTTTCATCAACTTCAATTTCTTCATCTTCTTCGCTCTCGATTTCAACAACGTCATCAGCTTTGGAGCACTCTTCACTTTCTTCCAAATTATCAAGCTGTTCGTCATAATAATTCACTAATTCTAGGATTCGTTTTGTTCTTGAGGAAACAATCCGGTCCATTTTCGACGGGGGTTTCAAGTGAACTGAAAAAAATTGCACAACGGAAAAACAAACGACTTTAGTTCTTATTAAAAGTTTTAAGTCACCAAACTCAAGGAAAGAGAATAAAAAACAAGGTATTCCTTCGTATTTTTACTCTCTTTTCTCGTATTTTGATGCAAAACGGCAACTGTGCTAACAAAATACGTAAAATGATGACTCCAATGAGTCAAATCAGTGAACCAAGACAATAAACGAAGGATTTTGTTTCTTAATCAATAAATTTTTTACAATCAATAAATTCTTTTAATAAATAAATTTCATACAATCAATAAAATTGTAATAGGTATGTATTAATTGTAGTCATTTTTCATATTCCTAACTAATAAATCCAAATAAAGTATGTTTTTATATGAAAAACTTCGTACAAAAGTGTTGGGTCTCGCAAGGACCCCCGTGGTAGTCTGATTGTCCGGACCCGTGGTATTGGGAGGGTTAAAAAATCAACTGAATTTGAACAAATTGATTTTTTGGACGTACTTCAACAAGTCGCTTTCTCACAAATAAGAAAACTTGTAATTAATTATTGGAGTAATTTAGCCCATAACTCTGACAGTAAACTTGGAGAAATCAAATCGAATGTGCTAATTTGAACTTCAAGAAACAGACACTCTAGAAGAAAAGAACTTGTACTTACAGGTCTAGATACAGAGGAGACTAGACTAACACATTCATATCTAATGACCAGACAAGATGAACCTATATGTCGCTACTGCAGCAGACCGATGACTGTAAAACACATACTAACTGACTGCACACAAGTAATAACGTAGTCTTGGCCTAAACATTTATGCCAACTACTAGCCAGTAAAAGCCAATTTATAAATGATGTTTTTTAGTATTTAAGAAACAATGATATATTTGATGAAATATGAATACAATTAAATTGATCTAAACAGAAGGGCGTGGCGTGCTTGTGTGTGTGTGATCTTCGGGCAAGTTTGTTTCACTGCATAGTTTACCATATGATGTAACTGCATTTATTTATAAGTTATTATTATGTAAAATTGTATATAATAAGCACTATATTTGTAAAACATAAGATTATAAATTTACCTGCTTTCAGGTTCTTCCAACTTCCAGTTTACCTATTTATAGTGTTTTTCTTTTGATGTAAATTTATTAATATTTTAGATTTAATTTTGTGCATTGTAATATTTAATTTAGTAAATTTTTAATATTTCTTTAACTTTGTACATTTATATTCTCTTTTGTTGACCATTTGAACATGAATGACGATTCTGTTGAGATGCCGCTCTCAAATAAAATAAAGTCCGTCACGCAGGGGCTGCATAAACTAAGCAGATTTCCCACGTGAAGTTATACAGTAGATAAATCTGCCCAATAACAACTGTAGTAGTCAGGTATCTCTAAACCTATTCAAGAGGGACGAATAGTTACGTAAACGGCCGCCAGAGCTCTCGGTGGAAAGTCCCGAACATAGTTGACTCCTGCCGACCACACACAGAATACAAATGCAAATATCTTGGTTAATATTCAAGATACAGAATAAATGTATAGCACAATATTTATAGTAAATTTAATTTGCAATAAGATTGATTTTATATAATGTTTCGATCCGACGCATAATAACGGAGATATTTTGAATTTTCGAAAATCTCCCCTCTAAACCCTCCCTCCCAATGGTCCAATTTCAGCCATTAACGAACTTGATCTTCCGTTTTACATAAAAAGATTAAACTCCGAGTTTGGTAACGATCAAACAAAAATTACGACCGCTAGAGCGTTAACATACAAATATATATATATATATATAATTTTGAGCGGACCTCATTTTCGGCATCTCCTGGGTAGGATCGGTGGACATTTGAAGGAATTATTTGAAAGTCCCGTCATGAGTACGACCTCAATTGCTGATTTCCCCTAAGGGAAATCTTCTAAAAATAATAAATTGAATAGAAGTAAACCTAAAGGAAAATGATTTTACTTTACGTGATGCTGTATATATTTTTAATTTGATTTTTTTTTCCAATATGATTCCAATAGTCAATCATTTAGAATATCTAATATTACTTTTTCCAAAATAAATTGAACATTTTTGATTAGCGTACACGTATTCGACATATGTTGTAACAGATAATTTAACAAAACAAATAATCATATTTTATAACGTAAGTGGAATATATTATTATTTACTATCACTCTTAAACAATATAGTACGAAAAATTTCAAATACTTAAAAAAATATATTTTTCTTTTAATTGTTAAATAATTAGCCATGGATCATATTGCCGTTCTCAGTGAGATTATTTGTATGAAATTTGAATCAAATAGAACTAACACCAATATTTCAATGAATTTATAATTTAAAAGGAAGGAGAATTTATACTCCGTCTCGAAGTAAATTCTCCTTGCTCTTGCAGGAATCGAACTTCGACTCAAATTAATCCTAGTGTGTGTACTCCAAAGTCTTAAAATAAACATAAGCCATTCATAAGCCTTCTATGAAACAACTAAAAACTATAAATTTATTTTTATTTCCAAAGTTATAATCAATGAAACATACCTTTATGCCATCCACCTATTTTTTTAAATCATTATAAACATCTAATTAATAGAAGGTATTACTCCTTTATTTTTTGTATTAGATTGACCCGCAAAACAGATTGCTAATGATGGTTAGTATTTAGGCGTATACCTAATACAATGTATTCTTTTTTATTTATAATAATAATGTTGGGGCTCAGGTTAGCCATGCGAGTTAAAGCGTTGACCTTTATCTCACATGGTAAACCTAGAGAGGCGAGTTCGATTCTCGCCTGGGCAAAGGAAATTATTTAGTGACGAAATTCATTAAATAACGTCCTAAAATCCCACCCTGGCTAGAAAAGGGTGGTAACCTGTAGATAACCCGTCCCGATTAGGCTAAGTTGCAAAAAGTGGACGTTAATAAATAAATAAATAAATAATAATGTTAACTAACATCTGTATACGTTTTCTATTTAGATGACTAATTCAAATTAATTGTGAAAGGAGTATTTAAAATGGATTAGAAGAGAAACGTTTTCAGTAGCTGCGTCTTGCCAGTTAGGAGCAATGGATGCCCTAACATGGTCACTCCAGACTCAGCATGGAAGTATGGCTCAATCGAGATGTGTGCGGCTTATGTGAGAAGGAGGAATCACATTAGGAACACTGAGCTGAGGAAGCAGACTAAAATGAAAAATGATGTGTGCTTCTCAAGAGCTTTAAAAAGTCCGTCACGCAGGGGCTGCGTAAACTAAGCAGATTTCCCAAGTGAAGTTTTACAATAGAGAAATCTGCCTAATAACAACTGTAGTAGTAAGAAACCTCTAAACCTAAAACATTATTTAGGGCGTAATAACCCAGTAGTTTCTAGCCCCCCAAAACAGTTAACCTAACCTCTAAACCTATTCACGAGGGACGAATAGTTATGGAAACGGCCGCCAGAGCTCTCGGCGGAAAGTCCGAACATAGCCTACTGGTGACCACACGCAGAATACAAATGCAAATATCTCGGTTAATATTCAAGATAGAGAATAAATGTATATAACAATATTTATAGTACATTTAATTTGCAATAAGATTGATTCTGTACAATTTTTCGGTCCGACGTATAGTAACGGAGATATTTCGACTTTTCGAAAATCCTCCCCTCTAAACCCCCCTCCCACTGGTTCGATTTCAGCCGTTAACGAACTTGATCTTTCTTTTTACATAAAACGACGAAATATCGAGTTTGGTAACGATCAAACAAAATTTGCGACTGCTAGAGCGGTAACAGACAAATATATATATATATATATATATATATATATATACAGTTTTGAACGGACATCATTTTCGTCATCTCCTGGGTAGGATCGATGGACATTTGAAGAAAAATTTCGAAAATTCCGTCATGAGTACAACCTCAATAGCTGATTTCCCTTAAGGGAAAACTGCTAAAATGCAAGTGGCGGGTCATGTGGCTAGGTTAGATGACAGCGGGTAGGCTAAACTAGTCACTCAATAGACAGGCTATGGTGCCCCAGATCAAAATTCAGAAACCAGAATAAAAGAAGTCTAGTTTATTTTTCTAAATATCTTTTGAGTATAAAAAGTCCGTCACGCAGGGGCTGCGTAAACTAAGCAGATTTCCCACGTGAAGTTTTACAATAGTGAAATCTGCATACTTGTAACACTATACCTACATTAATACAAACGGTAATGAGAAATCTTTCAGATAATTAAAATAAATTCCCAACAGAAACGGCTTCTGAATTGTAAGAATAATTTATATTTTAATAACTCAAATTTTAGTAGTCCAAGAACTAAAGAAGGGGGGGGGCGGATGAACAGAACGTATTTGCATAAATCTCACAAAGTAAGGAAGGTAAGGTAAGGTTAGAAACGACAGGTAAGGTTAGAGTTCTAATCCGAACTATACCCAACCACAGACTTCATAAAAATGCAAATATCTCGGTTAATATTCAAGATAGGGAATAAATGTATATAACAATATTTATAGTAACTTTAATTTGCAATAAGAATGGTTTTATACACATTCCCGATCCGATGCATAATAACGGAGATATTTCGAATTTTCGAAACTCCCCCTCTCTAGTCCGATTTCAGCCATTAACAAACTTGATCAGTCTTTTTACATAAAACTATTATTATAAAGCAAATTATATTTACTATAAATATTGTAATATACATTTATTATCTATCTTGAATATTAACCGAGATATTTTCATTTTTATGAAGTCTGTGGTTGGGTATAGTTCGGATTAGGTCGGCCGTTTCCGTAACTCCTCGGCTCAGGTAGAAGCTTCATGTAACCTTACCTGTCGTTTCTAACCTTACCTTACCTTCGTTACTTTCTGAGATTTTTGCAAATACGTTCTGTTCATCGCCCCCCCCCTCTTCTTAGTTCTATGACTACTAAAATTTAGTTATTAAAATATAAATTATTCTTACAATTCAGAAGCCGTTTCAGTTGGAAATTTATTTTAATTTACTGAAAGATTTCTCATTACCGTTTGTATTTAATCATTTGATTTGAAATAAAGGCGGCCGATATGAAACAAAGTTTAATCCATCTACTAATATTACGCAGTGATTGAAAAGCGTAGTGCAGTTTAGAAAAGAATGTCTTAATTTAAACAACATCATTAAAAAAGATCAAAGGAAATGAAGCGCCTTCAAAGAAAATATGGTTTAACCCGCAGTACTTTTCACATATGCGGGCTATGAATTGAATTTGTCAGGCGCTTCGAAATATTTATATATATATATATATATATATATATATATATATATATATATATATATATATATATATATATATATATATATATATATATAAAATTGTAACCTCTGTCTGTACATTGATTTTTTTCGCGAAATTTCACGATAACTTTTCGTTTCACATGCCATAGACACCATAACTGCATTTTGTTTCTTTGGTGTCTGTTTGTTTGTTTGTTTGTTTATTTGTTTGTTTGTTTATTTGTTTGTTTGTTTGTTTGTTACCTTTTCACGCATAAACGGCTGAACCGATTTTTATGAAACTTGGTATGTATATTACTACTAACCCAACTTAGACTTTAGGCTATATTAATATCCTCTGAGACGAACAAGAGTGGGGGTTATAAGGGAAGCCTGAAATTAAAAATATCGATATTTCGTTTTCTATTGGTTTTTCGGCAAATATGCACATAAGAAAAGTTGTTTATTTTGTTATTTAGAGTAACTTTTGTTATATACACTTTTGTCGTATACCGAAGTTTAAATGCGTTATACGCTAAAAATTATAGCGGGAGTCAACAATATTATTTGCCAAAAAAGACTCAACCGAACTAAATAAAACTCGGTATGTGTATTAGCAGTGAGGCCTTCATTATAATAAGCCATACCAACATTTCTATGTACGGGCAGGAGTGGGGGTTATAAGGGAAGCCTGAAATTAAAAATAGCGATATTTCGTTTCCTATTGGTTTTTCCGCAAATATAAACATAACAAAAGTTGTTTATTTTGTTATTAAGAGAATATTTTGTTATATACACTACCGTCGTATACCAATGTATAAAGGCGTCATACGCTAAAAATTATAGCGGTAGTCAACAATTTTCTTTGGCACAAAAGACTCAACCGAACTCAATAAAAGTCGGTATGTGTATTAGCACTAACGCCTTTATTATAATAAGCTATACTAACATTTCTAGGGCCGGGCAGGAGTAGGGGTTGTAAGGGAGGCCTGAAATTAAAAATAGCAGCATTTCGTTTTCTAATGGTTTTTCTGCATATATGCACATGACACAAGTGGTTTATTTTTTTATTTAAAATAACTTCTGTTATATTCATTTCTGTCGTATAACAAAGTATAAACGAGATATACACGAAAAACTAGAGCGGGGGCCAACAATTTTGTTGGGCACTAACTATTGAACCGAACTTAAAAAAACTCGGAATGTGAATTAGCATTAATTCTTCCATGATTATAAGATATATTAAATTTTTTAGGTCCAAACGGGAGTGGGGGTTATGAGGGAAGCCTGAAATGAAAAATTGTGATATTCCGATTCCAATTGGTTTTTCAACCATTTTCTATAAAAATACAATCATTAGTCAGTCAACGATGATTTCCCGGGCATTGCCGGGTATATTAGCTAGATCGCATAGGTATACAAAATACTTACATTATAGATGATATTTAATTATAATAAATGCTATCCATGATTATGATTTGAATTATTCACGGTGTGTCAAACAGTGGAGAGGGAATGATTAGAGACTTATTTTCATTTATTCTTCAAATCTAAAATTTGTTTTCCATAAGTCGCCCAAGGGACCCTTATGGGGAAATGTGCGCCTAGACGGGAAGAGCAGTTCTACACATAGAAGCATTGCCAATAACAAAATACAATCTTTCCGTTTCAAATAAATTCCCGAGCGAAGCCGGGTACCTTGGCTAGTATATATATAAAATTGTAACCTCTGTCTGTACATTGATTTTTTTCGCGAAATTTCACGATAACTTTTCGTTTCACATGTCATAGACACCATAACTGTATTTTGTTTCTTTCGTGTATATTTGTTTGTTTGTTAATTTGTTACCTTTTCCCGCATAAACGGCTGAACCGAATTTTATGCAACTTAGTATTATTATTACTACTAGCCCAACTTAGACTTTAGGCTATATTAATATTCTCTGAGACGAACAGGAGTGGGGGTTATAAGGGAAGCCTGAAATTAAAAATAGCCATATTTCGTTTCCTGATGGTTTTACGGCAAATATGAACATAACAAAAGTTGTTTAATTTGTTATGTAGAGTAACGTTTGTTGTATACACTTTTTTCGTATACCGAATTATAAACGAGATATACGCTAAAACCTATAGCGGAAGTGAACAATTTTATTTGGCACAAAAGACTGAACTGATCTAAATAAAACTCGGTATGTGTATTAGCACTAACACCATCGTTATAATTAGCCATACCAACATTTCTAGGGACGGACAGGAGTGGGGGTTGTAAGGAAGGCCTGAATTTAAAAATAGCGGTATTTCTTTTCTATTGATTTTTCTGCAAATATGTACATGACAAAAATAGTTTATTTTTTTGTTTGAAATAACTTTTGTGATATTCACTTTTATCTTTTAACAAAGTATAAACGAGATATACACTATAAACTAAAGCGGGAATCAACTATTTTATTGGGCGCTAACGATTGAACCGAACTTAACAAAACTCGGTATGTCAATTAGCAGTAATTCTTCCATGATTATAAGCTATATTAAAATTTTTAGGTTAGAACGGGAGTGGGGGTTATAAGGGAGGCCTGAAATAAAAATTGCCGATATTTCATTATCTATTTGTCTTTCCACAAACCTTAGTATTTTGTCCTTAATAATTCAAATCTAGGCAAAATGCTCAGGAGACGGGAAATAAGACAATTTGGGGGACAGTGAAGTCTTACATAAAAAATTAATTTTATTATTAACAAATCCACTGTAACGACGGGTATAAACCCTAAACACTGGGACGGGTAAATGTTAAAATATTGGGCAAATTAAAGCCTTGCCCAAAATAATACCATCACCATTCAGCCTCAAATGAATTCCCGGGCGAAGCCGGGTATCTGAGCTAGTATATATATATATATGATATGGGAGTTTGGTTAATCGTGTGTGTTAAAACGTTGACCTTAATCTCACATGGTAAACCTAGAGAGGCGCGTTCGGTTCCCACCTAGGCAATAGGAATTTATTTAGTGGCGGACTCTTTAAATAAAATCCTCAGTCTCGCCCCTGCTTTAAAAGTCCGTCATGCAGGGGCAGCGTAAACTAAGCAGATTTCCCAAGCGAAAGTTTACAATAGATAAATCTGCATACTGGTAACACCTCCATGAATATTAAGGGAATAAATTCAAACGGTAATGAGAAATCGTTCAGTCAATTTACAAAGTTAATTACCTCTACAACGGAAAACGGCTGAATTGTAAACAGGCCAGCCAAACTCGTAGCCCTGTATAGATAGAAAGACCGGAAAGAAAAACAATTAATGAGATACATATATCTGAATATAATAAATTAATTTTATTGAAAACTATTTACCGAAGCTAGTGCTGTAATTTGTAATGAATCAGAATCACTTTTATCTCAGTCACTGAAAGTAAAAGTTCAATGAAAACAATATTTGGTATTTAAGCTTTGAATGATGTGGTTTATTATTGAACAGAATATTTTTTATGTAACATTAGTAGAAGTGGTTGTTTGATGAAGGCTGAAAACTGAAATAGGAAAATATCTTGGTTAATATTCAAGATAAACAATAAATATATATAACAATATTCATAGTCAATTTAATTTGCAAAAAGATGGTTACAATACAATTTTTCGATCCAACTTATAGTAACAGAGATATTTCGAATTTTCGAAATTCGTCCCTTCTAAACCCCCCCCCCCCCATTCCTGTTCCGATTTCAGCTATCAAATAACTTGACCTTTAGTTTTGAATGAAACGCCTGAATTTTCTGTAACGATTAAACACTAAATGCGACCGCTAGAGCGGTAACCGACATACACATAGATATGTGTGTGTGTATATATATATATATATATATATATATATATATATATATATATATATATATATAATTTTGAAAGGACCTCATTTTTCGTCATCTCCTGGGTAGGATCAATGGTCATTTGAAGAAATTTTTCGAAAATCACGGCATGAGTACGACCTCAATAGCTGATTTCCCTTGAGGGAAATATGCTAAAACTACATATACCAGTTGGTTATGAACCCGCAATAATTGAATACTGTATCACCTTAGAGTTAAAAAATTGTAATAATAATAATAATCTTTTTATGCTCATTATCACTAAGCGTATCTCTTCACTAAATGTTTTAAGACTTGTTTACATATAAGACTTACCTACAGTTTATGGTACAAAGGTAGTTGTGGCGGGTAATCTACAGGTAATTCTAGTAGGTAGTGAGTTTGGCAGTTAATAAATTTCTGTTGCGTCCACTGGAAGCGAACCTAACACTCTAGGTTTATAGGAGTACTAAAACCATGGTTCCATGTAGGTACATGGATTCCCAGACCTCATGAATTACTCAGTACTGCAAATATTTCAATTATAAATACTGCGTGCGCAACGGTTATACAATTTCTTCTTCACTGATTACTATCGAGTACTATCATGAAAGTTTCCTGTAAGGTAGTATGTTAGTAGTTTACTAAAGCAGTGAAGGTGGGCCGTATATAGCGAAATGGTGCACTATATCATAACTATACAAGGCTATATAATTAATTAGCTTGTCATAATAAAACTTGTGCACATAACTTCATCTTCTCACTGTATTCCCCCCACTTTGGAAAAACTACCTTTCCCTTCGTGTGCATCGATCCTACCTATTTGATGACGAAATAATTCCGTCACGCAAGGGCTGCGTAAACTAAGCAGATTTCCCAATAGAAGAATACAATAGAGAAATCTCCATACGAGAGCGGAACAGTTATGGCAAAGGGACGAACTAGCTTTTGGTGGGAAACAGTCTTCCGTTACCGGCCCAATTTAATAAAAATATCTAGGTTAATATTCAAGATAGAGAATAAATGTATAGAACAATATTTATAGTAAATTTAATTTACAATAAGATTGATTCTATAAAATGTTTTTACCCGACGTATGGTAACGGAGATATTTTGAAACTTCGAAAATCCCCTCTCTAAACCCCCCTTCCTCTGGTCCAATTTCAGCCATTAACCCTCCGTCGGGCGCGTGTATCTCTCAGATAGACATTTCTAGAAAAATATTTGCCTCACCTCCTAGCAGAGAGTGGTGGTGTAGTGCTTCGAGTTATGTGGTTTAGAGAACTCCCCCTCAAGGTATGTTGTGTCACTGTGTTTCACCTGTCATTAAATTTGATCTCCTAGATACCACGCGCCCGATCTCGTAAGTTTTTTTGAAATCTGTATTTCATAAATATGTACATCAATTAAGTTTCTTTTTATTAAATGGAATCATATAAACCTATTATTCTATTATTTTGCTCAAACATGAGCTTTCAAAAGAACTTGTACAAGGATATATTGCACGACGCAGTGACAATAGTAGACGTTTACCAACCGAACTAAGGACGAAACTTTAAGACTACAGAGACTCATAAGAGTACAGAGGCTCATTGGACCATACATTGAACTCAAGTACAGAACAGCATAAAAAAAGTCCCTCCATTACAACGAACAAAGAAAATGAGGTGAACCAAGCAAAACTGAAAATAAATGTAGGTGTACTAATTACTTTTGTGAGATTTGAGAAAACAAAATTTGTTAACAACATAGTTCCATGCTTTGTCCTAATTGTAATGCAGCTCTGGAAAAGAAATAACAATTAAACTGGTATTTTTAAAATTTGTTGATGTTTTTCATTAAATCTTATCTGAAAGTGATTTCGTGCTACTTATTTTTTGATTGAAGTTATATTAAGATATATTTTTATATTGTTCACAAACTGAAATGAAATATGTATAAAAAAGGAATTTGCATTTAAACAAATCCGTTTGTTATTTTCGTTTTTAATTATATTTTAAAAATTATCGTCCACCGTTTCTTTATAGTATAATACTTATCAATTTTAAAAATTATTTACTTCTTTCAAACAAATACTTCCTCTGTTATGGTTCCTAATCACACGCTGAACATTTTAGTGCAAAATATATATTAAAAAACTGTATTTCCGTAAAACAGTTGACGTTGTATCTCTGAGATACACGCGCCCGAAGGCGAAATATTTTTGACGCGCCCGACCGAGGGTTAACGAACTTGATCTTCCTTTTTACGTAAAACGATTAAATATCGAGTTTGGTAAAGATCGAACAAAAATTGCGACCGCTACAGCGTTAACACACAAATATATATATAAATATATATATATATATATAATTTTGAACGGACCTCATTTTCGTATTCTCCTGGTCGTTTTTGTCCTATCGATGGACATTTGAAGAAAATTTTTGAAAATCGCGTCATGAGTTCGACCTCACTAGCTGATTTCCCTTAAGGGAAATATGCTAAAATGAGGTCAGTTGAAAATTTTATATAATGCTTTAGCGATTCACAAAATATAAATATCAATTTCGTTAACAGCTGAAATCGGACCGACGAAAGGGGTCTTTAGAGTGGGCAATTTCCAAAGTTTAAAACATCTACATTATTGTACTTTGGGATAAGAGCTAGGAGGGTTGTATAAAGTGGACGAAAAAAAAATTAAACAAGAGAAACACAATTATGTACAAACATAATGCTTTGAGCAGATTTCCCATAAGGGAAATCAGCTATTGAGGTTGTACTCGTTACGAGATTTTCGAAATTTTTCTTCAAATGTCCATCGAGCCTACCCAGGAGCTGCCGAAGAGGTGGTCCGTTCAAAACTGTATATATATATATATATATATATATATATATATATATATATATATATATTTGTCTGTTACCGCTCTAGCGGTCGCAATTTTTGTTTTATCGTTACCAAACTTGATATATAATCGTTTTATACAAAAAGAAAGACCAAGTTCGTTAACGGCTGAAATCGGACCAGGGGGAGGGGGGGTTTAGAGGGAGAGAATTTAAAAAATTCTTAATATCTCCGTTATTATGCGTCCGGTAAAAAAATTGTATACAATCCATTTTATTGCAAACGTAATGTTCTTTAAATGTTGTTATGTATATTTTTTTACTATCTTGATTATTAACTGAGATATTTTCATTTTTTATTTTTCGGTCTTCAGTAAAGCCCCACTCCTATTCATCTCATATTACCAATATTCTATTATTTTATGAAGCATTTTATTTGAAGCTTAAATGCCAAATATTGTTCTCATTGAACTTTTAATTTTTGAGATAAATGCAAAAACGTGACGCACGTGGGAAATCTGCTTAGTTAACGCAGCCCCTGCGTGACGGACTTTCTTTATGTTATATATATATCAGTTAAAGCTCTAGTGGTCACAATTTTTGTTTGATTGCTAACACCATATTTTAACGTATTATTCAGAAATAAGAATCAAATTCATTAATGGCTGAAATTGAATTAAAGATTATATTTATTATTGGTTGAAGTCGGAACTGGAATAATGGTGGCTTAGAGGGGGGGGGATTCGAAATTTCAAAATATTTTCGTTACTATGAGTCAGATCATAAATTTTATAGAACCATTCTTGTTAAGCTATTGATGCTCTGAAATTGATTTGCACATTTTTTCTTGCAACTCAAGTAGTAAGCGAGTTACTTGTAGAATTTTGTTTTCAGAGCATTCAGTAATCCCCCCCCCCTTCTCGTATCGGGTTTTTACAAAGAAATAGGGAATATGTTGTAATATAAGATCAAAAGTGTGTTATACAACTAAGTGAATCTAAAGCGTGCTGCGTAAACTAAGCAGATTTACCACTATCGTCTTTGCATTTATGTCAAAACTTAAATGTCCAATGTGAACAATATTTGGTATTTTAAGAAGAATGATCAAGTTCGTTAACGGCTGAAATCGGACCAGTGGGAGGGGGAGGGGGTTTGAGGGGAGGATTTTCGAAAATTCGAAATATCTCCGTTACTATACGTCGGAACAAAACATTCTACAGAATCAATCTTATTGCAAATTAAATTTTAGTATAAATATTGTCATAAACATTTATTCTTTATCTTGAATATTAACCGAGGTATTTGCATTTTATGAAGTCTGTGGTTGGGTGTTGTTCGGGTTAGTTCGGCCGTTTTCGTAGTCTTGGCTCTGGCGGAAGATTCTAACCTAACCTGTCTTTTCTCACCTTACCTAACCTTCTTTTTCTGTGGTCGGGCATAGTTCGGATTAGGTCGGCTATTTTCGCCAGTACTCGGCTCAGGTGGAAGCTTCTTCTAACCTTACCTGCCGTTTTTAACCTTACCTTCGTTACTTTGTGAGATTTATGCAAATACGTTCTGATCATCCGCCACCCCCCCCCCTTCTTTAGTTCTGGGACTACTAAAATTTGAGTTATTAAAATATAAATTATTCTTACAATTCAGAAGCCGTTTCAGTTGGGAATTAATTTTAGTTAAATGAAAGATTTCTCATTACCGTTTGTATTTAATCACGGTGGTATTGTGTTGCCAGTATGCAGATTTCTCTATTGTAAAACTTCACATGGGAAATCTGCTTAGTTTATGCAGCCCCTGCGTGACGGACTTTTTTGATCCGATGCATAATAACGGAGATATTTCGGATTTTCGATTCGCCCTCTAAATCCCTCCCCTATCTCGATTTCAGCGATTAACGAACTTGACCTTTATTTTCTCATAAAATGTTTAAATGTCTAGTTTAGTAAAGATCAAACAAAAATTCCGACCGCTAGAGCATTAACATATATGTATATAAAATTGTAAACTCTGTCTGTACATTGATTTTTTTCGCGAATTTTCACGATAACTTTTCGTTTCACATTTCATAGACACCGTAACTGCATTTTTTTCTTTCGTGTGTTTATTTGTTTATTTGTTTGTTACCTTTTCAGGCAACTGAACAGAATTTTATGAGACTTGGTACGTCTATTCCTATTAACCCAACTTTGACTTTAGGCTATATTAATATTCTCTGAGACGAACAGGAGTGGGGGTTATAGGGGAAGCCTGAATTTAAAAATAGTGATTTTTCGGTTCCTATTGGTTTTTGGGAAAATGTGCATATAACAAAAGTTGTTTATTTTGTTATTTAGAGTAACTTTTGTTATATACACTTTTTTTTTTGTATACTGAATTATAAACGAGATATACGCTAAAACCTATAGCGGAAGTGAACAATTTTATTTGGGACAAAAGACCCAACCGAAATAAATAAAACTCGGTAGGTGTATTAGCACTAACGCCTTCATTATAACAAGCCAATAGCAACATTTCTAGGAACGGGCAGGAGTGGGGGATGTAGGGGAGGCCTGAATTTAAAATAGCGGTATTTCGTTTTCTAGTCGTTTTTCGGCAAATATGAACATAACAAAAGTTGTTTATTTTGTTATTTAGAGTAACCTTTGTGATATTCATTTTTGTCTTTTAACAAAGTATAAACGAGATATACACTATAAACTAAAGCGGGAGTCAACTATTGGGCGCTAACGATTGAACCGAACTTAACAAAACTCGGTATGTCAAGTAGCATTAATTCTTCCATGATTATAAGCTATAATAAAATGTTTAGGTTAGAACGGGAGTGGGGGTTATAAGGGAGACCTGAAATAAAAATTCTCGATATTCCATTGTCTATTTGTTTTTTCGACAAACATACACATAACAAAAGTTGTTTACTTTGTTATTTAGATTAACTTTTGTTTTATACATTTCTTCAGGAACAATGTGAAGAGCAAGTAATTTGCGTAGAAATATTGATATGCTCAACAATGCATTCCAATTTGAACTATCAGGTACCTCACCTGAAAAAATTAATTCAAATCTACGTCAATATTTTTTCTTTAATAACTGAAATCTATGTATAATGCACAGGAGACGGGAAATATGATAATATGGAGGACAGTGATGTCTTACATAAAAAATTAATTTTATTATTAACAAATGCCAACAACAGGTATAAACCCTAGACACTGGGATGGGTAAATGTCAAGATAGTGTGCAAAATAAAGCCTTGCCAAAAAAATACCATCACCATCCAGCCTCAAATGAATTCACGGGCGAAGCCGGGTATCTGAGCTAGTATGTATATATAATTTTGAACGGACCTCGCTTCATGAGTACAGCCTCAATCGCTGATATCCCTTAAAAACTTCAATAGCAAGACAGCAAGCCAAATAATCCAATATTGATTTAGTTAGCGCGGGTTAGTGAAAGCGGTAGTATAATTATCCTTGACACAACTTGGACTGGAGTGTCATTGTGTGGAATTACTTTCTCCCAGTCGTCCTTCCCCAGACATTATCCTAATGCCCTACTATACTAGATGGAATTACACCACTGCTATCCCAGGGGGCGTTATATCCCATTAGCTATTACACAATATTTATTTACCCTAAAGCAACAACTATTGTTTCCAATAGGGAATTTTAATTAAATTAACCACTCCCTTTCACTATAAACCTTCAAACAACAAACAATTCTCTCTGCAATTGAATGGAATAATTAAAAAACAAGTGATTATAATTTCAGATTTAGATTTGGCTATTGCTGAAACATGTAACAGCAAAATAATATGAATTTATTATTGAAAATACTATTGTTCCAAGGCTAAGCCTCCGCCAAATAAAACTGACCATGCCGTATGAATTATTAACAGATTTCCCTTTGAGAAAATCAGATATCGAGGTCGTATTCATGCTCACGCGATTTGCTTCAACTTACTAGATGACGAAAATGAGGTCATAAATAGACATCTATATATCTCTTAACGCTCCAGTAGTTGTAATTTTTGTTTGATCGTTACCAAACTGAATATTTAGACGTTTTATGTAAACATAAATAGCTTGTTCGTTAAACGCTGGAATCGGACAGGAGGTAGTGGGAGAGGTTTAGTGGCGGAATTTTGAATATTCAAATTTCTTCGTTTTTAATCGTCGGATAGAAAAAGTGTATAGCACCAATCTTATTTTGAATGTAATGTTCTATAAATGTTTGAATGTCCGTTTTTTTTTCACTATCTTGATCTTATCCGTGATATTTGCAATTTTTAGTTTTCGGCCTTCAGTAAAACCCCACTCTTAGTCATCGTATTGAATTTTATTTGAAGCTTGAATACCAAGTATTGTTCTCAGTGAACTTTTAAATTTTAAAATTAGGGCAAATACGAGGTGCACGTGGGAAATATGTTTCAGCCCCTGCGTGATTTTTTCATAACAACATTACTATTGATTAACGTCCAATTTTTGGAATTACGGCCAATAGGGGTGGATTAACTATAGGTTGCCACCCTTTTCTAGCCAGGATGGAGCTAAGGATCGTCTTCAATGAGTTCGTCACTAAATAAATTCCCAATTAGCCATAGTAGCAACAAGTGAACACTAATAAATGATAATAATAAATAAATTCCTATTGTACAGGTGGGAATCGAACTCGCTACTCTAAATCTTTTCCGTATTGTAAGGCATGAATCCCATTGACGTTACCGTGTCAAAAATATGACTACGGTTACGTTTTAGGACAATATTAGTTTTTTCAACAAAAAAAAAAAAAAAAAGAAAAAAAAGTCGTATGAGAAATTTGATATTGAAGATATTGCACACTTTAAGGGGTATAGGGATATTTTTCAGTGTATTTCCGTTACGAGAAATCAGCTATTCAGGTTGTACAAATGACGCGATTTTCAGAAAATTTCCTCTCCCTATTTTATATATATAAACCGCTACGGTGGTCTCAACTGTTGTACTATCGTTATGAAACTCAATGTGTGAGCGTTTCTTATAAAACAGTTCGTTAGCAGCTGAAATCTGCCCGAGGAAAGAGGGTTTTAAATATGGGAATTTCAAAAATATTGAAATATCCCCGTTATTATACCTCACATGGAAAAATAGTACTAGTACTGAAGCACTACTACTAACTACTAGTTGCAAAATTGAATTGTCTATAAATGTTATGCACATATTTTCTCTGCCATAAATATTAACGGAAGTATTTGTATTTTTTAGTTTTCAGCCTTCAGTAAACCTCAACTCCAACTTAAGTCATATTAATAATAAGCTGTTACATCAGGAACCAAGTAAAGATGTGGAGAAGTACCTCATTTTGATCAACAATATCCACGTTCCCAGAATCATAGCACAGTACAGACTTTCATCGGACAAGATTCTCAAAATTTATTGGAACGGCAGTGCATACAAGCTTGACTGTGAGGAATTATGCAGCATTTGCAATCTGTGTGAAGAGGAAACACTCCACCATTTCTTCTTCCGCTGCCCTATGTATAGCCACATCAGAAATGCATACATCTCCAAACATATTAATCCTACTGATTCACCAAATACACAGCTCAAGCAATTGTTCACAATAGAAGACAAATCTAAGGCACTTGATACCTATAAATTTGTTATAAATGCCCTTAAAGTACGAGCTTTCATAATGTTTGATTGATTTATCACTTCCAACACAAGTTGTAAATATTTCATTTATTATTATAATTATTTATATATTTTATTTATCTATTTATTTTTCATAATTAATATTGTGCCTTCGGAACTGATTGATGATTTAGAAGAACTGTCTCTTTATTTTGTCTATTACTATACATATATATTTATTATATTTACTTATTATTATAATTTCATTTTATTATATTATTATTTTTTATTTATTTATTTATTTTTCTTTAATATAAGCAGATTAATGAAATTTTATGTTCTCGTTTATTTTTCTTTCTTTCTATTTCTTTATTCTTTATTTTAATTTTTCTTTCTATTAAATTAAGATTAATTATGTATCAAATTAGAAGATCAGCTAATGTTGAGTAAGCTATTTTTACTATAATGTAATTCTTTGTTTATTGATATACTAATTATAGCCAAATTATTTATTATATCAATCACCAATATTATATGTATTACTTTAGAGAGGTATTGTACCTAGCTATGTGTTTTAATTTTTCTTCTTCTTTTTTTGTAAATATTTGGACCCCCTGTAAAAAGTTTATACTTAAATACAGAATATTTATCTATCTATCTATAAAACAGTTCGTTAGCAGCTGAAACCTGCCCGAGGAAAGAGGGTTTTAAATATGGGAATTTCAAAAATATTGAAATATCCCCGTTATTATACCTCACATGGAAAAATAGTACTAGTACTGAAGCACTACTACTAACTACTAGTTGCAAAATTGAATTGTCTATAAATGTTATGCACATATTTTCTCTGCCATAAATATTAACGGAAGTATTTGTATTTTTTAGTTTTCAGCCTTCAGTAAACCTCAACTCCAACTTAAGTCATATTAACAATAAGCTGTTACATCAGGAACCACTTTATTGGATGTTTGAATAGCGAATAATTTTTTCTTTGAACTTTTACGAGTTGAGATAAATGCATATAAGTGATGCACTTGGGAAACCTGCTTAGATTACGCAGCCCCTGTCAATATTAATTTTTATTTATTGTAGACCACTAATGAAAGTAGAAGGCATTTGGAAAAAATCGCGTCATGAGTAAAACACCAGTAGCTGACTTCCCTTGAGGAAAATCTGCTAAATATGGAAATCAATAAAGAACATTTTTTATTAGAATGCATTTTGAACATTTTTTTATTGAACAATCTCGTTCCTCGGTTTTAAAATTTATTTTAACTATTAGGGGTGATAAAAAAACAAAAAAACCGTGAGTTGGCATTAAAATGTAAAATTACAACCCTACGGTAGCTCTAAATGTTTCCAATAAACAGAATCGAATAGGGATTCGAGAAATGCATACATTAGTGGTTTAGATAAGAGACCGGATGGAGAGTGAAATCGGCGGAGAAGGGAAGAATGCAGTTATTGATAAGGAGTCATTATGATAATTTCTTTTAATGACAGGCGAATTTATGGAATGAAGGGTGCAATGGAGATAAAGGTCGCCAATGGAAGCAAATAATTAAAAGACGCCCCAGTTGTCTGGGCGGGCCGGCCAATGGTTGTGCAACACCTGAAGATGTCTCGCAGCTTCGAAACGGTTCTATATCACCCTCGTGTGTGTGTGTGTGTGTGTGTGTGTGTGTGTTTGTGTGTGTGTGTGTGTGTGTGTGTGTGTGTGTGTGTGTGTGTGTGTGTGTGTGTGTGTGTGTATGTGTGTGTGTGTGTGTGTGTGTGTTTGTGTCCAACCATTTCCTACTGACCCAGGAGACCGACCTGAGCAAGTGAACTTTACGTTGCCCAAGAGAACGCCCTCTCTCGGCTGCCTCATCACAACATCCACATTATACAAACGCTACGTTATGTAAGTCGATTAAATGCGACTCATATCTCCGCATTTGAAAACAGTTAGAGAAACAATGTCCGCCCCCTGGAGATAATCCGGGCTGAGACCACAAAATATCGGTTCTCTTCTCGAACTATTGCGCAACCGGCCGGGAAAAGGGGTTTGTTTTATTGAAGTTATCAGGTTGTACTCAAGAAACAATTGTCTACATAAATTCACCAATATAAACAATAAAATGAGGAACATAAGACCCGTTCAAATTAAAATCTCTCTCTCTCTCTCTCTCTCTCTCTCTCTCTCTCTCTCTCTCTCTCTCTCTCTCTCTCTCGCTCTCATCTCTCCTCTCTCTCTCTCTCTCTCTCTCTCTCTCTCTCTCTCTCTCTCTCTCTCTCTCTCACTCACTCTCCTCTCCCTCTCCTCCTCTCTCTCTCTCTCTCTCTCTCTGTCTCTCTCTCTCCTCTCCTCTCTCTCTCCTCTCCCTCTCCCTCTCCTCTCTCTCTCTCTCTCTCCTCTCTCTCCCTCTCCCTCTCCCTCTCTCTCCTCTCCCTCTCTCTCTCTCTCCCCCTCCCACTCTATCCCTCTCTCTCTCTCTTTCTCTCTCCCACTCTCTCTCCCTCTCTCTCCCTCTCTCTCCCCCCCTCTCTCTCTCTCTCTCTCACTCTCTCTCTCTCTCTCTCTCCCCCTCTCTCTCTCTCTCTCTCTCCCCCTCCTCTCCTCTCTCTCTCTCCTCCCTCCTCTCTTTCTCTTTCTCTCTCTCTCACCTCTCTCCCTCCTGTCTCTCTCTCTCTCTCCTCTCCTCCCTCCTCTCTCTCTCTCTCTCTCTCTCTCTCTCTCTCTCTCTCTCTCTCTCTCTCTCTCTCCCTCTCTCTCTCTCTCTCTCTCTCCTCTCTCTCCCTCTCCTTCTCTCTCCCTCTCTCTCCTCGCTCTCTCCCCCCATCCTCTCTTTCCCTCTCTCTCCTCTCTCCCTCTCTATCTCTCTCTCTCTTAGCTATATTTTTAATTCAGCTATCAGGCTATTATTATTCTCTATAATTGCTAAGAGAGATGAGCACGTAGCATCGTACATGAGAGCTCTTGGATGGCTCACGTCTAAGGTGTATCGGCGCTTAAATATACTATGCCTTTCAAAGGACATTCAGGATTTTGGAGTGCCCAGAAATCTTTATGAGGGTTTTATTCTCATGAATAGTGAGAGATTGGGAAATAATTTTAAACTAACAGTCTTCAGAACCAACTTATATCGCCATGCTTTATCTTCTCTTGCTGTAAGAGAGTTAAACGCTTCACCTAAAGAAATAAAAGCCTCATCAATCCGAGGGCCTGCATTCAACATTTTCTGAAGACCGAGATGGGGATATGACAAAACCATTTTTATATTAGTTTAATTTATTTTATTTTTAATATTTTCTCAGTATCTTTATGTTTGTTGTTTAAGTTTTAATTTAATTTATAATTTTAGTTTAATTTAATCTTTCACTCTCTCTCTCTCTCATCGTGTGAGATGAAATCATAGAAATACAGACTTGGTAAACTTTGTACTAACAATCAGGAAGAAAAATTGCAATTTTTAGTACATCTATTTAGACAACAAACAACCATCAACAACATACAACATTTACACTGTTAGGCAGAACTCTTTATAATCAATTCAAAATTATAAAATTCTTGACCCTTTGATAGAAAATATCAGACAATTACTTACTAACTTAAACAAAGTAATGTAAAAAACATTTTTGCTGTGTCAAAGGGCATTCTGGAATTTTGGGAAACGATTCGAGAATGCTATAACAAAATCACACTTAAAAACAAAATTACTAACGCACACAATTAATAAATGGAAAAAGATATAGTACATGCTAACGAAAGGAGGACACGTAAAATTATTTATTTCATACACTAAAGAGTATTTAGAACATAAATTAACATCATCAGAGAGGACACGGAACTACAAACTCTTACTTTAATCGTTTTTGCCTAACAGAACGACCAAATTGCTACTGCGACTTAACTACTGAACAGACTTACAGGCACTTGCTCTATTACTGCGGACTACTAACGGACCAATGAAAAGAATTTATAATGGATGAAAAAGGTCAAAATGACAATTGGCCTGTTGAGGAATAACTTCTGTTTTATATATGCAATACATACTTAAGAAAATATGCTGAAGAATTGCGTAACTTTATGAATTATTTAACGTATATATATATATATATATATATATATATATATATATATATATATATTGTAACGGTCGAGTCTGGGTTCTCCGCTGTCTCTAGATCTATGAGATCCGAGTGACTAGTACTAGGCTATAAGCGAGGTAGCAGCACCTGTCAAGGGAGGAGAGCGGACCGCTATAAGTCCAAAGGGCAATCTCTCGGAGAGAGAATGAGGCAGTCGACCCTCAAGATGCAACAAGAGCGTAAGTGTTTCTTTAATTAGCTAGCCTAAATGTGCTATCTCTCGGATTAAATAGTTAAATTAGCTGTCATAGCTGAGATGGTGGAAACAAAAATGCTTGCCGTGCAATATATAAGACCCTGAGAAGTAGCCGGTACATAGTTGAATTTAAATATTAATAAAAATTAAATAAACCTTTCATTATATAAAATGGCGCCCAACGTGGGGCACGGCTTAAACATTTTTTTAAATTTAAACTTTTAAAACATTTATTTAGGTTATTCATAAAAAAAAAAAATTTTTTAATTAACATAGATTATAAAAATGGATATTAATACTAATAGCAAAAGTTTTGAGGATAGGATTAGTGATGTAGAACAGGAAAGTGATAATTTGGATCTTGAAAATCTATCTATTGAAAGTGAACCGTTAGAGGGAACACAGACCAATAATATCATATATAAAGATCAGGCTAGACATATAATTCAATTAGAGGATTCGGGAATACCGTTATCTACTGAAATAGCAAATTTGAGCTTTTTGGGTTTTGAACAACCGCGAGGTACTTCTACCAGAATAATAGATAATTTAAACGATTTAAAAGGACAAAAAGAGGTCAGTAGTCCTATCGAAAAAGATCAAAACATGCTGGAAGCTATAATGAACTTAATAAAAGCAGGAAATACTAAATTGGAAGCCAAACTAGAAGAAAATAATAACAAACTAGAACAAAATAATTACAAACTAGAACAAAATAATAATAAACTAGAAGAAAATAATAACAAACTCGAAGAAAATAATAACAAACTAGAAGAATTTAAACAAGAAGTTAGAAATAGTATTGAATCATTGAAAATAGATATCGAACAAACTCGAGTAGATGTATCAAACGTGAGAAAAGAATTTATGAATGAGATAAATAATCTTAAAAACGAAAATGAAATAAACTTAAAATCTTTAGAGAATAGGTTAGCAGGTGAAACAGAAAATTTAAAAAAAGAAACCGTTCAGACTAGAGAACTACTAAAAACGGAATTAATGGATGAAATGGATGCCAAAATAATAGAAACCCGACAAGAATGCCATCAACAGAAAAACTTAATTCGGAATGAATTAAAAGGGGAAATTGAGCATGAAAAGATTATCCAAGGGAAGATAAATGATCAAATAAATCTAAATATTCAGAAAATTACTCACGAAAATAAACAAATAATTGAAGATAGATCGTTAATACAAATAGAGAATTTATTAGAGACAGATTTCAAAATAGGAGGTATAGCTGATGAAATGGAAAATATCCGACAAGAATTAAAAAAAAGTTCAGATAGGTCATTTGCCCAACTATAAAGAAATTAGAGTCAATCCTGAAGCGAGA